>CABFPE010000739.1:31220-48178 GCA_900660155.1 Hofstenia miamia
ACAATGTCACAAATTACCCGACTTTGCGACCAAAAAACGTAAAATAACGAAAATGCCACGTGGCTTTGCTATTGGGGATGCTATATCGTAGAGAAACTTACATGGAAAAGTACTGATACGAAGCTCATTGTTCCAATGTGGGAAATAAACAATGAAATTTTAGTAGAGAATAAGACTTATGTCTTTCTAAATATAGACTAAGTCCCAAAAAAATTTCACACTAACCCACTCCGCTCGCCAGTCAATAATAATTGGTAATGACATGATTCTCCATTTTCAAGGAAATTTTGCAAGTCAAAAGTTCTTATATTATACAAACCTTTGTTTTTCAATTTATTTGAAAGTTACATAGAATTAAATTTTTTGAATTCTGATATATTAGAATTTAGTTTGCAATCTATTTACATATACATATATAAAAAATTTTATAATTTTGGTAAATTTGGCAGATTTTTATGCCTATTGCTATGAATTATAATAAGACCTTTTTCAAATTTCAACTAAATGTTTGTACTAAATATTATTGGTAGGATTTCAAAGATACTCTTCAGCCCTTTGTTGGACTTGTGTTAGTTTAACTTGCAGTACTTGATATATTTATATAATGCTTTTCTAACATAAACCTACTGTTTTCCGCCAATGGCCCATTAATGGACNGTCTTGTATTGCTCAAATATGTAATGTACATCAACTACTTCAACTGAAAGGAAAACATTCCAGGCTTCATTTAGAATAATTTCTGTATATTTTATGAAAAATGCGACAAAATTTCTAAAAATTATGTTATTTAATAATTAGCAATACTGATTGGAAGATTGTCTGCCTCTAATAGCATATAAATTTTGTGGACAGATTTTTCCAATAACGTTTCTACTCCCCCGGGTTGAGTTTTTGAAATTAAAAAGGGTTGAGTCAAGTTGGAAAAAATTAAATTTATTTCTTAGACTTAGTAAGACATAATAATAATATGTTGTTGTAATTTGTTGTGATTATTGTAATGTGTATAATATCGAGGACATTCCAACCTTGGTGTTAAATTGATTACCGAAATATTTAATTGGATTAAAAAGAACTAACTCGTATCAGAGCGTTTATTATGGTAAGAGCAGTACGAATGACTTAAAAAAAAATAAAAATTATTGCTTTGGATTTATAGTCATTTTAGGGTTAGGGTTAGGGTGCATCTGCTAACATTTCAGTTTGTCATAAATGAATTATCTTCTGAAATATAAAGGTTTAAATCTCAATTTGTTTTTAAAGAGGCACCTGATCGATCTGGGAGAGACTTTCCCTCTTGTGAACAAGCAGGTGAAACTATAGAAGCCTTAGAAGTACTTAATTCTCTTTCAAAGCATCAAAAAAATTTAAATTTTAAATACACATTTAATGAATTATAATTTTTATCAATTTAAAACTTGATAATTTTAAAATTCGGGTTGAAATCTGGTTAAAATTTTACTTTTGGGTTTGGGTCGGGTTTAAAAATCTGCATGTAGCAATTGTAAGCTTAACTAAAACTTCTCTATTATGACTCATAAAATATTTCAACATCCTTCTAATATTGCGGATTGTAAGGCGACTGTTAGAGATGGCAAGCGTTCAAAAATTTATAAAGAATCGGCTGTTTTTCTGATTGATTCCTAGTGCCATATTTTAAACAGTTTACTTGAAGAAAATATCTTCAGTTGTCTATGGAAATAATCAATAAGTTACGTTCAATACCTTTATTGCCTATTCCTGGTAAAATGATGGAATCCGATTTAGCATCATTTGTAGACAAACATCAATATGCTTACGTTAGTCGATTCTCTGCTAGCATTTCAAATATTACAGATATCACTTATCATGTAAATAACGGAGCACTTGGTGTTATTTTGCTGACCATCGATTTCAGCAATGCATTTGACTCAAAATCACATGATTTGATATTACACTTACAAAATCTTGAACTACCGGCAAATTTTATTTATTTGACAAGGGACTATTTCATGATCCGTATTTTTCGAGTCAGACTTTTCAGATACTTTAGGAAAACATTCAAAATCTTTAGTGGTGTACCTCAAGAGTTTCCTCTAGATCCATTGCTCTTTGTACTCTATCTATCTATTCTGGAATCAGGAATTAAGTGTAATTCTTTCTTTAAAAAGTTTGCTGATGATATAAAATGTATCACTCCAATGTATGATGGCAAATTTTGTACCGAATTTGATAACATTCTTCTCTGGGTTAATAAAAAGAAAAGATGATTAATGTCAAAAATCCAAGGGAATGCTCATCTGGTTCTATTTCCAACCGGTTTGAAAGATGTACTCAACATTGCAAATGAGCTGAAAATACATGGTTTGTGGATTACTAATACTCTTAAGTAGCATGAGCACATTAAGTAGGTCACTAATAAACTTTCCAAACTATCTTTAGGTTTTTTTAGGGACATCATTTGTAGTAATATTGACCATACTTCACCGTTTCTTCTGATGCTTTTACATGAATTAAATAGTAAGCCACAATCATTAATAATAATGCTTATCGTGTTATGCATGGATCATCCAGATCGGCTATTTGTATTAAAGGTCGTCGTGAAAAGCTGACAATCAAGTTATTTATGAAAGCACTCATGGCTCACAGTAATGTACATCGGGCCATGATACGTTTCAATCAAATCAGAAGCCAAATTGTCATATTCCCATGGTGCTCAAATTTAATAGCAAATAGCAATCTTTTAAATGTCGCAGTGAATTACGCAGATCACAGTTTTTTCCCTTCTCTGTACGTTACCTTAATGAGTCTAATTTGTAAATATTGACCCTATCCCGGCCGGAGGAAGAGGGTGCTGAGGAAGAAGATTTAGCTCTGACCAAAAATAAAGTCAGTTCGGTGATTAACATTTTTTGGCTTAATTATTTGAAATAACTTTATGTAGTTTTGTAATCGACAGGCGACATTTAGGAAATAGCGGGTGTGTTGCGGGTGCGGGTGATTTTTTCTAAGAGACATGCGGTTTGTGGGCCCACGCACTGCGGGTGCTTTGCAATGCGGTTATAAAAAATTACTTCCGCGTCCATCTATGGCTCTGATGCTTTTCTAATTGTCCCAAAAATGTTGCTAGCAAAACAAATGTCTAATAATATAAATCATTAATTATTTTCCTAGCTATATCAACAAAATTCGCTTCAGAATGTCAGGTCAGGATAATATTCTCAATGTGCACTGCTTATCATTGGCCAACACCCTGTCAAATATTAGCGTTGTTGGGGTCTTGCAGCATATTTTTCAGATGTTTTGAATTGCGGTAAATTTTATGACGTCAGAAGACCAAAACATTGAATATTTTTTTTGTTTTGGGATTCAATCATATATGCTATATTCCTACCGAGTATTCCAGCTTTTTGATAGATAGGGTCGGTTTTATGAGGAGTGCTTTTGGAGCACCGCTTTTTTTCAAAGTAAAGAAATAGACCGATTAATGACGTATTTTTCTTATAATATCTTCATTAAACATATAATACCATGAGAGTGTGCCGTAGACCTGGAGCTAGATATGAATCAATCCAATCCATGGATAGCCACTGGATATGGATTCATTTTATGAGTATCCATGGATCATATTTAGATACTTAGTATGTTCATTAGGGTGAACATTGGACAGTAACACAGTTTGTCTATTATGATGAACAAGGAGCCAAATGGAAGTTTTTTAAGTGAAATGAATTTCAAAATAGAGAAATTAATATGATTTAACCCGACAATCTCATTCCCATTAAAAAAATTGGATATATTGTCACTTGACAATATGATGCAAAGGAAATTTGAGCATTATTGTGCTTCAGGGGATTGACGATGTAAAATAATTATTAAACATCAACCATTGAAATTTATTTAATTTCCTCACGTTTGTCATTTTTTGGAATTTTTCTATGAAGTACAATAACGCCAAAATTTGGTCCGAAGAATGTTTACCCGCTAAATGGTGTGAAGTCTAATTGTAAAAGGTCAGTCGGGTCGTGCTTAGATATTCAATATACAAATCAAGTTGAAGTAGAGCAAAAATATTAATTGTTTCCAAATATATAAGTGATCATATTATTTAAACGCAATTCTTACAGATGTAATTGATGCGTATATTTATTCAAAAATAATACATAATAGAAAATATAAATATANCTGTTGCATTGCTATGCCCAACAATTTCTTCTGCCTGCAGTGTTGGCAATGTGAATGTTGTGACGAGAATTTATAGTACCTTATATGGAGCAACTCTCACAATTCCTTGTAACATCAAAGTTGATTTACTGAGCCACTTACAATTCGATGTCAATGGCTTCAGTAAGCTGTACATTAAAGTGGATAGTTGCTCAATATGGACAACAACAAGTTCATTTTACATCAAGGTGAAAAAGGAGAATGGAAAAATAGAATTTACAGACTATGTGTATGATAGTTCTACACCAACTGTTCATCCCCAAATTTATAGCAATCTCAGGTTAATTTCTAATGACAGCTGTAATTTACGATTTACAAATATTGACATTCTGAAAATCGGTGAAAAATTCATTCCTGAAAATCAATTTTGCCCTTTTTCCAGCTTTGTCTTCTTCAATGAAATTAGCAGTGGTCAGCCTTGTCCATTAGCTGACAGAATTGATCTGAAAGTACAAGGATGTATGCCTTTTTAATTATTATTGACACATATATCTACTGATATTCATTTGAATAATACTGTCTTAAAACTGATAAGCTTAATTGATAACTTCCAAAACTCATTCTTTTGCACAATCTATTTTCCAAATTTTTTGAATTAGAAATAATAAATAAATTATATTTCCAACAGAATGGCGTTGTATGTAAAATAGTAAATGTGAAATTATTCGATTTCTATTTCATTTCGAACTCCAATATATATTAAATTTTTCACAAAATGTTAATATATCTAAGTATTCGGCTTGGCAATTATTTCTCTGGAATAATTAATGAAATAATATTTTCGAGATTTTAACGTCTTTGAAAAGAAATATAGAATATACTTTTACTGGATTCATTCATGAAATGACTAAACCGTGAGCTTCCTAATAATTTTAAAGTCAACCACCATTCGCTAAACTTTCTCTGTTACATGTTCTGAACAATCTTGAAACAACTATCAGAACGTTCAGAATTGGCAGTGAAGCTTTTAAACCCTATGTCCACAAATGTTATTTTTGCGTAAAAATGGATTTGTCCGCATTAAGTGAACAATTTTGTCCAAGCCTGTTAAAAATATTGAAAGCTTTTTGCATGGACACATCTATGGGGTACGCTCTTGCAATGATGAAGATATGTGCTAAAACATATTCTTATACCTGAATTACATGCAAATACAATATTTTTCAATGAGAAATCTGATTTTTTGTAAAAATGTTCGAGTGATTTCCATAACTATTGTTAAGGTAATGAGGCGGTCTAAAATCTATTGGACAACATACCCTGAAATATTTTGTTTTTTGCAGACAATCTGTATTGTTATTCGTCCAGATACACATTGCGCAAAGGAAGGTGCACCTGGACGGGACAAAGCCAAATTTTGGATTACATACGAAAAACAAAAAGAAGGCATTTTCTATCTTGTGGTGTTTTTAGATTTTCAATATCTTCAGTAGTTCGTGAGCTATAAGAGTTTAAGATTTTTTTGATGAAGTCATCACAAATTGCGAAAAATAGTGAAAATAGCGTTAATTACATGATATTGCTAAACTTAATTAAATTCTGTTAAATTTTAGTACCAGTTGATCCTCCAAGCAACTTATCAGTCATATCTACTTATGGAATGTTAGCAGAAAATTCTGAAAACTTTGTTTACGCTGGAGATTTCATTACTTGTTATTTTAACTCTACGAAAGATAGCGTATTTCCAAAGAACATCGATGGTTCGAATATGACCTACACTTGGAGTGTAAATGGGGTATTGCAAAATGAAAACAGCTATCAATACCAAATTTTGAAATCTTCTGGAATTTATCAATGCACTGCAACATATACAAGTTATGATAATCAATATAGCTGGAATATCCAAAGCAACAATGTTGAAGTTACAGTTATATGTAAGTGATGCAATATTATTCTATAATTTTAAATCCAAATAATCTATTTTAAATTCTATTGTAAGCGCATCGTGTAAAAATAAGAAATACGTATACGTGTGCTTCAAGCTATCATTTTACAGTATGAGAATTCAAAATAAACTAAGAAATATCATTTTGCACAAGGGATTTACTTAAATTGATGTCCAAGTAAGAAAAAATGTAAAGAGATACCAATTCAACCCATTTCTATTTCTATGCCCATCGGAAAACTGGGTGTACATTAAAATGATTTCTAAATTATAACTAGTATATTTCGCAAATCCGGGAATCTGAAGCAAGGGTGGAAGCAGGCTGGGCTGATTACGCAGGCTGAACAGAACCGTAATAACCATGGGCTAGGCCGTGCTGAAGAAAGTTTTTAATACGGACTGTGGGCCGGGCTGGACCAAAGTAAGTTAACTAATAAATATGTTTTAAGTAATTCCAACATATATAATAAGTTTGTTTTGCAAAGCTTAACTAAAACAATTCCAGGCATTTATTATATATTGATTTCGTTTTTTTCGTACAATTTCTTTTCTCCTTGTGTTTTATTCCAGTTTTGATGATATTATGATTATTGGACTATTTGATGCGGGCCACATTTAATCAAATGTTGGCTAAAGGGCAGGGATGATTCGATTTATGAACAACTGCATGGGCTGCATTTCCTGCTAAATATTTAAGAAATTGTGTGCACTATTTGCTGGGCTTGGGTAAAAAACTACCGGCCCGCTTCCATCCTTCGATGACACTATTATTTATATAAGCAATTAAGACAAAAATATATTAAGAATTATTTAAACGAAAATGTTACAATCTAAGTCAAAAAATTGCAGCCTGAATTTAAAAAATAAGACCTATAAAATATTTAATTCTAATGAGGAATGATTTATTTGGTATTAAAACCCCGAGAGTTCTCAAATGTGATTCCCCGGATTTTAGAAGTTAAGGAACAATTAAAAGAATCTGCCTAGATTTCAATTGCTGTGTTTTTCTTCAAGCTTGTCTATGGGCAGAACTTTGATCTAAACACCCCCTCCATGGCAATCCACATCTACGTTAGATATTTTTGCTTACTGTTTTGTGAAATATATTTCACCATCGAAAAGTTAAGAGTGGATATTATCGATAGCTCTTAATATTGTAGTCAAGTATTCATTTTTAGGAAGAGAAAGTTTTTTTTGAAAATAGAGCAGCTCAAAGCAGCTCAAAATGTCAAGTTTTTAGAGTAATATTTTCGCAAAGTGCAAAAATATAGAGCAGCTTTCACTTTCTTTCAGTAATGTCATGGAGTTCTGCTAAATATAGTATAACACAGTTTCCTTTTGATTTGTTCTTGAAAACCTTCTTCAAAGGTTTATGATTTTATCAGGATTAAAACTTAGCAAGGCTATTTTAACTAAATCAATTTCATAATGAACAAATTCATTAAACTCCTTTTCAAATACAATCAAATCATTGATAATAACAATCAACTGTTAACAACTAGTCTAAGTTCTGAGGCAAATCTGTTTTTATAGAAGTAGTCGCAGGGAGCAAGAGATGAGTGCACGTGATCTTTCAATATAGTCTGCATCCGCTTATAACTAGATGTTCTCCTGCGATCTTTTAATCTTGCTAAGATTAAGTCTTTTCTTTTGATGGAAACCCTTTAAGTTCCTATTCTGATGTAACAAGTAAACTGCTTGTTTTTGAACTTTTTCTAAATGTGCAACATGTTTTTGCATATACAAAATTTCCGCTGCATACTCCAAGGGGTCAGTATAATGTTGGATATGCAATATGCTTTGCATTAAGTGTGGCATTGAAAAAACATTCTTCAACATTCGTAACTTTCGATATGCATTTGATGTAATATTATTTATATGCAGATCCCATTTGAAATAATTGCCCACAGTGACACCTAAGTACTTAAAATGATTTTTCCACTCAACGCTGCCTTGCATAAAGTATAATTAGCAGTATCACTTTGACTATTGGCATAAATAATGTTAAGTGACATTTTTCTTGATTGGTTCGTATTCGCCCACTCTCTCAATTTATCTATTTCCTCTTGAACGTGGCGTTTTTCTATTTTACTATTCATCTCTGTGTAGGAAGTTACATCATCTGCAAAGTCTTATTGTACAGTATTTGAGAGAATCATATATTTCACTCATGAGCAACAAGAATAGCTAAGCCCCAGAACAGAACCATTTAGGAACTTCTAAAGTTACTTTAAGACGCTTAACAATTAAACTTTTGGATTCTATTTAAGGATAACAAGCTCTTTATTCATTAATAAATAATGACAAAGATGTGCTTACATATAATTTACAAAACTAACAAAAAACTAACAAATAACAAAATTATTAATTGGAAGCATTTATCAAACAAAACAATAGTGTTCCCAGGCATGCATTTTTTTAGAAGCACCTACTATGTTCTGGTGGCTTAAAAGGTTATGTTTTAACGCTTTCTTGAAGATATTAATATTTTTTGACAATCTAATTTCTGTATCTAATTTATTCCATTCCCTTGCTGTGTTTAACACAAAGGAATCTTGAAAATATTTGGACTGGTTTAATACTGCTACAATGCATGACTGATTCCGAGAATTATATTTTACAATAGGGTCCATAAATTTTAGGGAATCTGTTAGCTTATTTGCATGTTTGTACATTGTAACTAAACTCTAAAATTTGTTAAAATATTTAGATTTGGCCAATTTTCTAATTAAGGTTGGGGGTGGGACACCGTATGAAATGCCTTAGCAATGCCCATAATGAAAGCTTGCATGATATACATATAACCCTTATCAACGTTAATCAGTATATTATACAAAGAACATACAAAATATGTTTTTTCCAAAAAAGTGATACTTAACTATAGTAATTCGTTCGTTAGATTGAACAAACTTATTTAAACTAGATTTTTATGTGAAAAGCATCAATATCAAAATCACCGACCTAAAGGCCGCTAAATTAAATATTAAGCATTGCAAATTGTGTGTGCCATACACCCGGAGGCCATATGTAGTTTGAATCTTAAAACTCTAGATTTCATACAAGAAATTTAAAATGAACCATTCTACTTTAGACGGCCCAGAAAATTTAATTCTCAATGATTATTATGAAGCAAATGAAGGGGATGATCTGAAGATTTCCTGTAAAGTATCTTCACATCCAGCAGCTGATTTTTTGTTTTCTGATGTGGGATATAGTCTTACATCACCTAATGAAATAGTTTGGTATTTGAAAGACGTACAAAGAAGCCAAAATGGATCAACACTCAGCTGTATTGCACTGAATCCAAAAACACTAAAGTCCATAACAAAAACATGCATCATTCTTGTATACTGTAAGTGACTTTCCATTCTTGAGTTTCTTTCTATTCAATATTTAGATGGACCTCAAACAATGCATTTTGATAAATTCCAATATTTTAATGAGGGAGAAGATGCTGAGTTCATTTGCACAGTTGAATCGTATCCAACATCAGATTTTTAACATTCAGATGCTTTTGATTATTCTTTTGGAAATATAATTGCCTGGAGGTATCCAAGCGTTTCACGACAACTCAATGGAACTGAAGTCAAGTGCTACGCATATAATCATCACACGAAAATTTCTAAAGAATCTGTATCTACTATTATTGTTTACTGTAAGCATAGGAAAATTGTTTATATTAATGTTCATTTGTATGCTCTTTTCAATGCAAAATTCAGCCGCGCTAGCCAATTCCAACATCAATAGTAAGAGTGACTGATACAAACTAAGAAATTGAAATTCTTTATATTGTTACTTTTAAAAGAAAAACAATAATTTTCATTAGGTATATATTCTCTCCTGCCAAAGCAAATAGAAAGATTTTATACCTAATAATCTAGGCCAGTTGATGAATTTAAAATATAAATTTTATTAATTTTCTTTAAGTGAAAATCAATTTTTGTAAATGAAACTTGGAAATCTATGAAAATTAAGTAAACAATTAAAAATTATTTTTTTAAAATTTTTTTCAATAAATTTTCAATTTTGAATGATATGGGATTGCGCCTGTATATGTATTTATAAGTATATGTATGTATATGTATATATATGTATATGTATATGTTTATATATGTATATGTATATATATGTATATGTATATATGTGTATATGTATATGTATATATATGGATATGTATATGTATATATATGTATATGTATATGTATAGGTATATATATGTATATGTATATATATCTATATCTATATATATATATATATGATTTATAAATTTTAATTTAGATAACAATGAATTTGGAAAAGTCACTACTACAGGTAATTCAAAGTATAGCTATGTATTTTTATATTCAACACGGAGTTTTCTAAAATTTATTATACGAAATAATTACCAACAACTATTAGTGTACTTCGTAAATGTAATATATTGTAGAAACTCTACTTCAAAAATATTTCAAATTCTGAGTTGATCATTTATTAGTAATATAGTTTGTTTTCTAAAGTGTGCCCTTCTGCTTACAATTATGTCTAATCTAAAATGTTGAGACATTAGGTTAACCTTTTACATATCATACTTCATAACATGTTTATGGAATCTAAGTTGCATAAGACATATTTCGCAAGCCAATGAATTTATTCATGTATTTTTGAATTCTTATTTAGTCTGCAATTTGTTTAAATTTCAAACAGACTTGCCATTTACTATAAGGCCATATATACAAGGCAAATTTCTTTAGCCATCAATGATTGCCACATTTTAAATTTCGTCCATACGTTATGGCCATAATGACCATTATGTAAAATATGGTGAGGGATGGTGAATTGTACGTAGGATACAGGAGGTAATTGAAATTTAATAAAGTCATTTCCAATATTTAGAAAATGCATACCTAATTGAAAGCTGCAATTAAAAGAAAATCATTTATGTGTGATATTAAATTGTACTGATCTCACAAGGCACAAGCAATTCACTAGGTCACCGAAAAAATTTTGAAATAAATTTTCTTAATAAACCATTATTTTTTCTTGTTTTCCAATACAACATTCTTTGTCAGGCACAAACTACAATTGGGAAACAACTTCATCTTTAGTATTTGTTTACAAACTATTGCATGCTAAATTTAGCATTATCGTTAAAATGTTTATCTTATCAAAGTTCTTATTGTTCAAAATAATTTGTAAAATACATATTTATCCATTGAAGTATCATAATTGTAAAATATATAGAACAAAATTTAAGAATTTTCTTGAAACTAAATTTAAATTCTATATATGTAACAATAAATTTATGGATCTCCATTAGAGCCATATTTTAAGCTTGCAATCCATAAAGGCCAGAATTTTTTTTCTACAAAACCAATAGTGTATCCATAAAATGGTACATAGTGGTAAGGTACCATACCGTAATCGGACCTCTGATCAAAACTTCCATATTAAATTTAACCTATATCTGTTTCTTTCAAGTGGATTCCTGACCATAAGATCGTTATACGCAGAAGCTAAATTGACATCTCAAATCTAATTTTTTGATGCCATTAAGCATAAATTCATTATTTGAATATTCATATTTATGTATTCAATGACCAATATGATCGTTCTTGCTTCGATTTTTCAATTACTACAAATGCTTTTATACAATGGCGGATTCATTATAGTTCTCAATAAGATGTTTTATTTCAACAATATATTGTATTTATCTTTTGTTTTCTATTATTATATAAATTTCTTTATGATTGTAAACAAATACCTAAGTAACACATTTTCTTAAAACTGATAGTACTTGATTTTAAAAATTTTGATTTATCCCCCCAATGCTTGTATAAATACATTTATTTTACGAAAGTAAGAATACATTATTTTCCGTACTATGCAACTCATCTGATTTCCTCCAAATAGTATATAAAAATATTTATATCAATTTTAAGCCTTAAATTGCAATTCATCAACACCATGCATAACAGCATGTAATCTCAAAAACTCACTAAATTTTCCATTCCCATTTTTTTTATGTAGAAACTGTTCCTTTTAAATAGGAGTAGTGAAATATTTGTTTAGTTAAATGCATTTCACATTATGCTTTGACACATTGAATAACATCAATAAATATTGCATGAAAATATTCCTTGAATGTTACATAATTTCAAAAAAGAAATCTTTGTGTCATTGGAGTCAAACCTGGTGGGTTAAAGGGCCTTAAGCCAATCCCTCTGTTTTTTATTATATTATCAAGTTTTTATAAGTTTTTTTAAACTTGCAGTTGTTTTTGCACATTATTAAACTAATTGTTAGGTAATTGTTATTATAATAACTTTTCTTTAAAAAAAAGTTCCAGATTATTATTTTAGTAATAAACAAATGAGATTTCATATATCAATGCTTACAGTAAATACGATGCTTTAATAGTCCTTTTTATAACCAAGGGAAAGCAATTGACTTCAAACTGAAACTTTGCTGAAATTTTAAGCTATTTCAGCAAAGCAAGACCAATAATTGCTGAAAATGCCCTCTCAAAATTTATAAATAATCTAAATTTTACAAAACAAGAATTTTTTTCATTATCACACCAAGCAAATGTATTACATTCTTTGATATTTGAAAGGGGAAGCTAGCAATTTAGATTTCTTCTGAAAGGGAGCCTACCCAAATCTGTAGGCTTGATGAAAACCAAAGTCTAAGCAAAAATATCTTAGCATGTAGGAATTTTTCACTTTCTGGAATTGGGCATAATATAATTCTTAACTCAAAGTGATTGTTTACAAATATTTATTTCGTTTTTGAACTTGTCAATATGTATGACGGACGAGCAAATTTATTATAATGCTTCAAACAAAATAGTTTTCCAAATAAAATGTGATGGCGTACAAAAGTAAACTTGTGTTTTAAGCTGGGTACTAGCTTGAACAATGAAGTATTTATAAAAAACATGTAAAATATGTAAATGTTTAACATTAAAAAGAGCAATTTTCCAAAGTGAACAATTTTTTCAGTTTAAGCAAAGTTTAAGAATTTTTCAAGAATGCATGACTTAGTGACTATTCTGACACATTTTCTTCAAATTTGCAAATTTGAAATGTTGAAAATGTGTACAAAATTGTATTGTAGTATCTAATGTACTTGAAAACACTAATGATTTTTTGTTGAAAATTCAGTCAAATTTTCCCTATAATTAAGGTTCAGTTTAAACCATAATTTCTTTTCAGATACCCAAATAAAGGTCTTCCTGTACAAATTCAGAGATAATAAAAGCTAAAACAGCTCGCGACAGAGCAGAATTTATGACCGTACATGGAGACATTTCGCCATTTTGTTGCTTTTCAGATTTAAAAGATTCCTTGGTAATTTAATAATAATTTTATTTTCTAGTAAAACAACACACTTAAAAATAATTCTAGTGCACTAAGAATCACAAATTGAAAGTTGAAATTGCTGTATTAAAAGCTCATGTTTGAGTGCTTTCTTGAAAACGATGATGGGCAATTTATTCAATAGGATTATAGAAAAAGAATTAAATAGTTTTGGACCACAAACCCTGATCATATGATCATCAGCAGCAAGACGAGTCTTCAGAATAACCAATGATTTGACAATTATTGATCAACATTCTAAAAAAGAAGAGAACTAGATAGGAATGAGAGAGCAAGATCATTAATGCATTTCCACATCATTAAGCATAATTTGTACCTTATACAAAATGATATCTTTAGCTAATAAAGTTGAAATAGTGAAGAACTATTGTGATCATATTTCCCTAAAGTAAATGCAAATCTCGCACATCTGCTTTTTTCATGTTGCAACTTTAGCAGTAATCTAGATGTGAGACCATACATACAACCATTCATAAAATCCAGATTAGATGCCACTAACGATCTAACCAAAAACTTACATAATTGGTTCAAATTGCGAAAATTATGATGTGACATCTTAATAATTTGATGGACATGAGCAACAATGTCAAACTTATTGTCGAGAAGAACTCCAAGATTCTTTATCAGGAAGCTAGTGATATTTGCATCTAATGGAATAATCCGGGAACTAAAGATTATTTTCTTTGTCTTACTACAATTCAAATATTGAAATGTTTTTGTGATAAAATCTTCTGTAATTCAACCACAATAGTCTCCACTCTACTATAGTATTGACAATATCGTCATTTGAATTAACTCAAATAAGAAATTGAGTGTCAGCCAAATACATGTAATGTGTTATATTCAAGCTAGTAGAATAGTGACTAATAATTGCATTGCATACAGTAGAAATTACCCGACCATGTTTTGATCCTTGCAGCACACCACATTTTGACATTGTAAATTTTGAATAATTTGTCATTCAATTTCACATAACTTGAAAGACCTTAAATGTAGAACATCATCCGGCATTGAGAAGGTGAAAGTCAGCGCTCTGATCGAGTAATACTAACAGAACTTTATTATTGTCCTCTTTTTCCTTGAGAATATCATCCCTTAATTGTAAAATAATAACTGATCCACATCCACAGAATGATGCTGTCTATAGCCTGATTGATGCATAGGTAATAATCGAGTGTTTTCAAGAAATAAGACAAATTGCATTTGAACTGCTTTTTCAATGACATTGGATATAAAACTAAGATTTGCGACTGGACGATAACTAGAGAATTAATTTTGCCGCTCATGGGAAAATACCAGTAGGTGTTGGTAAATTGAGAAAATATGTTATTGCAGGAATACATGAGTTCAGAACGTTATCTAAGCTCAACAATCTGGAAGGCATATTATAAAAATCACACACTGTTGATTTCACCAATAGAATTAGAGATCTATCTTCACTCCTCGTTAAGGGAAAATATTTTAGCAAAATTTTGATTCTCCGAGGCAAACGCATCATAGTAACTAGTAACCTTGTTATCAAAAAAAATTTTAAATTCTTCTGCAGACATAACTCAATCATCAGAGGAGTCAGAGCACTTGAGTTACTCTTTAATCTTAAACAGACTTCATTTTCAAAGAATGTTCTCTATGCCTATTTGGGAAATCGTTAACTATGGACACATCTATTGGTTAATCCTGAAAATTTATGCTATAGTGTATCCCTAGGACTGAAGTATTTGAAAATTTCGATTATTTAAAAAAAATATATACTTCATACCAAACATTGATGTTATTCTAAAGAGGAGAGCCCATGATATTAACACTGAACTTTAACTGTTTTTTTGTATGTAGATAGACGTCCCAAACAGTTGAGGCTTGCTGTGATCAAATTCAGAGGTAGTGACTCCAAGGCATTGGAGTTGAAGAATTCGGGACCATGATCGAGAGGGGAGACACTTTTTATCCTGTGGTGACTTGGAGTTGCAAGGGCTTAAATTTTTTCAAGAATCAATAAAAAATTCTGAAATTCCGAATTTCAATCAATTCAAATATTTTTATCTGTTATTGAAATAGTATGACCATCAAAAGAAAACTTGAATTTCGTCTTTCTAATTTTAATTATATATATGCAGAGAAAATAATATATTTTCGGTACAGATTATTACATTTGAATGAATGACGAAAGCACAAAAATGGAAGGATTAACTTTATTGCCTGGATATCTTTGGCAGCTTAGTATGATTACATCATGAGCACGATCTAAAAGTAGTTATTGTTTTTTAGTTTATTCAATCACAATCAAGATTTTGAACATCAAACATGTAATTTTATCAAATATTGAGTAAGCATACTATGAAAGATTTCTTAAATCGGAAGAATTATTATTAACTAATTTATAATTTCATCTTGTTTTGTACATTCAAAATTAAATCTGATTTATATGTTGCATCAGTATTAAGATTCTTCCTTAAAACTTTTCTATTTCCAAATAAGCATGAAGGAGGCTATTTCATTGGCTTTAAGAGAAAACATTTTCAATTTCAATTCGGCATTATTTTTTTTGGCAAAAACACAACTTTTACCTTTGTATTTAGAAATTTCTTCATCCACTGAGCAAAGAATTCGAAATCCACCGGGTAAGTAAATTACTTATATCCACAACAATGCATTTTAAAACATTCTATTTTCAGTAAGAAGAGTGTGTTGAGCTGAGTTTAGACTAGAGTCCTTAATAGAGGGCAATTCACCCAATATTTGGGAATTCCCTACCTAAAAATATTTTGTAAAATTCAAAAACCATACATTCTTCATTTTTAAATATAATGAATCTATTGTTAGAAACTGATGTTGTAGATATATTGTTTCTTAATAGTGATAGCAAAGAGATTAACACAACCAAAGTCCAATGTACGCAGGAGATGGATCAGAAATTCGAAACTCAATACGTCAGATCAAAGAGTTCTTTAATAGGGAATGCCTTTGATTAAAAAGATTCGTTTTCCAGATAAAAACTACTGAATGACCAATGCAAATAAAAATTAATGAACTTTAAAATTTCATATTTTTTGAACTTGATGTTTAATTGTGTGTTTGTATCACTATATTTGTTCAGAATTGTTTTGATAAGATTTGGAAAATATATCAGAACAAAATTTGATGGTTTGATGCATGACAAAGCAACTTATCAATCATTTGTGAGTTGAATCAATGATGGTAATCTCTCTTACCAGTTTGCCACTTGTTATTATTTTATTAGAAATGAATGTAGAATTTCTTTAGAATTCAAAAACACAGAAATTTTCAACGTTTGAAAATGTTATTATATTATAATATTTGGATGTTGCAGAAATTACTAAAATTTAAAATATGTGTAAATGTATTTTCCAAATGGAATTTAGAAACAATAAAGTCCTGAAGTATTTTATAAGAATGTTCTTATAATTTATATTTCCACCTAGAGAAATATTTGAAAATGTGTCATTCTACTTTGTCTTTGCGACTGGTGCATGCAATGTGAAATATGAATAAACACG
>CABFPE010000739.1:49178-60769 GCA_900660155.1 Hofstenia miamia
ACCATACATTCTTCATTTTTAAATATAATGAATCTATTGTTAGAAACTGATGTTGTAGATATATTGGTTCTTAATAGTGGTAGCAAAGAGATTAACACAACCAAAGTCCAATGTACGCAGGAGATGGATCAGAAATTCGAAACTCAATACGTCAGATCAAAGAGTTCTTTAATAGGGAATGCCTTTGATTAAAAAGATTCGTTTTCCAGATAAAAACTACTGAATGACCAATGCAAATAAAAATTAATGAACTTTAAAATTTCATATTTTTTGAACTTGATGTTTAATTGTGTGTTTGTATCACAATATTTGTTCAGAATTGTTTTGATAAGATTTGGAAAATATATCAGAACAAAATTTGATGGTTTGATGCATGACAAAGCAACTTATCAATCATTTGTGAGTTGAATCAATGATGGTAATCTCTCTTACCAGTTTGCCACTTGTTATTATTTTATTAGAAATGAATGTAGAATTTCTTTAGAATTCAAAAACACAGAAATTTTCAACGTTTGAAAATGTTATTATATTATAATTGTTGGATGTTGCAGAAATTACTAAAATTTAAAATATGTGTAAATGTATTTTCCAAATGGAATTTAGAAACAATAAAGTCCTGAAGTATTTTATAAGAATGTTCTTATAATTTATATTTCCACCTAGAGAACTATTTGAAAATGTGTCATTCTACTTTGTCTTTGCGACTGGTGCATGCAATGTGAAATATGAATAAACACGAAAACTAAAAGAATAGGGAACTGAAATTTATGTATACAATTATCAACATTCTTGACAGGCTGAATAGTGTGGCATGCAAATGGTGTTTGGGATGTAATGTATAGGATCAATAAATGGTGTTTGGGATGTAATTTATAGGATCAATAACTCACTGGTTCAGATGAGTCAATCTTTTGATCTATAGCAGTGGGTCAATGTTCCATGCACTAATGCATTGTTTGTTACTTGAAAATATTTTGTTATTCAAGGTTGTGCTTGAAAATGTCTATCAAAATAGTCGAATTTTTCAATGAGATTTGTAATTTCCACTGTCCAATAATATATTACAAGATGTTTAATAAATAAGTTTCCACTATTTATTTTCTTTGCATTTTTAAACTTATCGTTCAAACAGTAACTATAATAATATCATATCCATTATAGTAATTTAGTGTATTCATATTTGCATTTTAGCGCCAGCAACTGCAAAAAAATTGCAAACAATGAATTGTAAGTATTTCTATAAATCTAAATTGTATTGAGATGTACATTGAAATTTTCTCAATTACTAAACAACTTTTAATTTCAAATTAATTAATATCATTGAGATCAAAGTTTGGTTTTATACATAATTTACTAACTATTTGCTAAAAATTTATATATTATTTTAATAAAAGTAGTGAGCCTTTCAGTAAAATGTTAATGTAAAATATTCATTTGAGAGTATGATATCTTGTACTACATGGATTTTTACATTTCTAATTAACGTTAAGAAATACAACTTTGTTCAATATGCAAAAAGAACTTTCATAAGAATGGCAGACGATATGTGTGCACATTTTTCAAAGTTTGTTATCACTTAAATTCCTTTTGATCTGAGGTCAATGAAAATGGTATTAAATTTCCTCAAAGTATTGTGAAAATATTTAACATTTGGTAGTGGAGACGTACAATCTGGAACCAAAGATTCATTTCATATGTCTGCTAAAATGCATGATGCTTCAGTTATCCCTGCTCATTTTGATACTAAACTTGAACAAATTTCTACACTATTGTAAAAATTTCATTAATGTCTCAGTAACAAAGTAAGATCTTACAAACTTCAATGGAATCTTGGGAGTAAAAGAATGCAGAATTTTATCAATTCTCAATATGAATAATAGGTGGGTGCTTCCGAAGATACTCGGTTTTTTCGTGATAATTCCTCTGTTAATGAAATTGTTTATCATGTTGGTATTTTGAAGATTTTCTAGATATATATATATATATATATCGTCATGGTCATTGAAAATAAATAATCGAAGTCAGACACTTATTATTAAAGTATCATTTTAATAGGGTGCTGAAGATTGCTTTTCAATATCTAGAATTTATATCTCATGATCAATCAGACAAGAGACTAGAATCTCAAAAATTACGACTCAAAATCAAATCATTATCACTTTATTTCAAGAACTCTCCTTTTCGCCTTTCTATTGATTCAGCATCCATCCACACTCAAATCCTAAATAGTAGGCCCAACTGACTAGGTTACATTGACGTGTTTTACATTTTTGTATATAATATATATATATATATGGTGGCAGAGTATATTTAAATTTTAAAATTTTTTGCAATCGTTTTCAAAATTGCAATTTCAAATATTGCGATATTCAATTCGATTAGGAATTCATGGCCTATTTTAAGGCATACCTATATGAGAATTTCGTGATGTAAATGTTTTTTCTATAGATGAATATTAGCTTAATGATCCAAATAGTCATCGGTGGAAGCGAATGAGCATGATAGAACTGTAATATGTTCAGCATTAAATTATCCAAATTTCCAGAAAAATTTTGATATTTATTAATATAAAAATATAAAAAAATTTACCATTTTCCTGTATTAGAAAAATAATCCTAGCCAACTCTTGGAATGAAAAATACATTAAAGTGACATTTTTAGATAGAGCATCCCAGTATTTTTCATATAAGATTATAAACATAGGTAGAATTATGAATATTTACATAATGGCAGCATATTCATTATTTCTGGTAGCCATTCTACTATACTAAGGCTTATGATAACATGAAGAGGTTATTTACAAGATATCTTGGAAAATCTATCTTAACCCATTTCATGCCAAGGTCCTCAAATGGAGACCAAATCCTTAGATGTATGCCTGACTCGGGTTTTTAATTTCATCCAAATTTCTTTTGTTGATTGTTTAAATCAATGGTATTTTTAATTCTTTGCTATTTCAGCAATGGTTTTACTGTGTTGTTTTGCATTTTATTACGTCTGTTTATTGACCAAATTTTTTTACAAATTTTTTTATAATTCCTAAGGCACGTTTCTCAATTAATATTTCACTTATGCATCACTGACTTCAACATAAATTTGATCTCTTTACATAGTAAATTTATTGTGATTGAAAAATTTCAAGTTTTTCCTAACAGTTGATACCAAAGTCTTCAAATAGAGACCAGATGAAATATTATAGGATAACACTTCAAAAGACTAATTGCACATGAAATTCTCTTACTATGTCTTCTAAAAGTACTATATAAGAGAAATTTTAAAGGATTTAAGTTGATCTGGTATGAAATGGATTAAGCGTATAGTTATTATTAGTAAACTTTGTTTATTGAAAACAAAGTTTGCATATGAAGGCACACTGCTTGATCTGTCTGAGAAACTGTTGAACTTATAAGAAAATTTGACAGACACAGATATATTTTTGGGATTATGAACTATTATTGCATTCCGCAACAAATGTTAAGTGCACAAAATTTTGTGCCAACCAATAATTTAGGTTATGATACCGCAGCAATAATCAAATGCGTGAAAAGTCATCAGTACTAAGACAATTATCAGCTCTTAATGAGTATTGAAGATATGACAGGCTATACAAGAATCATTGCAGAAATTAGATAATACTGTACATTTAAGATATATAAGTAAAAGAACAATAAGGGGAATTAGGCTCAAACATTCACATTATATATTATATATAGATGTATATATATATTTATATATATATATAAATTTTTGGCATAGCAATAAGTTATTGGCGCACCCTTTCATAAATAATCAATTTGAAAAATACAATAAGTCAAACGGTTCAAATACTTACGCACTGAAATAAACTAAGGAAAATTGTGTTCTAACACACATTACATTGCACAGCATAATTTTGTAATAACTTAATTGGTATATCCTTTTCGGGTAAAGTATTGTAATTGAATTTAGCACGCGTCAGTCTGTTCCTACGTACAAAATGTCAAACCCAGCCTAGCTAGGCAAACTCTGGTTGTTACTAATTTACTTAATTAGAATGGCTTCGGCATGCACTACGTCTAATTGTTATCTAATAGTTATGTGAACTCTATAAGCATATATATACATGCATATATATATATATATATATATATATATGGCAGAGAAAATAGTAGAAACTGTTTTCTTCTCATCACTACAACCGCATTTCTTTGAGGATGCAACAAAAGATTGTAGTGCTTTACTCAAAACCAATTTATTTCTGAAAATCTTAAATATGCCAATTCAATGCCTTTCAAGCCCAAGAAAGAGGACAGGAGAAATTTTTTGATTTGAGGCTGAATTGTGAAAAAGAGAAACTTGTGTGCTTCAGAATCTTGACTAACACTAATTAATAACTCTAACTTATTTCTTAAAGTACTTCCAATGAGCTTAAACCAATGAAGTGCCTCATGTGATACTCTATCACTATGCGAACTTTGGAAATTATAATCATAGTAGTTTGCCTAAGGACTCTAAAAACCATTTTTTGTATTTCTTAATTTATACGCTCACACCTCGAGAACGAAGCTAAACATCGTCAAATATTTTTCAGAATCATGAGGTTTGGGTAATTTACTTTATATGTATATCCTTAAAATTATTAATGTCTAACTAAAGATATATACTTATGTGGCCTGAACCATGTAAGACTTAAAATAAACACCTGGACGAATTGCTTATTGAGCAATGTACATTTGGAGGCCATAACCGGAAGTATTTTAAGTTAATTATCTTCTATTTTAAAACTTTAGAAACTTGAAAATACTATTTTTGATAAAATTAATTATTAAGCTCATAATTTATGCATAAATTTTATAATTCACAAGTGTACAACTATACAAATAAGTAACTATGTATATATATTTTTGGGAATTTTAAAGATACAAAAATATATATTTAATAGATGAAACTCTGTAATACAAATGAAACTAAAAAAATTATTTCGGGTAGTCCATGCCTGACCTTAATTAGGGTGTTTCATTAAAAAATCAATAAGCTGCAAGCAGGAAAACTTTAAAAAGGCTGAGGAACTTGAATAAATCTGTCAAGGTATTTACAACTGCTACTCTAATTTCTCATTTTGCATATCTATGCAGCTTGTCTTTTTGCCATTCTAGAAATATATAGGAATAATCCAATAAATTGACGCTGAAAATTTTCGTTGATGAAACATTAAGAGTAGCGTAACACACTAGCATACAAGTGGATATTAGTTACTATCAAAATTTGCACAGAGTGCATTCATACTTTACACACAGTAGTACAATTATTGAAAACACAAAAAACCAGAATTTTTCAGAAAATGAAATTCTTAAGAAAAATAGCATTCGTATGCAAAACAGTTGCATTATTTCAAAAGTTTTCAACAATTTTTTCTACACAAAGTCATAGTCGTACACAATATACAAAATATCATAGATTATATCAAGCCATTCGGATTCAGGATATATTTGAATATGAAATTGATCTTCATTGTTAACAGCTATTCTATAGTCTGAATCGCAAATAGCATGAGAGTAACTTAAAGAGCCATAAGGTATTAACCAATCAGACATAGTTTAGCTATTGATTACAACCTTTGCCCGAACATTTTATTGACGAGGAACACAGTGAAAAGAACGTCTTAAAATTATGGATTGAGAAACATGAGGAGCCTTAAACGAAAATAAAATGTGATTTTGGGATTTAAAATTACAATATTTTACACCATATTATCCAGGGAAACTATATTTCCAGTATACTGCACGTTTGATAATTGATAATATTCAACCATCAGTTGCTTCAATTTTTTGGATAAATATTGAAATTTGTAAGCACTGTGATCCAACAACTGTTCTCTTCAGTATAATATATGGCTAAGGTAGTGATAAGATCACACTGAAAATCAAACCAAGAAAATCCAATCATTGAACCCTCGACGTTGTTATATTCTCGAGAAGTAGCACCAAAAACGACTGCCACTGATACTTTATCATGATCTTCATTATCAAAATGAAAAGAAATTTCAAAATCCTCCCAATTTTTTTGACATCTTTGTTGTTCTGAAGAATTCTTACATAAACTCTATTAATAATTCCACCTTTTCTATAATCAAAGATAACTATATCATCGTTGTTTAAATCTTGGCACTTGTATTGACCAAAATCAATTGGAAAAACTTTGTTCATGTGATCATGGTAGGACACAATTACTCCTGAAAATTCAGTCAATGCTTATTTGGACAAAGTGTTTAACTGGAGGTCTTCCATAATATCATTGAATGAAACTTCCACATCATTATTGTTGGTAATTTGCTAAACTCTGAGTAAAGAATAAACACTAATTAAAGAAGAATTAGAAGAGAATCTCTGGTGCAAGACAGTAAAGCAGAAAATGTTTCCTCATGAGAACCAAGATAGTGTACTGATGGGTCCCTTGTGCCTTGCCAAAATTTAACGAACTCTTGTAACCCATAGAAAACTCTTGACAAACCCCAATTCTAGTACAGTAATCAAATACAGGTTTGCTCAATGGAAATAGGTAAGGGTAAATTCTTCTTTTTAATATATTGCCTAAAGACCTAGTACACGTTGGAGGGGTGGCATTGGTGTATTGTGTGAATTGGTGATCAAGAGGTCCATGAAATTTATAGGGCACGCTCAAAAGGCTCCCTTCATTCACCTTTTGAGCCTTTTTCCCATTGAGAAAATTTTGATTTATTGAATTGAAAAAACTATATAGTTTCATTTCAGTTTTGTACTGCAGCATGTATTGCAATCAATTAGATATCTCTTTAGCTTGACAGCTAAAATAGCATCATTATTTGCTTTCTTAGTTGTATTATGAAAAAAGTCCCACAAGGTATTGAATGTGTCATCAATTTCACAATTGCTCACTTTATTCATTGAATAAGAATATTCAATTGAAAAAACTATAAGTATTTTCATTTCTGTTTTGTACTGCAGCATGTATTGCAATCAATTAGATATCTCTTTAGCTTCACAGCTAAAATAGCATCATTATTTGCTTTCTTAGTTGTATTATGAAAAAAGTCCCACAAGGTATTGAATGTGTCATCAATTTCACAATTGCTCACTTTATTCATTGAATAAGAATATTCAATTGAAAAAACTATAAGTATTTTCATTTCTGTTTTGTACTGCAGCATGTATTGCAATCAATTAGATATCTCTTTAGCTTCACAGCTAAAATAGCAACGTTAGTTGCTTTCTTAGTTGTATTATGAAAAAAGTCTCTCAAAGTATTGAATGTAACATAAATTTCACAATTGCTCACTTTAGTAGTTTGAAAAAAAAATTTTTAATTTTTTTTCTAAATATGAGTGATCTTAACTTTCCATGCAAAGTAATCTAATGAAATTTATAAAAAAGAGATTAAGAAATATTATATATTTTTACACTTGATTTTGATAATTAACTTCAAAATAAAAATGAAGCCGAAAATATCATAGTCTGCACATTCAACTTTTGGGTTGAATACACTTGCATAATATTTGAATATGGTAAAAAATGAAAAACACTAATGTTGTATTTAAAGCAAGCAGGCAATGACTTGTAAACACAAAGAAACAAACAAACTTTAAACTTAACTAACCTGTGAAAATAATTGCTAAATTTGTTAATAATGAAAACTATTATCATAAAGTTTAGCAATTGATGTTTTTGCTTTAAAAAATTTACTAGAAATTAAAAACCATACCATCTTTATAATATAATATGCTTCCTCTTTAAGAAGAGGAAACCTTTTTTCACTGTCAGGTTGATCCTCCACCATTTCCTCCATCCATACATTGACCATGGAAATAAATGAAAATATAACAATCCCTCTTAACACATTTATAACTAATTTTAAACCTCTACAATCCAAATATCAATTCATTTTTTTAATTAAAACAATATTGAAATAGTGATTTATAAATCTATAAAATGAAATTACCATTTTTTCAAATTTCAACCAATATTCATATTATTTCATTAAATTGTGAACAAAGCATTGATCAAATAAAAAATCTAACAGTGTAAATAGATTTAGAAGGTTTGAAAATAGGTAGAATGAGCAATTTTAAA
Source organism: Hofstenia miamia (assembly GCA_900660155.1). Lineage (NCBI taxonomy): Eukaryota > Metazoa > Xenacoelomorpha > Acoela > Hofsteniidae > Hofstenia > Hofstenia miamia. The sequence continues at coordinate 57,263 of CABFPE010000739.1, forward strand.
CAAAAATTTGCTTATGGAATTGATTCTCAAACATGAGATCTCATAAATCTTTTGCACATTGAAATTTACACTAAGGGTTTACAGAAAATTTCACAATGTGACCTTTAGATCTACCCTAAAGATGAGAGATTGACATTTCAAGTAATTCAGACCTGTAGAATTTGAATACTACATCAGTTTTTCTATTTAAGCTGTAGTTAAAGAGCAGTTTTAAAAGAAATCTTGCAAATTTGCGTTTCCACACTTAATTCATTGAATGACAGTGAAAGAGCTTCTAAATTAAGAAATTTAATGCCAGAAACGCATTTCCAGTCTTTAATCAATGTAGAAACATCAATATTTACTGAGAAGTAGAAGTCAATGCTCTGAAAAATTTATATTATCAAAAACCCAGAAATCCCAGCATATTCAATAACCATGGCAAAATCTCAAAGAAATTGACAGAATGGATCACAGATATCAATAAAATGGAGTAAAATGTAAATGAATTTTCAAGGTTTATCCATAACATCCATTTTCATCATCCACAATATACATTTAAAAAAACCCAGATTTTTTGCAAGTTTATAGTGGTATCCTAATATGAAGTAAAATATTACTAAACAAAATGTTAAAAACTAACAAAATTTAAAACAAAATGCAGTTTTATAGATAATTTTTTTCAAAAAAAAATCACTATAATTTTTAAAAAATTACTAACCCATCCTATAATATTCACATCTAAAAGAGAAAATTTCCTATTATGGAAGAATGACAAGGAATTTCGAAAAATTGATTTTGAATGTTATTTCTTGTATAATTGCAAATATCTCAAATTAAAAATTTCCAATTTTTGAATTTTTAATTTTGAGAAAAACCTTTTTTTATTTGAAATTTTTAAAGCTTTCCGTATTAGGACAGGACCAAAAAAATTGGAATATCCTTTCAAAACTGCGTATTTTAGTGTAAAAATCTTATTCATAACTTCATTATATCAAAAGTTATTGAAGAAAATATCTTTTTTGAAAAATTTTCCCAGCTCTGGCCAGCCTAGCTCCGCCAATATTGATATAAGAGCTAAACTTGCTTAGAAACAATTTTTTCAGTGAAATTTCTTACTTAAAAATTCAAATAAAATTTTCGTTGCTATAGCCTGCTAAAGTTAAGGTATAATAACTAAGGCCGACGGGGTTTTCAAAATAATTTTTTTTTAAATTTTTGGCTGTGTGAAATTTTTTTCTTGAAATTTCAAACAATTCTGACCAAAACTCAGATCACTAGTGTGAAAAAACAAAAAAAAATTCAAAGAAATTTTTTTTTCAAATAAATTGTATAAAAAATTTTAAAATGCAGGCTTATTAAAAAATTTATATAAACTTCTAATGTTGGGAATTTAAAAAAATTTTTAATTTTCAAATTCCATTGCCAATTTTTGCGTGAGCTCTCTCCAAATATCATCAATGAAAGCAAATAAAATTATTTTCCCTTTGAGAGCTCAATTTTTGACAAGTTCAGGTCTGTAATAAGATTAAAATTTTCAGCTTGCGGAGCTCTATAAGCATTCAAAATTTCATGGTTATAGCTGCAATATTGAAAGAGCAATGGGCAAAAATGTGTTTTTTCAAGAAATTTAGAGGGAGTATAGAAAGCAACTAATGTGTCTTAATAATATTTTTACAGTCCAAAATGATTGTAAAGTGAAGTTTTCTACTTCTACGACGTGCACCATTTATTCGATTTATGCACCCTGAGCCATGATGCTTGTAGACAAGGATTAATTTTAAATTGTAATGCATTGCAAATGAAAAATCAGGCTTTGCAATTAATACGGGATAATCCTACTAGCAGTTGTTGCATGTGTAGCATTGTAGGAACAGTTTGCATTAAGAATTTCTTCCCAACATACAATGTGGATGAAAAAGAAATTGCTTAGATTTGAAGCACGTAGTGAATGGTCAACATCACGCTTAGAAAATTCCTGCAAGTTAAGAATGAAAATTCTGTAACCCCCTTCATATAAATGAGTGTAACAGTAGATTGCAGCTGTCAAAAGAATAATAAATAATAATACATATGTAAGAATGCGTACATTTCTATTATGGTGATGCATTCTGGGCAAACATTTACACTGAATTCTCATGAAACTCAGGATGAGCAATTTTAAACTTCTAGCACTTTATTTCCAAACGGATTCAACTAAAATAAAAATTAATTTACAGCATTAAAACAATTGACATAACCTTTATCAAATAAATTCAAGATGGCTAAAAAATATAGCACTTTTTACACGGTAAGTTCTTCATTACTAAAGCCAGGCTATTTATGTACTAAAAACTATAGTTATGCAATATAAAATGTGTGCTAAAAATTTGAATTTTATGTGTACAAATTCAGCTATTAAAAACTATTTTTGGCCTCTGAATCATAATTATGGGTAAAAAAATTCAAAACAGCGGTTAGGCGATATGTAAATTTAGATGATAAAATTTCTAACCAATATCAACGTTCGTTTGATTCTGTAATGTTTTGGCATGAGAAACGATTCGAATTTACAATACTTTCAGCGGCATCTGCAGAGTTAAAAAGGCATTTTTATGCCTTCAGTCATATAGTGAAAGACCAACTTGCAGATGACACTGTGGATGCCCTTTGAGTTCTCATGGACGCAAATATACAGATTTCATTTGTTCACTAAATTTTTTGAGGCAATACAATATATTTCATATTTTTGTACTTATGATTGGCTATTATGCGAATGCGTAGCAAATCTAGATACCATTATTAAATCTAGTTCCGTCGCTTTCAGATAGATGTGGCTGCGATTGAAAGGTCTGTGGAAGTTTTTTTAACTAAAAATTAGACGTAATATTTATGTTCAATCTCTCAAGATATGACAATTTTATTCTCTTCAAATATTTAGAGTCTCCCATATATTTTTATAAGAATTTCTAAAAGGGAAAGGGACCTGCCAGATGGGTCCTAATTACTCAACGCCACTGATATATATATATATATATATATATATATATATATATATATATATATATATATATCTGCAATATTTTTTCAATCTATACAGGTAGTAAGCATTTGATGCAGTTGATCTCGAAGTACTATGTAAACATTAAATTTTGCCAAACGCTTTCTTTAATTGTTCTTAGCATTCAGCCTGTATGATAAATTGCTCAAATATGAATTTGCTGTAAACATATGTGAATTTGAACAATTTATAAACACCCTATACTGTCCATAATAAACATTGTTATCAACTTTTTATGAAATAATTTTCTTGAATTAGTTAAAAACTCACTCGAGGAATTGGCTGCAACATATATGTATATAATTGATAGTTTCAACTCTGATGACGACTTTCATTAATGGAAATTTCAATTTAGTCCATTTGTTTTGGTGTTTCATGATCTCTACATTTTGCATATCGATTTTCAATTAAAGGTAATGATTTCTATGAAGCTTTACATTATATTTTACTTGTCTAATTAAAACCTATATATATATATATATATATAT
>CABFPE010000739.1:61940-82607 GCA_900660155.1 Hofstenia miamia
AATAATTTTTCGCAATTGTGATCAAGACGGTTTATCTCTAAAAAATTTTTTAGGGCTGAATTTTTTCACATCTAAGTATTTTGCTTTCAAGTTAAATATAATGCTTGTATGTTGAGACATACAGTTCTGGAAAAAAGAATTCGGCCACCCATGATTTGTCATAAATATTTCTAAGAAATGGACGCCAAGAATGTCATAGTTGTTTTTAATTAGATTTGGGGTTGCAGAAAGAGGAATTCATCAATTTTGAGACATAATTATCACTGTTTAATTTAAATCTCAAGGAGAAATGCTACAATGCTTGCAGTTAGCTAATCTTTTCTCGGAAAAATGCATTCGGCCACTTCAGACCAAATCAAAGAAGCTGTAAAAAATGTTATTGGTTGAGCTTTTTTCAGTTTATGTATATTTAAGATGTCTAATAACAGTCTTTCTTTGCCATAATGATGCCTGGTTACGTACTTCTTGCCATTCGCGCGTTGATTATCTCCAAACATTTGGAAGGGATGAGTCAACGTAATATATCCCGACTTGTAGAGCGACCTCGAAGTACTGTCGGGGATATCATCAGCATTTCACTTCTGAAAACATCATTGCCTGCAAGCCAAATTTCAGACGACCAAAGAAGACCTCCAAAACCTCCCAATCAGCTCTTATCTGCCTTTCAAAGCGAAATCTCAGGAAGAATTCAAAAGAATTTTGCAAGGAATGGGCTGATGCTCAACTTGTGACAGCAAGAACTGTACGAAACATCCTGAAGAAGCACTCAATTGGGTCTTTCGTCGCACCCCAGAAAGCCATTCTTAACCTCAAAGCAAAGATTGCGCCGGGTGAAGTGATCCAAATTGATGAGAGACAATTCATCTGAACATTGGTCTAATATTAGATTCTCAGATGAGTTAAGATTTGGGCCATACTCATCGAAAAGTATGTTAATAAAGAGACCAACTGGGCAGAAGTTCAGATTCTTGCATCAAATTATTTAGGGGGGCCTTTAATTATGGTGGGAAGTCTGTAATGGTATGGGGTGCAATCTTTCGCAAGATTGTGCACATCACTGGTACTCTTCAAAGCTTTTAATATGCGCGGATTCTAGAAAAGGAACTCTTGCCACTCCTTACAAGTGATAAATACATTAGTAGAATGTTGCTGCATCTCATACCTCAAAAGAAATGACGAATTTCCTCCACAATAATGCGGTTGTCATCCTTGCTGACTGGCCTGGCCAATCTCCAGACCTTAACATTATCGAAAATAGGTATAAAGAAGACAAATATCGAATTGGACAGCATACTCTTCACACTGAAGAGGAGCTGTGGAGCTTAATAAAGAAAAAATGTTATGCAATTCCCAACAGCTTTATTGAAAGACTTTTTGCTTCAATTCCTGATCGCCTTGAAGCTGTTATTCGCTCGAAGGGACACCCTACAAAATATCAGAAGAGATAATTTTGCTGCTAAGTGCTTGTATTGAATCAATTATGAATTTAATTATCTTATTTTGAGTTTACGTTTTGGATTTGTTGCTTTGTTAAAAGTTTTTCAGGTGGCCGAAAACATTTTTCGAATACAACTTTTCTAATTTTGATTAGAAAATAATAGCCAATTGTTATTCTACATATTTTATGGTATTAGACATACAATTTTTCGTTTCTTAATCAAAGTAAAACTTTGTTATAATTTTAGGCACACTCTATCCAATGAATGTTCATTATTTATTCAAAATAGCAATAGGTGCTCGAATACATATTTCCAGTATTGTATGCTTATAAATTGAATCAATATTGGTGCAAACGAGTGTAAATTTCCTGTTTTGTTAATTGCCATTAGCAAGAATTGTAAATATAATTGAAGGAATTTTAGCAATTTTAGAGAAATATCTTTGTTTAAAAGAACATCGATTTTACTATATAGTAATTTTAATTAAATTAATTTAGATTTATTCACACTCAAAAGTTTTGTATATAGTCATGGCATCGAAATAATCAACTGTTAATAGGGGTTTCATACGAATCGATTTTGTAAATATATAGTAATTTGTATATTATTCATAATTTTGTAAATATAATTTCTATTGATGCAATTTGTTCTTCAAAATGGTATTTGAAATATATCTTAGATATTAGAAACACATTTTTATAGAGAGCAATATATATATATATATATATATATATATATACCTGACATGTCAACGAGCAGAGTCCAGCTTGAGCACTGCATTAGATATACAACGAGCCTTTTTTAAGCCAAGCAAACTTATAGTTATGTTTGTTAATCTGATTATGCAGATTTTTTTATTTTATAATTCAATATACATTACTCATACTCTTTTTTAAAATGATTATTTAATAATAGTAAAAAATGTTACGATTCCAATAATTTAAGAAAGTTATCAAGCTAAAGCGAGCCTCATTGAAAGATTCTAATTGACGAGCAGAACATACTTAAAATCATAGAGCCGAGCCGTGCTTAAAAATTTCGCCTCGTTGACAAGACGGATATATACAATTAGTGTTGACCATTTAAATGAAATCAGTTTTAAACGTCGTTTATATCAGTTGGTACTAGAAAGGAATACCGAATTTTTCAAAATGAATACCAAAAGTGGCTTTATAAAATATCATTTTAATGTAATGGCATTTAAACACAGATTTTTGACTGTGTGCTTTATAAAGTAATGATGAATATGTTGCCCAAAAATTATAGGCTAATAGATTTATTAAATGAGCAGAAATAGCAAAAATACATTCCTATGTTCATTGAGTTGAGAATAATTGATGCGCTATCAAGGTTCTGTCCTTTATACACCCTTTTTAATCAGTTTACGTTTTGAGATATTTGATATTCGTTTTGAGAAATGTGGTATCCATTTAAAGCACCAACCGTTTATATCAGCCGTTTATTGTTTAATATTTCCGAAGTCAATTCAAAATGATTTCGTTTAAACTTCGTCTATTCGGCAGGTTTTATTTAAACGGCAGTTTGAGGGCATAGGCATGTACAATGAGTGGAGACATTAATACCATTTTTCTACTGAAACAATTGTCTTTAATCGATTGTTATACGTTATACGATGACCAATTTGAGAAAAAAAGTAAATAAATATCATTGTAAATTATGTAAATCTGAATAAATCAGATATTATTGTCTAGCATATGTTGCGAAAACATAGACTGATGCTCATACTGTAGTAAGTTAAACCAATCTCTTAGATTTTCAGGTTTTGAAGATATATAAAGTAAACACCAATGATGGTGTGCAAGGCTGTAAGAAAACTGGCCTTTACTGGAAAATTATCTAGAAGAAATCTTTCCCCGAAAAACGGCTTTTGAATTATTTGCTGAAAGTACTTAACTTCCGTCGCTCAAAATAGTTGCGCGATATTTGCTCAAAATTTTGCTTTCCCAGATAAATCCTGTAGATCATTGCCTCAATCTTATCTAGTAGAAAGAGAATTTCAATAGACACTATCTGAAATATATATTTGTTGAAACCTAAACAGACAACTAAAGTTTTGCAAAAACAACGCAATATTTATCAGCAAAACCGTTAAAAAACTTTTTGCTTTAATGTAAATTAATTTTGGAAAATTCTACCTTTAATGATTTTAAATTGTTTTTATCATTGTAATTCATTAATTTTCTACTCAACAAGGGTTGTAAACACAACAAAACACAATCTATTCACTGGAATGAAAATAATCACTGACCAAATGCTTCTCACCATTTTAGGAAATTCAAAACCTTATATTATTCAATATATTTAGATATGGCACAACACAAATGGGCTCGGATACAGCCATGTCAGTATTCGAATCATAACTTCGTTTTTATTTTTGGTATATTATTGATTTGCCTTTGAAATGTTAGTTTTTTTCGTTTGAAGCATAAATCGTATCATTATATTTTTTTAAAAATTATAATTTTTTAATTATAACTAAAGGGTGCCCAGTTAAAATTTATTCTTTAACATGCTAAAAAACAAGACAGCATTTTGAACGTTTGCTTTATTGATTTCAATGTATTTATTTGTTTAATAAAGACTATACTTATTACATCTTTCATATTGATAATGATTCATCAAAATGTATCAATTTTGTAGGCACTTTGTATACTTAAATTGTTTATCGCCAGTTTATAAAAATTCCAGACAAGTCATTGCCGCATTTGAATTAAGTTATTGAAATTTGAGATCTAAATAGAGATTTGTGAAAACCCAATTCATTCAATTTATTATATAACATGTGGGCTTACATTTAGATTTTGATAAAGTCGTCCTAAAACAAAACTCAGTTTGATAAATCGAATTTCAAGGTTGTTAATCTTACAAAATATGAATTGCTTGATGATCGGAACAAGCTTTTATTTATCGTATTACAAATAGTGATGAAGTTTGAACGTCGATCAATAAATGTTAGGCGGCATATTCGAACGGGATTTTTGGGAGATTTCCGGGTCCGGTTCAGTGTAAGCTGCTGGACAAGATTGCTATCACTGTTTTGGTGGATCGCCATTAGGTTTTCAATGCGCACAATCTATAAAATGTTGCCCGCAAGCATCTCTTTTTACCAAAAACAATATCATTTAAAAGTGTTTTTAGATTTACCTGCATCACAATTTCATAGACAAACCAGAAACCTCACTTTTAAATTTTGTTTCTGTGTGGTTATAGAATGTAGATAAAATTATTGGTTTAATATTTGTCTTAAACATGTAACTTGATAGAAAATACAATCAACCCTTGATTGTGGGGGATTTCTTCTGTACGCCGCTGATGTTTTGCCATTTCAAACTAGCAATATATCATAATTTTGTAGTCACAATTGTCCGCCGACCTCGATTGCTGCAGAAATTTTGATACATAGAAATTTAAACTGCAAATACATTTCCAACATCAGCACCAATTGCAACTATATTCTATTAGTTTCCACATAGATTTCAATAGCACTTAGTTGAATTTTAACAGGTACTTTCACAAACATTGCATTCATTGAAGCAATGTCGCGAACGCACAAAAGGTATTTCATTTCTTTTACTTTAATCATGATTTTTATAAATTAATTGCATGCTAAAAATTTAACAATGAAATTTTCAAAATTTACCAAAGTTCTAAAAATGTTCTTAGATGGAGTTCCTTAAACTCATCGGAGTCATTAGGACACAAAGTTACATTCTATTCTCTTTCAGATGTTAATTATGATTCCAGCGTTTTTGATATATCAATTGATGAGAACAATAAGCCATCTGCCTTCATTAATCCCTCGCCTGGTGAACGTTTATATGTAGACAGTTCTTCTGAACACGAGCATGCCGACGAAAGATTTTCTAAATCCAGTAATGAATATGTTGTTCGTAGAAAAATTGGACGTAGAAGTTGGATTCGAAGAACAATTTTTCGAGAGGATTCTAGTCCAACTGATTCTTACCAATCTTTTTACAGCCCTGTTAACAAAGGTTCTCGGAGTCATCTTGCTCAAGTACTTGAGAATAAAGAGGGTGTTCAAGCATTTAAGCAGTTCTTAGATGGAGAACATTCCTCAGAAAATCTGGAGTTTTGGATTGATTGTCAAAATTTGGCTCGACTTCGGAATAAAAACAAAATCAATACACGTGTAAAAGAAATGTACCTGAAATATTTTGATGAGTGCTCTTTACACGAATTAAATATAGACATGCAAACAAAATTAGCAACAGCACATCAAGTGATTAGAGCTCCTGGGGTTCATTGTTTCGACATGGCATGCTCCAAAATATTGAATCTCCTTGAAAGAGATTCATTTAGAAGATTCCTAAGCACTGAAGGATATTTAAAATTGAAGCTGTGAGTGCAGAAAATGTATTTAATTGTTTTAGTTTCAAAAGGATAGATAATGTAGAAACTTGTATTGTTCGTTTAATGCATTGATATGTACATGTATGTTATTTTTTCATATTTAATATCTACGTCTTTCACTACAAATTTAAGTAAACGTGTATTGCTATTTTTATTAAGTGCAAGGCACCACCTTTTCAGATAACTTGCTTTCTAAAGAAATTACATGAAAGCTCTGAATTTAATTCACCTTGATTCACACTTGACTTAAATTTTAAGAATTCTTTTGACACCATTTCACATGACTTGCTCTTACATAAGCTAATTAAATTAACTATTGGTGGTAATCGAATTCGATTGTTGAGTAGCTATATCAGCAAACTTTTCAATAAGTTTCAATTCTAGGACAACAATCCCCAAATGTAAATTCTGGATATTTTCAAGCCTCAGTATTATGTCTTCTGTTATTTTTTGATATAATTTCATTTGAAATACCTTAAAATTCCAAAGCTACTTTCGATTGGTACCAAATTCAGTTATGATCTATAGTGTCATTCTTTGAATCACAGCTTCAAAAACTAAATACTTCTAAATAAGTATTTTTAAATTTGATATATTAATTAACTGTGCCCTCATAGAAAGATGAGATTTTAAAGATTTTTTGGTACCATTAGTTTTAGCCATTTGGGTTCTATTAAGTTGATTAAAATACAATTCAATGACAATTTTTCTCAGATCTTTATATCTCGTACATCAATCTTTAATGATTTTTGCAATCAATGCAATCTTTTGTTAATTTTCATTGTAAACATGTATTTTCATTTTAAATTGACAAAGTCTTTTTTTATAATCATCTTTGTCTGATGTCTACATACTTCCAAAATTTGATAAGTTGTATTTACAGATAATTTGTTCTGAATTTGAATTTTTCTAGATGTTCAAATTGTTTAAAGTTTTCTTAAAGTTCACTAAAAAAATATCGGTCATGTTGGTAACTATTGCTGTTGATTTCTAAATATTTTAGATTTTTATTGCAAAAAACTACATCCGGTCTTCATATTATCGACATTTGATGCTATTTTCTAAAATATCTTGATTCATGCTGAAAAAAAGAGAAAACGGTTTATGAGGATATTGAGGAGTCCCTATTTTAGTGAACTTAGGTGAAAACTTTAAATGCTATGAGCGAGGAGACATTCATGGTACCCTTCAATCAAAAGAATTTTCGAAAAAAAGTTTTGAAATTTAAGACAGACTAATGCTTAATTGGAAAGAGTTATTGTGCTTCACGCCACCAAACATTTTACTGCAAAATTATATTTATTTGTGCTCACTACAAACTTTAAAGTCTGATGGTTTTTTCAAAAAATGTCTATAAAAGCTGACTCACAAAATAATATTGTGGCGAACTTACCAATAGATGTCAATACCAACTTTTTTGACTGGATTAGTGAACATTTTGTATCATTAAAATCACGCTCGGTAGTTAAGGATGAAGGCCTGTGCCTTAAACTCCCAATGAATTGTCTCCTTCTATATAATTGATCATTTTGCACATGCATCTACACATAGAATAATATGTATCATCTAAAATATGATTTATGTTATAATACAATGTGTAAGCACAGATTATTTAAACTCAATATTTTGATCTGTAGCTGCAATAGTACATGAAGTCGAAAATAAGCATTGCAGCAAAGCAAAAAGGCCAATAAATACAGCTACGCTTAATAGACAATTAATAAGAGTACTAGAATACTACCACACTTTCATTTCTACTTTTAAGAAATTTGTAAATTAATATTTTATAACTTTACATTTTTGTAAATGTATCAACTGTCCTAAAATAGGTTATTACATTAATATTGAACGCATGAACTTCCCATGTTCATGCTCTAAGTATATTTAATATTCTAGTGAAATAGTCAGCTAAAACTTTTCCTAAGAAAAACATTTATTCGAATTTTTTCATTTATTTTATTGTGCTTAATTCGATTTTTACAGTATTAAGAGTGCTCTAGACTGAATATATTTTTTGTCCCGTATATCAACAGAGCTTAATCCTAACTATATGTATGACCACCTGATCGCTCATGAATAATGTGAGGAATGTTGGATTATTCATATTGGAAAACTGAGGGCTAATGTCATGTGGTTCAAAAATTGGTGCAGCCTGAAATACGATTGACCAACAGTTGCTGAATATTAAAAGAACTTTACTAATTCTTAAATATATATATGTATATATATTTAATTATCTAGTAGTACGCTCCTGCTTTTGCGAAAAATGTTTTTGTCAATATTTTAAGCAATCAGAATTATTTACTTAATTTTGCTTTAATACGATAGATTAATAGATGAAATTTTTAATGGCGATATACATGGTGCCAGGGGCGTACGCAGGGTTTTTTGACGGGGGAGGACATCATCGCCACTACCTAATTTGAAAATATTGATAAAATAGACCCTAAAAAATGATTTCACAATCCTAGATTTTAAATTTTTCATTTTTTACGAAAATTTTTTTGATTTATCCAGTTAAAATCAAATTTGGAAACCTGACGGGGGGACATTCCACCATGGTATTTATTACAAAATTCAAATTTCAACAAATATTATATAAACCAACACCGGAATATAACTTTAACCCCCCCCCCCTAACTCGTCAGTACATACTTAATGTTTCATTTTTGCAGAAGTGTTTAGTTTTCCACTTCCTGTTGTTTTGCATTCCATAGGTGTGCTATGAATACAATCTTAAGTTGAAGTTCTTTGCTGTCATTAAGATAAATATTTACAAAGCAAACTACATTGTTGATTAGTATTATGATCCACTTTCGGGATTTGGTTCAATGGTGGAATGAAATTGCTGCAGACGATCCTGATTTTGGCAACTGTTCAAAAATGAATAGCTCTAATGGCTTAGTTTACTCGTTCATATATTATAGAAATCCTGCTATTGGAATTATTAATGTGATTGGATTTGCATTGAATATATTCATAATGATTGGATACTTGGGGTCAATAGAGAAACGGAAAATGCCTATTGATTATATTTTATTGAGCACTACAGTAGTATGCATTTTAGGCTCCATTGCCTCATTTTTCTTAATGACAATACATTTTGCAAAATTTGAGACTTCCTTTCTTCTTTTGTTAGGTCAGGGAATTCTGGTGAGCATTCCCAATGCGTTGTCTTTATCTCTTATATTTTTAATAACAATAATTCGGTATTACTCTGTATGCAGACCTCAAAAATACCGTGAACTATTTGAAACTCGCTCACTGCTAGTTTTTGGCCTGTTATTACTTGTGTTTTGGTTCTACACTAGTTCAAGTGAAGTAATCAACGTAGGACTATATTTCAATTTTGGTTACTGTAGAACAAGTTCATTTGTAGATTCAATCAAAACTAGATACATCACAATGCAGACCTTAAGTGAAATAGACGTTGCAGTTGCAATGATTTTGATAATTATCTTATCAGTCTCTTATGCAGTGATACTTAACAAGCTAAGAAAAACTAAAAGTCGTTTGCGCCGTTCACTTTGCACAAATGAAGAGATAAAATCAGAAAACCACGAAATCTTTCTTCATATTGTTAATTTCTTTTTGTTTTGGGCAATTGTCATCATAATTACAGTGGCAGAAGCAGTTTGTCAAATAATATGTTTGACATGCTCTTATGTTCAGTTTCATGGCTATTCCATTCAGATAATGATAATTCAATACATTAAACAAACGGTATCAATGGCTTTCTTTGTTTTTATTCCAATATTTTGTTTCTGTCTCAATTCTGGTATACGAGCGAAAATTCGAAGTGGTTACTATCAACTCTATCAGAAATTTAAAACCTCTTGGGTTGTTTAGGCACAAAACTTGAAAAGAAAGAGTATAAAACCAAAAGCCGAATTTTGCGAAAGCTCTGATAAGTGAATTATGTTATATAGTGAGAAAATGACATTCTTTCAAGTAAATATTGTTAAAAATTTTGATGTTTTGTGACGTAGATGTGTACCTATATACGAATATTTGGGCTGGTTCATGGATTTTTAGTGCACTGCCAGGATGCGACCTGCGCATTTGTAAGTGAGCCAAGCAGGCTGAACTTATATTAAATAACAGTGAAATTTATCAAACTGTAAATATGTTTACCTAACTTTCTCACTTATATTCAACCTGTTTGGTCAATAACAAAAGTCCAGTTCACATCCTGGTAGTGTTATAGAAATCCATGGGAATCCTGTGTGAGTGGATTTTCCTTCCCATTCGCATCCAATTCTGAAATTGGCTTTGCTTGTTCACACCTCTATTGCTCCCACACAAATATAAAACTATTCCCAATTTTTCTCATAAGTGTCTGAATCAATTTCTATGAAATATTATGAAGGTAATATTTTTAATGTATCACTTGAATAACATTTTAAGCGGAATGTTTGTGATACTTCATGGTTATAATAACTACTTGTATGATATAAGACGGTTGGTCAAAATACACTTATTAGCACTTTTTACCCTCTAGTAAATTTTCTTAGTTTCTAAAAAACAACAGTATAGAAAAGTTCTATAACCAAATATTGTTCTTAATAACGTTCAGAAATATTTTCCTTTTTCTGTTATGCAATATATTACTTATGCAATTGTGATATTTTCAATAAATTATTCTTATAAATGAATTGTTGTGCATTGTGGGAATAGCTTTGTGGAATATCCGTTTCCACTCCATCACCCCATGAATTTTTCTTGAAAATGAGAGAGGGAATCCCAGTCTCACAGCAATCTCGAAATTTGGTCTGCCTACTGAAATGGGTTTTTGCAAGTGAATAAAAACTAATTTGTATTATATTCAATATAATTATTCATTAAGGGGAAGAAGAAGACAACTATTTTGTGAATCAAATGTTGCAAATCAAGTTTTTTATAGGCAGGTAATGTGCATTGTAGACTTCAAGGGCGGCTGAAGCACTTTCTCAGTCCTTAAACTAGTTGGCAAAACTTCTCTATTTCAAGTTGGAGCTCATATTTAGTGAATCTGTCTTACGTTTGCAAGGTTTCTTAACTCAAAATAACATTAGATCCTGGCAGTGCTTGATCTTATGTTTAGGATCTTATGTTTGAGTCTCCATTTAATTAAGTTATGTGAAGAAAAATGCTAAGCTGATCTTCACATTCTTCTGGGCATGAGTTCTATCACTGATAAAAAGTGTCCAACATTAATTGTCACTTTCTAAATCTTATGTAAAGAAATTATCTGAAAATTTAACCTAACCTCAACATGTGTATAGGTAATTGTCCAATACAGAAATGTAAAAAAATTAATGTATATTGCTACGGCCTTTTTCTATAGTGAGTTTTATTCATCATTGTTCATTTGATTTCTTCACAAATACAGTTTCTGTGTTTCCTTTTAGCATGAATTTTTTTCACACACTATCCACCAGCATGCACATTCTGTTGTAAGTAGCACCAGTAGTTTTCAATAGTCAATCTGTTACACTACACACATAGTTATGATTTCCTTAAGACAATTCGTATGAATAATTACCTACCAGCAGGGTTGCACTGTGTTAAACAAGGAGAAAAAATGCTTAAGCAATTTTGAAAAATACAACAATAGTTTTTATTTCAAGTAAATACTAATGATAATTCAAATTTCCACTGGCTCTGGAATGGTCAATGGAACACAAAATTTTAATAAAATCGGGGTCTGTACTGTTATATACATGTATTTATCCAGCGGAATTTCGTGAATATCATCAATTTCTTTAAATTATCAAAATATATTTTATGAAAAATTATATATTTATAAATTGTATGTAATGTGTTCATAAAATATACAGTTCAGTATTCCACATTAAAATACGTCATTAGGATATTTATTATATTGGCAATCAAGAATGCATTATACTATAGTAGGCTTAAAGAAATAAACTGAGACGAATCTAGTTGTCACTATTGAAGGGGCAGCAATTTTGCTAATGCACCCCCTCATATATTTTTTCTCGCAGATACCCTGACAGCAACCCTACTTTCTAGTTCGACTATACTCACCAAATCCAAAATGAATAAATTATTACAAATAAATTTTCAAAACAAGATGTTGAAGAACGGCAAAACCTTCGTTGCAAACCTCATAATAATGAATGCAGGAATTTTATTTCATAGAAATGCAGTAACCAATCTAGATCTTTTTAAACCTTCAAATTTCCTAAATTCCGGGTATATTATTTTTCGTTACGGAGCCGGTCAGGCCTGCTGATTTTGATACATCATGTAATTTCAATGTTAAATATTAAGCTTAGTACATTGCTATACGAAGCATTTCAACAATTGGTGCTAGTAATGCCGTTATTGCATCAAAAACAATTGATACATACATTACTAGGTAATAAATAATACCTATATGATTGCAGAACTTCTCATATTAATACTGATTAGGCGCAATTTCGGAAGAAAATTGTATTATCCTTGCTAAAAGAAATTCTTCAATTTTTTGTTTTGCTTAATCTACATATTTTAATTGAAATTCTTAATTGGTTTTTAGAAGAGTATAAGATACTTAATGTAAATCTTCAATGTTTATATTTTATTTTCAGACATTGTTTGGAAATTCTATGTTATTTATTGCATTTCCGTTTATTTATGTGCAGGGTTGCACAAACGTAAAGTAAGTTTTTTCTTAAATGTTTTCCTATCTTTCATAATATCTCGGTTTTCGTCCACCTGGTACGGCATGCTGAAGTCCATTCCGCTTTCTACTAATTTGTGTTAAAAAACTTTGTATTTTATAGTCTGTACAAAAATGTTATTCATTAGAAAAGTGATTACCCGGTAATAGTTTTTTTGTAAATAGTTCGATACGCCCAATTCATTTGGGCTGTTCTGTAATAATCCTTCATTTAAGTCTTTTCAACAAGTTTGCAAGTTTTCAATCGGTTTTAAATTTTGTCTCTGATCCAGAAATGAAATCCTGGAACAAATTTTGAACCCTTACCAAGAATCTTACCAGCGCCCTGGGTGACAGAAAATTGACATAATTAGTGGGTGGTTGATCGGTAAAAATTGAAAGGGGTAGTCAAGAAGCATCATTTTTGCAAATGATGGAAAAGTATTGCATTTATATTGAATTACCTAGAATATAATATACTTTGCACAAAAAGATGATTTAATTGCTCTTTAGTATAATTTAGTTCAATATGCCTCCTCATCTTCAGAGGCAATCTTGAAAATCTTGTTAAAGGATTAACTCTAAGATTTACTATCTATGGAAGAAACATTAGTCAATTTCCTGTATTAATAATTCTATTTCCACTAAGAATTTCTCAAATTCTATGATTACATCAAAAAAAGTTTTTATATGCATATAACTCACGAACTAATGAAGACATATAAAATCTAAGAACACCACAAGATAGGAAAATTCTCTTCTTTCTATTCTGAATTCAATTCGCGATCTGGCGTGCCTGAATGGGGCTCACGCAGATTGTCTTCAGGGAACAAAATATCTTAGGGTAGTTGTTGTTCCCATGGAATTAGACCGCCTCAATATTTGAACACTAGGTATAGAAGAAATTTGAATATCTTTACAAGAATCAGATTTCTCCTTGAAAAAATTCTTGTGTGTGTGTAATTCAGGCATAAGCGCACGATTTAGCATGTCTTCATAACTTCATGAGCCGCTCTATCTCATAGATGTGTCAATGTAAAAGTCTTTCAATATTTCTTAACAGGCTTAGATAAAATTGTTCAAAAATTCAGACATATTGATTTTTATGTCAAAGAAACAATAGTGAAAATAGGGTTACAGGACTTTATTTTACTTAAAAACATTGTCTTGTTTTGTATATAATTGAAAAGTTCAACAAAATTTACTTCAAAACGTATTTGAAAATACATCAAAATTTTGCTAGTTCCTGATTAGTTTTCGAACTCCTCATTTCACATTTCTATACTTTTTTAGATTTCCTATGTACACTTTATTCTCTTCAAAAAATTAAAATAATGTTCAAACTAAGTCCTTTATTAACTATCCTATCGATATTCAAAGCAAATAATCTTAGTACACTATTGCTTAACCAATGAGAGAGAGAAATTTTTTAGTTGACATATGGCAAAATAGAATTAATTTGTTTACTTGAAACTGGTTTTTCATATTTTTATGTGTTTGTTACTTAGAATTTGTTTGAAAATAGCATGAAATAGAAATTGGAAATAGTTTGAAAACATAGAAACTATCCGATTTTGGAGTATAGCGACATAATTGGAAACTTAATATTTGGATGCGCCGAATGGTGGTGGTCTGTGAAAGCGAAAGGGGCCGGCAAATTTCAAAAATTTTACAAAATCCATTGCCTTAGAATGTTTTCTGAAACCTTTACATTAGATAGATTTTTAGAAAATTATACATTACAGCCATTGGTAATGTATAATCTAACATTGGCAATTAAGGTTACACAGCATTGTACAATGCATATTTGTTCGATAACTCGTCAACACTTATTAGCTTAGCAATGCATTCAACTGCAATTTCGCATTAGACACATGACAATTTAGAAAACAATTTGCTCAATGAATCCTGGGGCGATTTTTTTACTATTATTAGCATTCTGTAGAGGTGACTTAGATCTGCATTACAATATCAAAAATAAAGTTTTATTTACTGCATACTTTGGATAATTAGAGACATTTTTAATCGTATGGAATAGCAAAATATATCGGATTACACGCAGTAAGCAGTTCCATATGGAACTCGTGTTTGTTGTTTAACTTTTTTTAAGTAAGTAAGTGATACATTTAAAATGGTCTGTGACCTTGCATTCCAACTGGCAAACTAAATAACACTACAATGGCATAAACAAAATTTATAAAACACTAAACTAGCTAAAGTGGTACTTTTTTTCTCGATAGAACCACGAAGGAATTTGCCATTCTAGTTGTACAATATTTTACATCAAAGAGGTTTTTTAGGTGGGATCACTGGATAGAGGACGTGTTGATTTCATTATTTGTGACCAAATTTCATTGGAAATTTGGTTTCTACGTTCTATAAGAGTAGATGTCTGCAATTCAGTGTAAACTTTTTCATCTGATAGTTTTGGATGAATGATTTTGAATGCTCTTTTTGTATGTGTTCTAATATATTTGATTGAAATTGAGTGATCTACATATGGCATGCAGGAGAGCAGCATTCTAGAACAGATCTTATTATTGAATTATAAATAATAATTATATTCCATTTCTGTAATTCCCATACACTTATGAAATTTAATAAAATTCAATATTTTGGAAAATTTTTCAATAAAGTATTTAGTTTTTCTGCCCACTTAAGGTCTGATGGCAAAATACAAGCGCGCAACCAGGATTGTATTTCGGTAGGAGCACAAATTTGGAAAACTATAGTTGAATTTTTTGTCTTTACGTTTTCTTATAGCGTGCCAATTATGAATCTGGACTGCAAAGAACTTTCGTACAAATTTTATTTTAGACAATCTACTAGAACATCTCAAACAAAAATAATCATTTATAACTACAAGAACATACTTCTCTGCTAATTATCATTAGACATTACAATTATTTTGTTAACATTTTGTGAGCTATACAACAGACAGAAGTAGTTCATTGCAACAAAAAATTTAACACTTGGTCTACGCTTTGAACATACATGTATATTTTCTCTGCTAAATTTAGCATTATGGAGGATGACATGGACTGTGAAATATGCATTGGCTTGATTGTCACCCATACCTTCCCGTTAACTGTGCCGATTGCAAAATCAACGCCAAATGATTTACAAAGACCCCTTCGTCTTCAATTTCTGGCGGAACACTGAAATTGTGATGAAAAGAAATCGTAACTTCTTGGAATAACCATGGTTTAGTTTCATTGTTGTGAAGATAATACCAACTTTTATAAAAAGAACATAAGCCTTACTTATGCAGTGCTTTGAAATTTTCCCAATTTTATCAATTCTATCCTCCAGAGTATTTAACTTCTTTAAGCCGAAGCGTTAAAATATACGAAAGCGGTGCTTAAATATAAGCGTAAGAGGAATAAGCGGTAGAAATTTTAATAAGCGTTTTGAAATTAACAACTTTTGAGAAATACTGTCATACGTTGGTAATTCAATAAGTCGAATCTTTACTAAACTTTATATAATTTTACTCCATTTTTGTAGTTTAATTGCCGTATTTAATCACTGTTGGATTTCATCTGCGTGTGTTCCCCCATGTATCACCTCAAAACAGCGAGGGCATTCCATGTTGAACTAATTAATGTATTTGATTGGCCAACTGATTGGTGTTGCTTCTTTACGCAGTTTATTCATTTACATATTCAGTGATGGTATTCAACTATGCTAAATTCTTTACGTTTGCATTGGATAAGTTATAGGCGTCTTGCAAATTATGTGGACCCTGCAAAGAACCTAAACATTTTACAATGAAAAGCAAATGCAATTTACAGCAATATATGTAGATTACACACAGTGAACATTTCCGAGTAGAAACTTTACAACATCAAAGAGGGCAAACGACATTGAAAATTGCTCATGATGATGTTAAGTCAGAACTTCCCCTATTTTCGTATCAGTATTTCGTTGATAAAGCAGTTGTAAAGAGTTTAGTTGGAGAATGCGACCTTGTTGTCAAGATTACTACGACAGGGAGAGTAAGAAACTTTATGAATGTTGTTGACAGCCGCAACAAAATGCCCTCTTACCCCAAAGTCATGAAAATAATTCAGAAAATCGCAAAAGAATATCGTAGAAATTTAGCTGAGAAACTAAATGTTAATCACTGGTAGAAACAGAAAAACCTATCTTGGATGCATCGCCAGCTACGTTGACAAAGAAACTGAGAGCTTCAAATCAAATTTATTATTCTTTGAGCCAATGAGTGAACGTGATGCCGTTTCAATTGTATCAAAAACCAAGAGATGACAATTGCAGTCTCATGAAAAAGGCTTTCAATAATGCATCACTTTCAGACTCTTTTGAGGATGAATTTGGAACAATTTTAGACCCAACAATTAAGCTTTTATTCTGCGGTGAAGAAGGACACTTTGATTTTGACATTCAAACTTATCGATTGATATTTCACAATGAAGAGAAAAATTTAACTCTGCTACACACGTAAACTATGTGATATCATTGCCATTAACAAATCGACATCACCTACACTGAAGCGTCCTCGATTTTCAGATTTTAAAGACCCGCACCAAATTTACCAACTTCTACATCAGATAATGCAAAACTTTATCTCTCACTTCCCTTTGTCCAAACTTGTGACATTGTACAATATTTGATCATGAACAATTCAGACCCCATGCAAAAACTGGCATTCTGTTATTTTTCAGTGTCCAGACACTGAATAAGTGGAAAAGCTTTCTTCAAGCACGTCGGCGAAACAGTCCAGGAAATTCAGTTTTTAGTGATTTTTTAAGAGTTAGTAAATATTAGTTGAATTTTTTTGTGCAAAATTTTTTTTGACCGTACTTTCTAACACATATACACAAGACCATATTTGCTTTTATATTCTAATAAACCTACTTCTATTGTGTTTTATAGCACAAAAAACTAACGATTTTGAATTCTTTATTAAAATGTAAATATCAAATGTGACTTTCATATTTTATACAAACATGCTCAAACTCAATATGATTGCTCGTATAAATCTGCAGACACATAAAATTGTTTCCATAAATGCATACACAGATTAGTTGTGTCAATATACTTACATTATATAATTTAAGGAGTGCGGTCTGGAATATATGACACGTTTGTCGAATAATGCAATTGTAAAAATATTGAATTGGCATTGTTGATTGATTAATTAGATATGAACGTATTAATCAATACCTTTGTTGTTTAATATCTATATAAATGATATTTCAAATCACATAAATATAAAATGTATATTATATGCAGATGATACATTAATCTATACAACAAAAATCGATGAACTACATTCCAATTTATATCTCATACATGACTACTATTTCAAAAACATGATGTCTTTAAATATTGAAAAAAACTACTTTTATGCAGATGAATAAATTTACAAGAGGCGAAACAAAGACAAAATTGTATCTTAACAACAAAGAAATAATGGAGCAACCAAGAATGAAATATTTAGGAGTGTTAATTGACAATCAACTAAAATTCAAAGATCATATAAATTCTTTAATTCAAAAAATGGCTGTTACCATCAAGTTAATTAAAAAAATAACAAATTTATTACCAAGAAAATGGATCGCAATGTTATTTAAGTCAATAGTTGTATCAAAGTATATGCATTCTTGTTACTTGCTAACAAATCTATGTGAAAATTCTAAAAGAAAATTAAATAAGATTTTCAATTGGATGAACAAAATTATCAATAGCAATAATAATCGAATTAAAAGAAAATTGGCAAAGCATTATATGTTATTATGTCAAGATGATATCATGCAACAAAAGATCTTGGAAATATTTTATAAAATGAAAAATAACATCTCTCTAAAATATAATATTAGACGTTGTACATATCAATACAAGAAATTTAGAACAAAATTATGAAGAATTAATTCATAAATATTGCAGTAAAATTATGAAATAAACAAAGAATTATCTTACCAGTCAAAGAATTACTTCAATATATACAAATAACTAAGTATATCATTCTTCTATTATCAATCTAAAATTAATGACTAAGAACTTATTTAACTAATCATAGAAAATAATTTTCGAAACTAAAATGAACTATTATAGTAACCAAGAAATATCACTATCTTTACCTCTTCAACAAAAAATAGAAACAATCCAGTTAGTACTTAATAGTGGCTTTTGTACAGTTTTTCTTTATATTGTAGAAAGCACTAACTTTATTAATAAATAAATAAATAAATAAATACCTTATGCAAATATTACAATCAAATTCAGTGTGTAGTGCTTGTGTGTATTTAAAAAACACAAGACACTATCTGTGGTGTGAAGGACCCAAATTATATATATATATATATATATTTAGGCATTCAACTTTGTAATAATCATGTGTTTGATAATTAAAGCAACTAAGGGCCACACTTTGCGGGTGACCAAAGATTGCGAGTGTTTGATCATAAACAATTGGCAAGTGCATAATAGCAATTACTTTGAAACAAATTTGCTTTTACCAGTTCAATGCGCAACAGAGTAATAGATGTTTCACAAATCTATTCAAATCCCGTTTTCAGACCTTCGTCAGAAATGCGTGAAATCAGTAAAAAGGAAAAAAGAAAACGTAGGTTGAGACAAGAAAAACTGACTCGTCGCCTCCACCCGAGAAAAGAGAAAAAAGAAGAAGTCACAACACCTCCAATATCAACTCCAAGCAATAACAAAGAGAATTCGGTTCAAAAATGGAAAAATATTATAAATATATTTAAGAAGGTTAAGAAAGAAAATACTGAAGATAATTCTACGAAAAATCCGGAATTAAAATCTGAAAACACTGTAGACAAACATTCTGATATAAAGAAAACTGATTCACTAAAAGTAAGTACTAGTAAGATTCTACCTTCACTAATATCAGATAATTCTCTCAAACAAACACATCCGACTCAATTGCGAAAATCTATCAAGTCTCGTCATACGACGTCTGCATCTTCATCGTCATCAGGCAACAAAGCCAACATTAATGATGAGCAGAATAAAACACATCCGATTTCATTGCGAAAATCCATCAAGTCTCGTTATACGACATCTGCATCTACATCGTCATCAGTTCTTAAAGTCAGTGTTAACGATGAAGTAATTTCGAATCAAGAAATTAAACAAAGAGGTAATTTTGCTTCTAAAAAACAAGTATCTGATGTTTCTCCAAGTAACAATTCTTCCAATGAAAAACAATGTAGACAAATTAAACATTCCTTAATTCTATATCAAGTAATAAAATGGAGAACACCAAATATACTAAAACCTCTACGCAATAGTCTAGAAGATATGCATGAAATGCAGTCGAGAATGGTGATGGATGAGGCTAGACTTGTTTATTTCTTAGGTACCTGTAATCTCTCTTCCTCGCCATTTTCACGAACTGCAACGAAAGGTTGGAATGGCCTATGTGGACTTTATTTATGGATTGAGAAATTACAAATCGAGGCCTTTGTTTCTGATGCGGATAGTGAGCTGGGTTTTGAAGTTTTCGATTCCAGTAGAACTTTGCATGGATCTATAAGATTAGTACCACTCCGAATACCAAAAGATTCTATAGTTTATAAAGCGGCAACTTTTCAATTTCCCCTTGAAATAGATTTAATTAGAAGTCTCGAAACAAAAACCAGAATCAATTCTAGCATAAAAACAATTGTTTTTCATTTCACAGACATTCTTGCATATATGCGTGAAAATAAACTTTTGGACTTGCAGTTATGGATGCAGTACACTCCAAACATGTTTTCAACGCAGTGGCTAAAAATTGGGAATCCCTTTTTGCAAAAGCTCTTCAATGTTTCATGATTTATCTTATGGAATCAGGTGGGTATGTGCAAATAGAATATATAATAATATGAACGCTTTTTAGTTTTTTATATGTAATCATAAGTAAACTTTGATAACGCATTTTAGTATATGTAATCATAAGTAAACTTTGATTATACCACGAAATAAAAAGAAATCTAACAAATATTTCAATGATTACACCAAGAAATATGAATTAAACCTGCTGACTAAAAACTTTCATATAATGATAGAAATTGCAAATAAATTCATCCAAAGTGTTTAATTTATGTAAATAAAAAAATTATTCACAGACATTTTTCACAATGGAAAAAATTGCATATATATATGTATATATATATATATATATATATATATATATATATATATATGTATATATATATA
>CABFPE010000739.1:108936-120792 GCA_900660155.1 Hofstenia miamia
TTTTATATATATATATATATATATATATATATATGTATATGTGTATTTCAAAAATTATATTTTGCATATATAAAAGAATTGAACATGCTTGTTAAATACGTTTTCTTTTTGTTAAACGATAACACCAACCCAACAAGACTTTACCTCGCCACTGAATAGATTTTCTTTCTAATTCGGTTAGATTTAGAAAATGAAGGTTTTTTAGGTTGGCGTTGTTCTTTTCAAAGGAAGGAAACTGCCATTGAACAACACAGTCTCGCCCACTTGACTCCAAAATCTTTCCGGACCACTGTTCATCAAATCGTCACTGGACACTAACATCATTTAGCGATTGAAAATGCAAATTTAGATTTTTATTTTTTTACCATGTAACTAGAACTTGCATCACTAAAAATTTTGACTTGCATTAATATCGTTCGAAAATTATTGATCATGAAACTGTTAATTAATTAATAAATATTTAATTTAAATCTATTGATGAAGCGTGACACATATTGCAAATTAAATGTAAAAAACCAACAATTTTCGGGTTACAACAAAGCAATACTTGTTTCATGCATAAGTAAAAAAAATATATATAACGTTAATGAAATACGTCATTTAACAGTATGTATAGATAAAAATCCACTTTGATATGCTTAAGAAATTGCGAACTGTTAAGAAACCAACAATTATGTGGGTTACAACAAAAAAATTGTTGGTTTATTATATAAATGACAAAAAAATAATGCAATTAATGAGATATAAAGCATAAAATAGTGCGTGCGTAAGAATACATGCTTAAGTGATGCAATGATTGGGAACGCCTGGAAAACCAACAATCGTTGGAATTTGAGTTATTAAATTATGCGTGTGCAGTGAAACGCAAAGCTTTTAATGCAAAAAGTCTCTAAAATGCAAAATTAAGTATATTATACAATAAAATTTGTTTACGATTTTACAAAATTTTTCCTATACCCCCCTTAAGTATAACGCATCGAATAATATATTTTCATATTTAAATTGAGCATGTTATATGAGACTCAAAATAGGGCGTTTAATAATTGAAGCATGTAGTGCAAGAACCCATTACGTGCAAATTGATTCAAAACGAGGAATCGCAATTTTCGTATCTTTGCTTATGTAGCGTCGTTTAACTGACTCTTCGTAAAGCTATAATCATAAGCAGGTTCAAATAATAATAATAATAATAATAATAATAATAATAATAATAATAATAAACAATTTAGCCACTGAAGGCATACACTACAAAAAATAAAAAGTCAAGTTTTACTGCAGCGAGGACAGTCACAGGAGATAAAGTAGGAGCAGATGGAAGAGTAGGCGAAGTTGGAGAACGGCTCAGCAAAGAGGAAAGACATCAAAGATTTCCTGAAGCTCGGTGGCGGGGAAAAGAAATCAATCGCTGTTGGAGAGTTGCGAGTCAAGATGTAATTAGCAGCAGTACAAGCACGATTGAAAAACGAGTGAAGGGTGCGATGTTTCTTGGAATGACGAATGGAGAAAGTGACAACATCAGAGCGAGTGGAGCGGGAATTAGAGAACTTAATGAAATCAAAAGGATCAAGATTCCATTTGCGAGTGAGCAGTCGATTGAACAGGAAGAGATCACAGGCATGGAAGTAGAGTGGCAACGGGAGAGTGGAGAATTTGAGAAGGGCGTCTTTGTATGGCAGGGAGAGATCGATTTGAAGGCATGCTTCTGGAAATGTTCCATAGAGTGAAACCAGGAACGCGAAGGCCACCAACAGGGAGATGCCTAGAGAAGAATGGCGGAGGAATAGACTTGAACAAAGAGAGTTTCACAGAAGAAGCGGAATTAAAGGGAACATTGCGGAAGAGGGCAAAGAGTGAGGAATTAGCTTTGCAGAGACGTAAGGACACATGACCAGACCAATTTAAGTTATCAGAAAGTTGAACTCTAAGATGAGTATGGTGAGGGAAAAGTTCACAGGAAAAGGAAGATCAGAAGAAGGAGATACAGAAAAGGAAATACCATATGCCTTGCTTGGGCTAAAATCAAGATGGTTAACAGAAGACCAAGTAGACAAAAGATGAACATCAGAGGTAATATTGGAGGCAAAAAAACTACCAAAGTTGAAAATCGCGGTGTCATCAACGTTTAGAGAAGCAAATGTAGGAGAAGAGATGCTTTAAATGGATGGAAAGAGTTGAGGAAGTTTCATGGATAACAAAGGATGGAACGCATCAGGATAGCAAGGACACGACAATTTGCAGGACTTAAGCATGAGGGAAATATCATGGGCGTTGAAGACGATGTCACATAGGAGAATCAGCGGGGAGGTGACAGGAGGACCAGGACAGAGAGAGACAGGAACAAAAAAATTCGAGGAGAAATAGGCATTGAAGAGATCAAGCTTTCTCCAGATCCAGAAAGATGGCTCCAATGCAAGCTGGGGAGGTCAGGCTTGGAATGCAGGGAACGCAAGAAAGCATAAGAGTCTTGAGGGGATCCAGATGAGAAGCTGGACAACAGAGCGATTTTGTCGAGTTCCATGAGAAGAAGAGAGTTTTGAAGAATCGGAAGGACTGTAACAGCGTTTGAAAGATTCGAGTTTATTCAAAGAGTGTACAGTAATAGATGAGAAATACAAAGGGAGAGAAATACGCTTTTTCCGATGACGAGGAACGAAGGATGAAATAAATTGGTGGTGTACCAGTCATCAGCAGAGAAAGAGTGATTAAAAATGGGGAATGAAGGAGAGAGCAGCATTTAGAGATACAAAGTCACTGTTAGATCGAGCGTATTGAGGCGTGGCAGGACAAGCAGATGGGGTAATAGAATTGACAGACAGGCTGAAGTAAACAAATTACTGATCAGACAGTTCGACCGGAACAGGGACTACAAAGGTGTCAAAAATACGATCAGTTTGAGAGCACAAAACCAAGTCAAGAAGGAAGGAGCGGGTAGTAGGAGAAAATACCAGTTGTTAAAAAGAGTAGGAAGCAAATAGATCCAGAACAGCGGATTCATAGGCGTCATTAGAGTCAAGTGCATTCCAACAAACAGGGAGGTTGAAGTCACCACAGATGAAGAGTGGGAAATTCAAGTTGACGAGAGAGAGTGATAGACTGATCATGAAAGTACTCAAGCATGGATGAAAAATCAGGAAGGGGAATACGAAAAGAACTGCTGGAAGGAGGGTTGCAAACACAGAGAAGAGAAACAATGTGATCACTGAGAACAACAGCACAACGGCAAAAGAAGTCAAAGGAAAAAGACTCAAAGGAGAGGGGATGGATGTCAAGTTTAGGGCTATGAGAGGCAATCAGAACACCACCATGACGACCACTAGAGCAATCCATACGGCAGAGAACTTTAAGTGAAGAGTTAGGAAAAACAACACTGCCAGCAAGAGAAGGTTCAAGCCAGGTTTCAGTAATGAAAATGAAGTCAACAGGAGGCTGTAAGAAGAGTTGTAAAAACTGAGACGACGGTTTAATGAGCAAAAAGAGAAACCAGAGTTGGAATTAGGAGTGAGATCCAAGCTAGGATGTGCAGGTAGTCAATCACGACCAGAAGCATCACGACGACGGGGAAGAAGGCCAAAAGATCAAGAGCCCATATGACCACACTTCAGGATCAATGAGAGCAAGATGAGACAACAGGCAGATTAAAGGAAGAACTAGTGCCAAGGACGTGATGAGGGTGATGATTGCGGTGAGTAGGCGGTGGAGCAGACTGTTCAGGGGCAGGTGACGGCACAGGAGAGAAATCAGCAGCAGGAGCAGAACGTGAAGCAGGATAATTACCATGATTCGTAATGGTGCGTGAAGCAGAAGCACTGAATGCATGGACAAAACATCGGAGGTAAGTTTAGCAAGAGAGTCTTAAAGAGATGACAAGACAACATTGGAAGGGCTGACGCTGCAAGGGAGGTGACAGCTTGGCGAAGGAGATAGAAGATGGTATCCTTCTTTAAAGCGCCAACCACCGTAGCAAATTGGGCGTCTGGCAGATTCTGCAAATCATCAAGTAAAAGATTAACTGCAGGCAGGACTGAAATGTAATAAACTGTATAATAAACAGGCAATGATCAAGCATATTGATTTTTCAACACGAGGAAGCACGGGCAGGACATTTGGTGTGCTCATGTCGACCGCCACTGCACCATATGCAGAGATTGTTTGGAGTTCAGTTGTTACGAGGATTCTGAGTTTCCGCAACTTTCACTGTGGCACCTGAGTCAATGTAAGTGTGTGTATTCAGTGAAGAACTCTCTCCCATAGCCGTTTCCATTGTTATTGCTGACCTGAAGAGTTCATCTAGTTGTGAAGTATCTGAGTCAAGTAGCCACTGGCAGATTGATGTTGACTGCAATCCTGCTACAAAGTCATCACTAATAAGTAAATCTCGATGTTCAGCTGCAGACAAATTCTTTGTAAGGCACTTCCGAGCAAGTATCTTTAGATTTTGGCTTCCATTATGAAAATTAAACTAACCTATTTCAGAGAGAATAAGTATAATTCTGGCCTGTGTCTTTTGAGTATGCTTATTATTCCAGATAGTGCCCGATTTGTAAGGTGCACTTGATTGCTACGTAGTTAAGCATGACAATGGATATATGTAGTTAGTTAAAAAAAGACGAGACTATTCCATTGAATGAGAATACTGTCCAACCACTGACTGTTCGATAGCCGATGAATGTACATGTAGTATAATATATTGTGGTGAAAACAACCTGACCGATTCAATGTTTTATTACACTAATACCAAACATATAAAAACAAAACACACATAAGTATCAGTACAGAATTAATCAAAATAACATAACATAACTAAATATAAAATAATGCGGTAATCACTAGTAAAACGGTACTCACTACATATATATATATATATATATATAGTTTTATTGTAATGAAATTGTTGCAAATTCATCAAAGAGGCATGAGAGAAATTAAATGTAGGCTTCAATCATTAGAACAGGGACTATAACTCATGATTTATGTTCTTAATGTGAAAATTTAAAAAAAAGAACGAGTTAAATTTTCATAAAAATTAATCAAATATTCTCTATATTTTTACACAAAAACTTCCTCAATAAATTATGCACTCAACAAAGCGCATATATTAGTTGTTATAATAATATATATATATATATATATATATATATATATATATATATATATATATATATATATACCCCAAAGTATTTGGAAATTTCACCTAAGATAAGGACTTGATATATACTAAAAATTTATAGACTTGCATAATATACTTTTAGATCTTGCAATTTGCTTAATAATATTTACCGGGTGCTACGAATTTGGATAATTATGCAAAGTTATCGGTCTATATCTATTATTTTAAAAATTTTACGTATATTATTGCATTCCTCATCGATTCTTACCCCACATTAGTGTTTATTTTCTCCGCGTGCACCATATTGTATATCTTTGTGAATTATAAATAAACGCAATTCAAAAAATCAAGGAGTGGTTAAACATTTACAACTTCTATTTCTATTTAAATAAGAGCGAAGTTATAGAATAGGGTGTAAGAGGAACACGCAGAGCAGGCGGACAAAATAAACACTAATATAGGGTAAAAAGTTAAAAATAATAGATATAGACCGATAACTTTGCATAATTTACCAAATTCATAGCACGCGGTATATACAGGGTGTTTCAAAAGTTTTAGTAAAATATATTTGTAATTATTTATTATATGAATATGAATAAAAAGCTTACAAAGAAATTCAAACTGATTAGAATGTTACTCGAAACCATTTCCTCCTTATTCGTGACACAGATGCACCCTCTTCTCAAAATCTCTCAAGGTATCTCAATACATTCGCAAAGGAATTCCGTTGATTTCCTCTTCAATTGCTAACCTCAAGGAATGCAGTTTCGTAGCGTCTATTGTTGGCAAAACCAAGGATTTGGAATAAGGCGAATACCAAAAATCGCAGGGAGGAATATCGGCACTCGTGGCAGGCCACTCGATCGGACCATGATGCCCAATCTATCGACCATCTTGCTGATAATGTGAACTTCTCCTTCGAGAGAAGTAAGGAACAACGTGCCATCGAACATCTCATTCTCTAATTACTTGATTTAACGCCGGTTTATTTCATAAATCGTCAACAAAAATCTTGTACTAAAACTTTTGAAACACCCGGTATTTAAGGATAATAGCACAGAATTGTAATTCGTAAAAATTATCATCTGTTATTTATCAAATTGCAAGACATAAAAGTATATTTGTGTAAATCTATACATTTTTATTGAGAACCAAGTACTTATCTTTAAGGTGAAATTTCTAAATACATTGCGGAAAAATATAAATATATTAATTTCGTTTATTCAATGTGCTTAACTCGTATTATTATAACAACTAATATATGCACTTTGTAGAGTACATAATATATTGAGGAAGTTTTTGTATATTAATATAGAGAATTTTTGAATATTTGACCTAGGTTCAAGTGGAAATAGTGTTGACTGGGATCGAAATGGTCATTTATACCCAAAACCGAACTTTTGCAATTTGTGTCCAGTTAAGCAGTATTTGGGATGCGAGAACCTTTGTATCCAAAGTGATTGCAGCTAACTTTTATAAAGACAGAAGAATCCTAGTTACTCAAGAGCTGTCTGCTTCTGATTGCGCTTTGGAAAAATCGCTTCTGAAAAAGCATAATGACCTCGTTAAATCTATTGTTCCAAAAGCCGAGCTGAAAATTAAAAATCTCAGGTTACTAAGAAACGGCCAGGAAGTTACTAGCAATTGACTAGATACCAAACTATCCATTATGTACCTCAATACACAAAGCTTGCTATCTATTGATAGCCAACTCTCGTTACTGGATCAAACGCTTTCCTGTGATGCCGATATAATCTGCTGCTGTTCACAAATGTGGTTTGACGATCTTTTTACCCAATGTGTTTTTTCGTATCGGTCCTCTTATTTTACATTAGTTTGGCAAGATAGATCTGCTCATGACGGTGTTATTAGTTTGGGCAGGAAAACTGCATTATTAAGTATGAGTGAGATTTCGGATGTGCTATTATCCTGATTAATGATATATGCTTGTGTGTCGTCTACAACCCGCCTTTATCCAGCCCTTATCATATTCCCGCTGCCGAGATAGTGTGTTATCTAAGTCACTTGGCTGGTATTACATGTAACCTGATTGTGTGTGGTGACATCAATATGCCAACGGTCAACTGGCAAAGCTCCTCCAGCACATCTAACAATAAAAAATTGTGTGACTTCCTATACGACAGAAATTTCTCCTGCTGCAAACCAGGATCACGACTTCAGCAATTCCTTGCTTAATTACTTCCAGTTCACTTTAGACGAAGTGCATGATGCTCTTTCAAAAGCTTACTTAGGGATAGGTCCTGACAAAATACCCGGTAGCCTTCTCCATCTTTTCTACACCTTTTCACAGTTATCATGGTCACTGCTCAATTTCAGTATGCCTGGAAGATTGCAAAGGTCACCCCAATTTTCAAGTCGGGTGACAGAGGAAATGTGAAATCCTACGGCCCGATCAGTATTTTCTCAAAATCGTCCTTAGTATTTGAAAGGCTCCTATTCAATAAACTTTATTGTGCCATTAAAGACCGAATCTCCAAAAGCCAACATGGTTTCATGAAAAAATGCTCGACACTTACTCAGCTACTCCAGTATGTGCAATTTTTTTTGAAAATGCTGATGTAAAGCAACCAAACTTCTGTCTCTATCTTGACGTTTGTAAAGCATTTAATAAAGTGCCTCATCACATACTAATATCCAAGCTACAAATTGCTACAACTATTTGTTTTGTAATAATCTGAAAGGCGAGTTTGTTTATATCAATGGTGTCGAATCTCAAGTTCTCCACGTTTCCAGTGGCATTCCCCAGGGTTCTAACAACTATTGTTTATTTTGATCATCAATGACTTGCCAGATCAATGTCCTTTGTCCCGGAAATTTATTTATGCCAATGATACATCCACTAGGCTAGCTGAACTTCATGATGACATCGAGCATACTTGTGCTTGGGCAATTGCTAATGAAATGGAGTTTAATGCGTCTAAAATAGTGTTGTTTGTCACTTCGCAATTTGACTCGACTATTGCCTTCAATGCACATAACATTCATTCTTCTGACTCAGTTAAGTATCTCGGTGTTACATTGTCCTCAAATCTATGTTGGGATCAACACGTATGAAAACGATTTCGACTAGCCTTGTTATCGCTTATGAACATATCCTCACATTAAGTTGCGATTATACACATCCTGTGTTCTTTCTGCGCTAATCTATTGCTCTCCTGAAGCTCCTGTCATCCCTTGAACGTATCCAAAACCACGCTGTCTGCTGGATAGTGAGGAGCTTCCCTAGCAAAGACCAGTTGTTAAATCTCAATATCTTGCCAGTATTGTTAAGGCTACAGCTGGATGATCTTTTGATGTTTAACAAGATGCTAAACAAATTCTACAACATCGATGTCTGGGAATTTGTTAGTTATGTCAGCCACAGCCATCATCACGAGACCAGGCGAAGTAATACTGTCATTCTGAAAGCGCATGAAGCACGGGTGCATAAAACAGATACCTCCTATTTTCATTGTGTTGTCGAAAAGCAGCTGTTTGAACTTTTCAAGGCATATTATCGATGCCAGTACACTGAAACTCCATCCTGCAATAAATTATATTGTTTGTGTGCTACATGTAGTCTTTATTTATAATGACTTTTGCCTTTGGCAAATTTAAGTCTTGTTGTTGCATATGTTGTATTCCCTGTTCAAATGATTAAAGCCCATCTTAGATTTCTCTAATGGCCTCTTCCATCATAATATAACTTTATTTTCCACCAATGTATATATATATATATTAAACAAGCAAATGAATACATTTCAACACCTTAGATTGAATAAAATCTTATCATATACAATTATTTTAGTTAATTATAAAGTGTAGTTTATAGTTTTGTAAAAAATTTTCTGGGAAAATATTCTGACGATGATCAATAAAAGATCGAAACGCGTCAAATAGTGGATTCAATTTTAAAATGCATTTATGTAGCATTTCTTTGAAATATATATATATATATATATATATATATATATATATATATATAAATAATATATATATATAATAGTGGAACTTAAGACATTTCTAAGTAATGTTTTTTTTGCGACATGTTTCGACAAAGATTGTTGTCATTTTCAAGCATCCTTTAATATACTGCAGATATGTTGATATCTTTGCAGGATTTTCCCAAAAGAAGCATCTATAAATTTCTTGAAATATGTGAATGAGTGAATGACTGACATTAAATTCACAATAGAACATGAAAAAGACAATATGATAAATTTTCTTGATGTTGCAATAACTAAGCACATGAATGACATTCCGCCCAAGTGGTATCAAAAACCGACTTGTACAGGCTTATACATTCCATTCTGTTCAAAGTGCCATGCGCATCAGAAAATTAACAATATTTCGTGCCTAGTCAATCCAATATTTGAATCTTGCTCAAATTACAAAAGCTTAACAGAAAGTTTGGATAAAAGCACAAAAGATCTCAAAACTAATGGATATCGACAAAAATTAATTCGTAAGATTATTGATAGGAAATTTTCATGCAATAAGCATTCAAATTCTACACATAACCACTACAAAACAAAAGTATATTGGAAGTTATCATTTATAAAATCAAGAGAAAAACTAAAAACAATACAATCATACAACAAAGAATTACCAACTTCGAAAATTTGTCCAGTATTTTACGCAAAAAACACCATAGAAATGTTCCCTAATAAAGATCACATACACATTTCGTTGTCTTCTGGAATCATTTATTTAGACGACTGTGATGAATGTTCAAGTTCATACATTGGCGAGACTAGAAGGCATTTAGGAAATCGAGCAAAGGAATATATAAGAGGGCATCTACAATCCGATATATATATATATATATATATATATATATGGATGTGAACCAATAATGAAAATGTTTAAAATACTAAGACATTGTGAAACTAAAATCGCAGAAGCAATATGCATAAAATCAACTAAGAAAACAGTATTAAATAAATAAAGACATCAATCCAATTTAATTAATTTTGAAGATCTGAATTACTAAAAGAAAAAGTTCGGGAACATTTCTCGAAATGCTTGAGAATGACACCTGTTTTTCGAAACATATCGCAATAAAATGTTACTTAAAATATAGATGCCACTTTGTGCATAAAACCTTATTCATGCACTTTGTACAGATGTGGACTGCCCACAATATTTAAGGCAATCTTTTTATTGTAGTTAACCGACACTATATAAACATATATACAACACAAAAAAGGCGTTTCCTCGTTTTGAATCGATTTGCACATAAAAAGTTCTTGAACTACATGTTTCAATTATAAAATGCCTTATGTTGAGTCTCATAACATGCTCAATTTAAATATGAAAATATATAATTCTATGCGTTATATTTAATGCATATAACACTTTGAATAAATTTATTTAAATTTTCCGAATTAATAGAATGTCTACAGGCCCATGGTAATTCCACCCAGGTGATACTGTACATTCGTACTATAAAAAATATACTTATAACAATGTATATTAATCGATAAACAAAATGTGGAAATAAATTCAATTCGGGAGAACAAATACTCTGAAAATGTAAATTATATTAGTGTTTATTTTGTCCGCATGCACATTCTATACCTTCGCCTAGTTAAGTTTTAAAGATTTCGATATATATTTCACTACTTATGTAGCAAAATGTACTTTTTATAATTATTTCCTTTGACTTAAAGTAAAATTTAGAAATATCAATAATACAGGATAAATAAATTTTAGTTTTAGCCGACTTATGAGTATCAGTAAACCTTTTTCATGCATGTACATGGGTTTGGTTTATAGAATAATCGCCTCAAAAAAATGCCTCAGAGAAAATTCGCCAAATATAACATTTCGGGTTGGTACTTTTTATCAACATACGAAATCTGAAACCGACATAGGGAACCTTGAGATCGACATAGCAAATCGTTATGACAATATGAACAAAAATTTAGCATGAATGAGGTATAAAGATTAATAACATTAGATGGGTCATTTAAAATTTACTCATATGTACATTAAAATATTTATCTGAGATTTTTATGAAATCAAGTATAATATTTTATCATTTAGTTTAGATTACAACTCAATAAACAACTGCTAAGACTAAATATTGAAGACTCTTTTGATATAATTGAAACGTATACCTCATTCATGCTAAATTTTTGTTCATATTTTCATAAAGATTTGCTATGTTGATCTCAAGGTTCCCTATGTCGGTTTCAAGATTTGGTATGTTGATAAAAAGTACCAACCAACATTTCGCATTTCGTCACACAGAAAATAGGTTGGTCCTTTTTTCATTCTATAAAATCTCAAACCTTCAAAATTTATCTAAAATCCTTCCATGAATATTATTTAATGGACACATTTCACTTAGAAAAATTTTTCCAAATGTCCATTTTGAGAGAAATGTGGAAGATTTGAGATTTTATTGAATGAAAAAAAGTACCAACCTAGAAAATAGGGTGGTACGCCAAATCGTTAGTCTATCTAGCTAAAAGCCAATAACTGTCTGCAAAAGGACTGTCATATTTATCTGTCAAATAGCCACAATATATGTTATGGTGGTTTATTTTAAAATTTGACATTAATGTATGATTATCCTTATTGATATAAGAATAAAGCAAAGCTTTAATATAGTTATTCTAATTATCACACTATAATTTTGCATTGCTAAAGAAAACATTTCAAGTCACTACATTTTTTAATACAGAATTCAAATAATTATTAACTATTATATGTAAACTAGTAGATATATATATATATATATA
>CABFPE010000739.1:120907-135761 GCA_900660155.1 Hofstenia miamia
AGTATATATATATATATATATATATATATATATGAGATAATAATATTTTTCAGATATTTTGAATTTATTTATAATCACTATATAGTTTCTAACACATGGATGATTGCCTGAATTAATATAAACATTTGTCCCCAAAAATATCAAACAAAATCTGAATAAAGCTATTACTATGAAGAAAATCAATGTCCCTTCAACAGAAGTAATGAGCTTTTTGTTAGTTAGATTGGAGATTTATAGTAACACACCAGAAAATATATAACAAGAAAACTTGCCACAGTCAAAATTGATATTGACTAATATTTACAATGCTTTACTGAAAAGTCAGCTAAAGCTAAAGTGGGCTAAAATCATTAAACCTTCAATATTAATATTTATAGATTTGGAGATAATGAAGAAATGGTATATATGTATATTTATGTGTTTGTAATCTATATTAACACCTCAATCTTTCAACAGGGGCAAATTATCTATAAAAAACTCAAAATCAGTAAAGTACATTTTGCAACACATTTAAGAAAAAATAAATAAAACATATTAATGTAAAAAATAAAAAATTTATTTAAATATAAATATCAATTCCACATGTAGAAGCACTATTTAGTTTTTCTAAATTGTGTTGATTTATAATTTCCTGAATAAAAAAGCCATGTCAATCAATGAGTGGCTGTATTCATGCCAACTCTAATCATACTGCTGGGGATGTTATCAGACAATTTATAAGAGATTTGCACCCTGAGCAATCTGTCTGTTTAGTAAGATGTGCTGACATTAATTGCAGTTAGAATATTATTAAATGTGCAGCTTGTGATCAGTTGCCTGTTACTGTGGAGGATTGGATCATTGGATCTAAAGGAAACAATGTTAATAAAGGACATAATCATTGACAGTAATTGGTTTTTTGTATTTTTTTAGTACATTCATGCTTTGCAAACTGTGCAATGCTCATGTAGTGTTTGCTAATGTGACTTTTAAGTGTGTACCTAGAATTTTTAATCAGCTATTCTCAATAATATTTTTTCATGAAGGAAAACTTGTTCCTGATGTTTATGCTCTTTGTTGTATACAGGACTGTTCTTCAGAGTATTGGTGAACAAGCTGTAGAAGAGCAGCTATTATTTTCACAAGCAAAAATTATTTTTGACTTTGAAAATAGTAAATTGTCTTTAATGTCCAATGTTCTTCCAAATATTTTAATACAAGACTGTTTAGTTTATTTCAGCAAAGCTCTTATTTTTAAAATTTCTGAATTGATTAAACTGAATAAATCAAATCATTTTTTCAGAATTTCAGTGCAGACCTTTATGTCATTGCCTTTTTTGCTACACTAAAAAACTATTGGAACATTGAATAGACTTATTGCTGCTAGTGAAAGGCAATGCATTCTTGGACATTTATTTTCACATTTCACATGTCATTTTCATGGACAGTGGCCTCAAAAAGTAAAACCAGAAATCTGAAATATTCAAGATGAAAATGACTGGAACAATAAAAAATCAAGAGATGGCATTTAGAAAACCTAAGGGCAATGTTGAACATATTATTCAGTGGTGGATTTGGAAGAAAGAAAATCAATTGCTCTTATTGGCCAAATTAATGCAGGGCAATCATAATTAACTGATTTTTTTGCTAAGCAGTAGTTCTTAAAAATATTCAAAAAAATTTTCATTATCAAAGTATTATAATTTCTTTTCTGACCAGTGGTGAACTGGTTTCACATCCATTTTATGATGGGAAATTATACATTTGTTCAAAAATACTTTGAATTAATATGTTACATTAATAAACTGCTTTTAAAAAAAAGTAAACATCCTGATTAAAATCACTATTTGTAGAGGTACACAGGTACACAGCAATATCAAATATTTCTATCTTATTGATTTGGTAAGACACACACCTAAAATTCTGCAGATTAGTGCAGCTTTGTTATTCATACACTACAATTCAGCATGTTAACTTAGCAAATCAAGAATTCTCTTGAAACTTCACCACATCAAATCTCAAATTCCTGTTTCTTGATTTCAAAAAGACTTTAAACATTTATTGATCTCATTTCTCAAAGCCCATTTTCTTAAAAAGCCTGAGTATGCATACATACTAATGCAAATATATAAATACATTGTTGTGGATAGATTTGCAAAATCATTATATAAGTACATATTGCTTAAATACCTTAAATGTTCAATTTTTGGTACATTTTAAGCATGAATTTCAAAAACTTTTTATAAAATAAAATATTTTGAGCTTAGGTTTATTGTAGTCACTCGGGGAAACCTTAGTGATTATTATTAATTATTATCTATTTTGTAATAACGTCATGATGATGTAAAAGTTATTTCGAGCTTAAGTGTATGAAAGCTAGTTATGTCCCCTTGATGGTGCTAAATGTGTTGCTCAAATTGAATTTGATTTGCAAGGGAAAACAATAACATGAATAGCTAATGATTAACTGTGATTGTAAACTAAGACAGGTAGTTATTTATTATTATTTTGAAAGTGTATAAATTGAGAAACACTGTTGAGAAAGGTCAATAGATTTTATCTAGCCTCAATTACTGTTTACTTTTCTCTCCGTTACTTTTTAGTATTTTTTGATTATGAAAATAACTGCTTAAGTTCGGCGACAATTTGGGAGTGCTTTCTCAAGGCACAGGGCGACACATAGCTCCTGGCGATCAACAGATCTTCCCAGCCCAAATTGTGGACTCATTAGGTTATGAATACGGTTATGGCTAAGGAAATAATAAATCTCTCGTTCGATATTCAACACGTACATGCACTTATATTTTATGACACTGTGATGATACCATGCCGTTGGCTAACACGAATGTCTGGCAATTACAGACTATTATTTAGTGAGCTGAGAACTAACAATGAAAATGAGATGTTTATTTTGTGTATGAGATAGAAATTAATAAGTGAGACAAATAGGGTAGCACAATGCACTAAGTTGAGCACTAAACTGTTCTTGAAGACTTCACTTCAGCTGGAAGCCATGTGAGTTGGTCATCTTGGAGTTACCTAAAGTATTGATTACTTGGATGAATTACCAATGTTTATATTAGTATTGTTTTTTCTTTATCTGCTTTCCCCAGAATCGGGGCTGTTGTATTTCTATGCTAAACCTTCTGCAGAGTCAAATAGTTTTCTAGTATAATTACAGCCCGTGATTCTACATGGCAACCGTGACAGGACGCTGACGTGATAACTACATATTCTTTGTTGTTTCTTTTTGGTCTGGATTTGGTTTTGTTTGAGTTCTGGTGCTTGTCAGCTGGGGTAGTTGTTTCCACTGACGGCAATTGGATTTCAGTGCAAATCTACCAACTGATGTATACAGATCCTTTTTCTTTCCATTGGGAAGGCAACAACAATATTTAATTGTTCTGCTCAGTTTATGTTTGTGCTTTTACTCTTTACAATTCTGCTTTTTGTCTCAGTGCTTTACGTGTTGGATTTATTACCAATTGCCACTGTATCACCAGATGTATCTCACAGTTGGGTTTGGATCCTGTGATTTCTATGAGCTGTGTGTTTCTTTTGTGGTTGGGAAGTGCTCCCAACTGTCAGATAGCATAGTTCTTATTTCTTGTTGTTTGCTTTATAATTGATGGATTCAAATTGTACTGTTACTTGTTCTCCTACTTTTGGGACTCCTCTGGAACAGAGTGTCCCCTGTGTAAGCATTGGCAACCAGGACGTTGCCCCTTGCACTGTTGGACTGTTGTTAAACTTCTGTCCCCTGAATTCTCCTACCCAAACGACTCAAACTCACGATCATCTCGATCATCTTGCATCAACCAGTCCCTATCTGCGTGAGGGCACTAGCAGCCCTGATGTCCAGCAAAGGCTTCGCTGAGTACTGAATACGCAGAATGCTCCTCCCATTCCATTCCGTCCCTTGAATCATGTCGATAATGTGACAAACTCTTTGCCACACTTTGATACTCAACAAATGGAGATTGAGCACTTGAAAGATGCATTATCACAGCAAGTAGCTATGAGAATGGATAGTGAGCATCAATTCGAATCCCTCCAAGCCAAGCTCAACACTCAACATGTTGCATATCAGAAAATGGAAATGCGAATGTTAGAATCTACTGTCACATTGGAGTTGCAAATTCATGAGTTAAAAACTCAGATGGCTAAGTTGGAAGAGGCTAACCTCTTAAAGGTTCCTGTTGGCAAATTTGTTACTCATGCCACCTTACACGAAGCTTTAGGGGATTGGGCCGAGAGGATCACTGATCAGCTTGCACAGATGATTCGATCTGGAGAAGGTAGAAATTCAACCCCTGCTTGCCTGAGTGCACCCATGCTCTCACCGTGCGACGAAAATAAGGTGATGATTCCACCCATTTCAGTGTCATCTTGCAGCACTTCGTTTGTGCCATCTAATCTCTCGTTCACTCAAGCATCTATTGCTACTGCTGTTACCCCTTCGAGAGACTTTGTTACTCCTGTCCATGCGCAGCCTCCTTGTGTTTCCACCACAGTAACTACCACCAAAGAACATATCACCAATGCAATGAGCCCAGTAAACAAATACTGGTGCATAGCAAACATTCAGTCTTACCTAAATTCACCTGACAAATCAACGCAGTTGCACAATCTTTTGAGGAGTGGTTCTTTCTGTTCGAGCTTCATATGAAACAGTATAAAACATCTCAGGAAGACACTGTATCACAATTCCCACTATATTTAAGTGGGTTAGTGTTTAATCAATACATGATGTTGGATAGGAATATAAAGACCGATTATCAACTGCTAGTTGGATTTTTTGAGGATCACTACAAAGCCCCTCACATAAAACACCAATACAAGACTCTGCTCTGCGATATGTCTTTTAAGAGAGGGGATGATATTTGTAATTATATTACGCAAGTTGAGAGACTTTTCCAACTAAGTAGCTTGTCTCCCGAATATTCTTGGCATGATTTATTCTCCTATATTTGTAGAGGTTTTCCCCCTTCAATTCAGAGTTGCTTGGAGATGAAATGCGACCCAGAGGAGAGCTTACACGAGATTATACAAAAGGCAATTAGTGTTGTTTACATGATTTATAACTCTACCAGATTTGATAAAGATCTACATGAACTATCTGGAACAACTGTAAGACATGAATCTAAGAAAATGGTGTTGAAGAAAGACTTCGACATGGCGTCAGTAAGGTGTTTTCAATGTGGCGAGAAAGGACACTTTAAATCTCATTGTAAGGCGAAAATCCAAATTGTTGCCGAAGGTGAGGGTTTCTTGGTGGATGATCATGATCTTGTTACGTCTGCTTCTGATACATTGTTAGTCGATCTGACAGAGAACCAGTCCCCACATTTAAATTAATTGGAGCGCCGACTCCTTCAAAACATGCACAGGACGTACTGGTTATCACGAATTTGATAGGGAAAAACCTAATTCCTGTGGAAATGAATGGACGAATTATTAATGCCACTATAGACACTGGAGCTGCAGCTTTGATCATAAGTGACAAATGCTGTAAAGACAT
This sequence comes from Hofstenia miamia, assembly GCA_900660155.1. Lineage (NCBI taxonomy): Eukaryota > Metazoa > Xenacoelomorpha > Acoela > Hofsteniidae > Hofstenia > Hofstenia miamia. The sequence goes on from CABFPE010000739.1 coordinate 126,408, forward strand.
TTGCTTCAACAGTGATTCATTAAATCCATCATCTGATCTGAATGTAACATCCTCCACCTGGCCTATTTGCACCGTGTATCACTATTGATGATTATCACTCAGTAAATTGCAGGTGAGGAGTTACTAGATCATCGAACTGCCAAACTTTTCCTTTCTTGTTAACTAGTTAGGTTAATCGAATAATAATTATCACTGTTTAGGTGATGGAGCNGATGTATACTGATCCTTCTTCTCTCCATTGGAAAGGCAATTACAATTTTTAAGTGTTCAGCTTTGTTTATGTTTTTACTCTTTAAATTTTTGTTTTGTCTCAGTGCTTGACGTGTTGGATTTATTACCAAGTGCCGCCGTATCCCACATTTGGGTTTGTATCCTGTGAGTTTTATGAGCGGTGTGTTTCTTCTGTAGTTGGGAAGTGCTCCCAACTGTCAGTTAGCATAGTTCTTATTTCTTGTTATTTGCTTTATAATTAATGGATTCAAATTGTACAGTTACTTGTTCTCCTACTTTTGGGACTCCTCTGGAACAGAGTGTCCCCTGTGTAAGCATTGGCAACTGGGACGTTGCTCCTTGCACCATTGGATCGTTGTTAAATTTCTGTCCTCTTATTTCTCCTACCCAAATGACTCAAATGTAAGATCATCTTGCATCAACCAGTCCCTATCTCTGCAAGGGTACTAGCAGCCCGGACGTTCAGCGAAGGCTTCACAGAGTATTGAATATGCAGAATGCTCCTCCCATTCCATTCCATACCTTGAATCATGTTGATAATGTGACGAACTCTTTGCCACACTTTGATACTCAACAAATGGAGATTGAGCACCTGAAAGATGCATTATCACAGCAAGTAGCTATGAGAATGGATAGTGAGTGTCAAGTCGAATCTCTCCAAGCCGAGCTTAATACTCAACATGTTGCATACCAGAAAATGGAAATGTGAATGCTAGAGTCTACTGTTGCATTGGAGTTGCAAATTCATGAGTTAAAAACCCAGATGGCTAAGTCAGAAGAAGATAATCTCTTAAAGGTTCCTGTTGGTGAATTTGTTACTCATGCCACACTACATGAAGCTTTAGGGGATTGGGCCGAGAGGATCACTGATCAGCTTGCACAGATGATTTGATCTGGAGAAGGTAGAAATTCAACCCCTGCTTGCCTGAGTGCACCCATGCCCTCACCATGCGATGAAAGTAAGGTGACGATTCCACCCACTTCAGGGTCATCATGCAGCACTTCGTTTGTGCTGTCCAATCTTGCGTTTACTCAAGCATCTATTGCTACTGCTGTTACCCCTTCGAGAGACCTCATTACTCCTGTCCACACGCAACCTCCTTGTGCTTCCACCACAGTAACTACCGCAAAAGAACATATTACTGATGCAATGAGCCCTGTAAATGGTACCACCTCAGATAAGCGACCTCGTTTTCATAGTTCGATTCTTCCTGTTGAGACTCCTGGACAAATACTGGTGCATAGTAAGCATTCAGTCTTACCTAAATTCACTGGACAGATCGACGCAGTTGCACAATCCTTTGAGGAATAGTTCTTCCTGTTTGAGCTTCATATGAAACAGTATAAAATATCTCAGGAGGACGCTGTATCACAATTCCCACTATATTTAAGTGGGTTAGCATACAATCAGTACATGATGTTGGATAGGAATATAAAGACTGATTATCTACTTTTAGTTGGATTCTTTGAGGATCACTACAAAGCTCCTCACATAAAACACCAATACAAGACTCTGCTTTGCAATATGTCTTTTAAAAGAGGGGATGATATTCATAACTATATTACGCAGGTTGAGAGACTCTTCTGACTAAGTAGTTTGTCTCCCGAATATTCTTGGCATGATTTATTCTCTTATATTTGCAGAGGCTTTCCCCCTTCAATTCGGAGTTCCTTGGAGATGAAATGCGACCCAGAGGAGAGCTTACACGAGATTATACAAAAAGCAATTAGTGTTGTCTACATGATTTACAACTCTACCAGAATTGATAGAGACCTACATGAACTATCTGGAACAACCTCAAGACATGAATCTAAGAAAATGGTCTTGAAGAAGGATTTTGACATGGAGTCAGTAAGATGTTTTCAATGCAGCAAGAAAGGACATTTTAAATCTAATTGTAAGGTGAACATCCAAATTGTTAGAATCTACTGTCGCATTGGAGTTACAAATTCATGAGTTAAAAACCCAGATGTCTAAGTCTGAAGAAGATAATCTCTTAAAGGTTCCTGTTGGCGAATTTGTTACTCACGCCACACTACACAAAGCTTTAGGGGATTGGGTCGAGAGGATCACTGATCAGTTTGCACCTAATTCCTGTGGAAATGAATGGACGAATTATTAATGCCACTATAGACACTGGGGCTGCAGCTTCAATCATAAGCGACGAATGCTGTAAAGACATTTGCTTCACCCATGATTCATTAAATCCATCATCTGATCTGAAACTCATTGATGCATCAGGAAATTCAATTTCACTGAAAGGGAAATTACGAAATGCTGCGCTAAAGATTTGCGCTGAACAGTTTGAAGTCGACCTCATTGTCATTGATACAGCTAACCATCAACTGCCATATGATTTGATTCTGGGTAATGACTTCCTTGAGAGGAACGCATGCGTGATCAATTATAAAAATAACACAATATCCATAAAAGATCAAGACGCCACGCAGTTAGCTACTATTCCCGAACGGGAAGTTGTGTTTAATTTATCCGATTCTGTCTACTTAGAAGCAAAGCACTGGACTCGAATCACTGTGTTCTCAGAGTCAGAGACAAATGGAGACGTGATGATAGTGGGACAAAGAGGCAAATATATTAAAGGTATCTCCTTTTCACCCGATCTCTGCAAGGTAATTTCAGGAAAAACTTATGTCACTATCCTTAATGGGTCAACGCATCCAATACGATTTAAAAAATCTGATCTACAAATCATCGGAGTGCCAGTCAGGGTCGAGAGTGTTGAAACCTCCTGTTTGTCCATATGTACCGCCATCCACGATCTAGAAGAGTTATCCAGTGTTAAGATCCCTACGGTAAACCATGAAACCCACCCACATCTAAATGATACAGATAAAAGGTCACTCATTTCGATACTTCAAAGCAAGAGCGAAGTTTTTAATTACGGGACAATAAGCGTGGGACAAGCCATTGGCGAAGAACACACTATTGAGGTGAAGAAGGATAAGCTGATTTGATTACCCGTTCACTGGGTTCCGGAATACCTCAAATCAGAGTACAAGAAAATTCTAAAGGATCTAATCAAGAGTGGGATAATTCAGGGAAGCAACAGTCCCTATGCTGCCCCCACAGTGTTTATTCGACAAGGGGAAAAATACAGGTTATGTATTGATTTTCGAAAATTAAATGATATCACGATCAAAGACGCTTATCTGTTGCCTCGAATCGAAGACCTGTTATATGATGCCAGTAAATATAAGTTTTTCTCCTGCCTGGATCTCTGTAAAGCTTACTGGCAGGTGCTGATGCGTCAGTCCGACATTCAGAAGACTGCATTCATTACACCATATGGCCTATATGAATGGAAATATATGGCTTTCGGCTTATGTAATGCCCCTGCAACTTTTCAGCATTATGTGACCAAAGTTTTAACCAACAAGTCTAACATTCTCGAGCCTGGTATTTCAGCATATATTGATGACATTCTTGTTGCGAGTGATACTTTTGACGAACATCTCGAACAATTGAACCGGACTTTGGAACTGTTGCAGAAAGCCAGACTTAAGGTGAATGGAAATAAATGCTCTCTGGCGCAAATCAAAGTTACGTTCCTTGGCAGAGTGATAGAACATGGAAGAATCTCAATAAAAACCAATGCCAAGCAATTTCTAGAAAAAATTGAGACACCTCAGAGCCCAAAAGATGTGCAGAGGTTAATGGGATTTCTAAATTACTACGGAATGTTTATCCCTGATTTGGCTGAAAAAACAAAATCAATAACTCAACTACTCAAGAAATCTCATGAGTTCAAATGGACCTGGACTGAACAGGAAGCTTTAGAAGGGATCAAAGTCAAGTTACAAAAAATACCTTCTCTAAACACCCTGGACTACAACAAAGACTTTATCGTGGACTGCGACGCAAGCACTGTAGCCATCAGTGGCGTACTCAGCCAGGAAATAAACGGAATCGAAAGCCCAGTGCAATATTTTAGCAGAAAACTACGAGCTGCTGAAAAGAATTACGGTGCAACCAAATGCGAGATGCTAGCACTAGTGGAGTCACTCAAAAAATTCCGATACTTCATTTTAGGCTGAAAATTCATTGTATGCACGGATAACAGTGCGCTAGCCTGGCTCAAGAAATTTTCAGGGGATAAGTCCAACATAGTTGCCAGATGGATAGAATACTTGAACGATTTTTCCTTCTCAATAAAACACCGCCCTGGACGTCTGCACTTGAACGCCAACTACTGGACAGCATTGCCAAGCTATGAACGGGACTTAAAAAAGCCATCTGGAGAGAAGATCCCATTTGCATTTATACCACACACAGAATATGAATTGATTCCCAAAATAAATGCCAATCAAAATGGGAAAGAAATCCTACCAATCTTAATTCGGGAAGAAATATCTGAGGAAGAGATTACTAAACATCAGCAAAATGATATCACACTCTCTGATATTATGAAACGGATGAAGGACCCCTTCCATTCCCTATCACCAACTGCTATTAGATATTACAATCACTATAACTGGAAAATGACAGAAAAAGGACTATTATATGCAAAGAGTCGGAATAATCGCCTTGCTATTCCAGAATATTTCAAAAGAGACTTGGTAAGGAGGGTTCACGAACGGGGTCATTTAGGGATCATCCAAACTGAGAAGACATTTAACTCTCGTTATGTCACTATTGGGATTCGAGCAACAGTGCAGGATGTAATAGACAAATGTGGGAAGTGTTTATTAAATAACTCCTCTCATTTCCCGGAACAGAGGGCTGAATTGGAGTGTCGCGCAGCCACTAGTCCAAATGAGATCGTACATATGGACTTGGAACAATTATCCCGTGACAGCGAGGGTTTTCAACACCTTTTAGTACTCGTAGATCACTTCACCAAATATGCTAGGATAATCCCCATGGATAGTACACACGCTGAGAAAGTAGCGGATAAAATAGTGAAAGAATCGATTTTAAAGTACGGCCCTATGTCTCGACTAATCTCAGATCATGGCCCGCAATTTGAAAGCAACTTGATGAAAACCCTTATGTCTGAATTGGAAATATTACATGATTTCACCACAGCATATCACCCTCAAGCCAATGGCTTAGTGGAACGACTAAATCGAACTTTAATAAAACTAATAAGAGTGGCATTATCACGAGCTGCAGGAAAAGATTGGCGCCGGGTGATAGAGTGTATCGAGTTTTTTTACAATACCTCAGTCCATTCTATAACTGGGGTTAGTCCATTCAAAGCCATGTTTGGCTGTGAAGCACTAACCTCGTTATTGATGATGTATCCACATTATGCAGAAATTACCTTAGATAAATATGTTGATCAGTTGTTATGTGATATGCAGCAGATTCACCTAACTATTTGTCACAACACTAATCAATCTTGTATACGACAAAAAAGAACGTTTAATAAAAAATTGTATGGTGAAGCACATAAACGAGGAGACAAAGTATTTGCCTATCTACCTTGTACCACAACTGATCACAATCAGGTACGAAAATTAGTCAATAATTGGCAGGGTCCATTTACCGTGGAGAAGGTGCTCGACCACAACACATACACATTAAATAACGGAAAAACCGTGCACTTTCAGAGATTAAAATGATTGATTAAAGATATTGATAATGTCATCATTGACGATAATAATGAATTTACATTAGTTGATAATGGTATTGACGAATTTGCAACTTATGATAACTTAACCGAGTTTGCTGAGGAAGCTTTTTATGATACTGATTTTGAACATACTATAATAGATAATGCAGTCTCATGAGTTTTGCCTTCAAGGCGAGCCAGAGAGAATCAAACATTCAATCCCAACATTTGGGATCTTAACCTCATAGATATGTTTAGGAATGACACTGATAGGGAAGAACAAACGCGAGTCTCCAGCTCCTCTGTCCCGTTGAAGAGTGAGAAGGAGAATGGAGGTTAGCGGACAATCATCCTCATCAAGGCGTGGAAGACCCAGATCTTCACTTGATGAGGCACGTGAAAACAAACGAGGTTAGCAGTCAATCATCCTCATCATGGCGTGGGAGACCTGGATCTTTGCTTGATGAGGCACGCAAAAACAAATGAGGACAACACGAAGGTGCTGAGGAGAGTCCTATACCATGTGGGCAACAAGTAGCTCCACACTTAGGAGAGGAGACAGCATCGATGCTGTCCTCATCTCGCTACTCCGTTGGGGGACAAGTACTTCCACGCATGCAGGCAGAGCTGGCAACACAAACTTCTAAAACTTTAACTAAGCCTAATTTACGTACCCCTTTTAGTGCATTACAAAATGTAAATACCTCCCCAAAGAGTGATTTGATAGCCCCCTACCTCTACCAGTTCTGTTACTTCAACAGTCCGCTCTAGGAAGAATGAAGATCGCAAGAAAAGGATGTCCAGAGTTGGGGCAGACACACTGCACCCCTATTTCATAGCTCCACGTCGAGCAGTAAATTACATTCGAGATGATATTTCAGAGGCTACCCAAAACCAATTACAGTGGACATACAACACCAAAAAGCTAGGTTGTTCAATCAATATAATACCTTTTATACTTGATGCAGAAAAACGTCCTCAAATAAATTCAATAATTTGTTACGATTCCTGCATGCTTGAAGGAATTAGCCGGCTGTATTGGAGAAGTACAGTACATATTTCTTTTGATGAAGATTTTTCCATATACAACCTCTGCAAGTTTTTAAACAGTGGAAGTACCATTAGAAGCTTCGAATGTGTCAACATTGATTTCCCAAACCTGTTAGTAATTTACTTTCTGAGAGTTCATGAAGTTCAAGACGAACACATAATGGAACAAATAGAAATTGCGTATAGGATAGCCAAATTTGAGGGAATAAGACTGGTAATAGTGCTATGTGAAGAACATGAAGACAATATCCCTGAGGCAATAGAAAGCCTTCATTACAGGATGGAAAATTTCATTATTCTTTATTGATCTCACTATAGCCAAATATCACTGCAGAACTCCCAGATGCCCTCAGTCACCAAACTACTATTCACAGATCTCATGTTATGCAAGAAAATTCCGTCACATAAATTAGCCGTAGATAAAAAACTTATTATTGATATGATATTGCAGGCCCAAACTCTGGAATTGCTAAGCATGAACACCATACACACTGTAACAGATATGAGGGTCAGTTTTGCATTTGCTCAAAGCGTCGAGACCTTACAAGAAATTCAAGCCATATGGACAGACATTAAAGCCACAAAAAACCCTGAGTCCGATTGGCCCAACATACGAATTAAAAGTCCTAGTTCCCAATACCACCAGTTAGTTGAAAGAGTTTTACGGGAAATCAAGTTTTCTTATGATATTCAAGATCAAAAAAATTTTAAATCACTGCTATTTTCGGAAGACAGAGTACCCGACATTTATGCTAGAGGCGCAATCTGGATTATGGCTATCTATCTTATGAGAGACTCCAATATCATTTTACCAATTGACCAAAACAAACATAACATCCTGTCAAAAATGGCAGATCACAAAATAGCTGTCTGTCCACTCACATGGAAAGTAAAAAACTGGTTATTACACAAATGTACGCCACCATCATTGCCTTGCAAAACTAAACGTGCCATGGATCACTATGAAAAATATTATGCCCAACTGGTGGGGGCAAGCAGCATAACAGGAAAGATGTTGATTATCTCAATTAGCAACAGGTTGGGAATCTGTCCATTGGACATTAATATTTTTTCTGAAACGATGAAGAAGTACATGTGGGGTGCCACTGCTGAAACTAAGTTTGCCATATTTTCCCTAGAGAATGCTCCATTAAGCACAAAGAGATTAATTGAATGGCAACCTGGATCCACTAAGTCATTCTTGGAGTTAATAAGAATGAGAGAGGTGATGGAAAAGAACAAAAAATTCTTTGACGCATACTGAATATCTTACCCAGAGTGCGGGTACAGGCAATTCGCGGAATCTGCCAGACAGGTTAAGAAAGAAGGGAAAATAATTCCTATCACTATATTTGAACAAGTCATGAAGACTCCTGAACAGTTTTTCAGAGAAGAAGAATTATTGGCTACATCCTCAGTTCAATTATCTCCCCACATCTGAGACCTCATTGAGAAAGTGAATTTAGAGAAATTCGGCGGATCACCTCAGCCTACACCTCAATGGTCAATTACCAAAAACAAAAGGATTCTCATGATAGAGCATGACCCGTCTGAGTTTGATAAAGAATTGATGACTCAAAGGAGAGTGCTAGTGGAAAATACTGAAAAGGACGTGCTCAGTATGATGAAATGGTGTTTAACTGAAATGTTTTCGAAAGAGGAACTGGTCATTCTACAATCTCCAGGGCGACAAGTAGCTTTGGACGTAGAATGCACTACTGCTTGAGTGAAGATCTCTAACAAACAAATCGAGGAATTGCATAAACACGGATTAAGGAATCAATTCTGGGACACAATCAAGCATGCACAGATTAATTATCCTGTTACGATCAGAACTGCTAGTTTACACACCAAGTGTCAGTTTGCAGATTTAGAAAAAAACATTCGGAAAGAAAATTTTCTGTGCATTATGCCTCCCTGTGTGGAGACTCTGTTGATTCAGCAGAAATGGCAAGTGAAAAAGAATAAGAAGAAAGCATCTTTCCACCTTCTCGATAAATTGAATTACGTGAGTACAGTTGCTGAAGCAAATATATTAATTAGATCTGAAGAGTACAAGTCAGCACGTGGAAAATTACTAGCTGGGGATAACAAAGAGAGAATTTTTATAGACGGAAAGTTAACTATTTGTGATGTATTTAATAAAGGAGCCACAATTAGTGAACAATTGAGGAAGATCCACGAAACTGTATGGACTACTGTTCCCCGAGTGTTAATTCTTTTTCAAGCTGCTGGAGACCTTATGTGGATCAACAACGTAGAGACAACCATGAGATATTACGATGTAACCAAACGAATTGAAATAATCACAATGCTCAGCGCCGATGTTTCCGACCCCGATAAGATGACTTTAAGTCAGGTACAAGAGTTCTGCTCCCTGTTTATGGATCATGCAACCCGGATGGGATCGCTGAGAGACGTATTTGAACATTTTTATCCCAACACTCAGATTCGACCTGAGGATGCCCATACCTCTGATACAGATGCCTTGATGACC
>CABFPE010000739.1:184171-195000 GCA_900660155.1 Hofstenia miamia
GAGTAATAGAGAAGTCAGCATTGAATGGGCAGAATAGTATAAAAGCAATTAATACATGGGCGATACCAGTGTTGAGATATTCAGCAGAAATAGTTAGATGGAACATGAATGAACTTAAGGAGCTAAACAGGGAGACAAGGAAGGTACTAGTAGCAAAGAGGATTTTCAACATAAATGGAGATGTTGATAGGTTGTACTTGATAAGGTATAAAGGAGGAAAAGGACTGCTAAATGTGGAGGAAACTGTAGAAGCAGAAGCACTAGGGCGAAAAGAATACGTAGAAGCACAACCTAGATGGTCCTTACTGGAGGTCACTAAGGAATTAAGGAAGATAAGAACTGAAAGTGAAGGAAAGAAGGTATACCAGAGAGAAAAACAAGGTATAGGCACAAGACAATGCATGGAGAATACTAGAGGAACACAGAAATGTGTGACAGAGAAGAGAGCAAAAAGTGGTTAAGGAAGGCAGGACTAAAAAGAGAAACAGAAGCACTGATAATGTCAGCACAGGAGCAAGCAATAAGAACAAACTGGGTGAAGAAGCATATAGACCAAAGAGTAGAAGTATGAGATAAGTTTAAGCCATGTANGAGGCCAGACATAGTAGTGGTAGACAAAGAGAAAAGATTAGGAACAGTGATAGACATAGCAGTACCAAAAGACAGAAATGTAGAAAGCAAAGAGAAAGAGAAGATAGACAAGTACAGAGAGTTAGCAGAGGAAATAGAAAGGCTGTGGAAGTTAAAGAAAGTTGAAGTAGTCCCGGTAGTTGTAGGAGCACTAGGAGCAGTGAGTAAGAAACATAAGAGATACTTGGAGGAGTTGGGAGTACCAAAGTGGGGAGGAGCAGTAGCACAGAAGGCAGCATTGTTAGGAACAGCTAGAGTCCTGAGGAAAGCTCTCAGACTCCCTGGGAACTGGTGAGTTCCCCGAGCTGAGAGGGATACCAGCATGAAGCTCTGAGAAGCAAGGATAATAATAATAATAATAATAATAATAATATAGTAAATTACTCATTAGTTGCATAGAAATTCAAAATATTTGCTTTTTGAAAACCTACAAACAACGGATTATACTTTGCATTTCAATCATATTGTGATAATAAATATAAACATTCATTTCTGAAAAGTAGTTGTGAAGAGCTGTTTTACTATCATCAAAGTAAAATTTATTTACACAGTATTTGACAAAATATTTGAAAATCTAAGATCTAATTGGTATCCTGAAAAGTTATTGCGAAAGACCTCAAAGGAAGCACAATCATTTTCTTCATCAGAAAGCAAAGATAATATATTTTGGATACCACACGAAGCATATCTTAAGAAATCTTCATAAATTTATATAGAAAACTAGAGAAATCAATAATTATCGTTTTCAATTCGGAACACAAAACTTCTTTTGTAGAATTGAAAATAGAACACTTTGTAAATGATGAGGAGACGCGAAAATTTACATTTTTTGAGCAAAATGTGGAGAAATAATTTATATATTCCTATGATCTATGGACAGCATTTGATTTAAGCATAATTCAACCTGTTGAATTTGAGAAATCAAAATTTGTAATATTTGTTTTGCATTTTTCAACCATAATTTTTTAATAATTCCAATCTTTTAAAGTTTGTCGATTGATGCAAAATTCAATATATAAGGATAGACATACATTAGGAATTCGATATTCTAAAACCTAAAAAAGACTATGTTTTACTATTATCAATTATTTTTACCGATTTCCATACTCAAATATGTTACATATTTAGGGTTTTTCAGTGCAGCAAGCTAAAAAAATCTACCTATGTCGAACATATTTTAGCAAGTAAAACGCAAAATAGACAGTTGGTTTTAATTTTCGTTTTATCTATATTATTATGCAGTTTTATCTTACTTATGAAAATATCGTCTTGAAAAATATTGAAACTTCAATAGGAGGGTATTGTGTTAAAATATAGAAATCATTAAATTTAATAACTATATTTTATTGAAATACGCAAAACCAATAAACAATCGCAAAAATGTTGAGCTTGCATTGCTATGATATTTATGTTTTTTTCTATTTTTAATTTCATTTGAAAAAATGCTTAAGATTGTGACCAATATAACTGCAGGAGTGTATAAATATTAAAAACAAAGAAAAAAAAGCTGGTACTAATAAATTTTTTATTTGAAAAAAATGTTCATTAAGAATTTGTTATATTTTCAACTTGGCATTAAATAACCAAGAAAATGCTTTAAGATCAAAAGAAAATATTTCAAGTCACCTAATTCTTATTACTACAACAGCTTTCAGATGCCCTTTAAATGACGTCATTAGTTTAAAAGGAATGTGCATCAGAAACCTCATGAACAATCCTCATGCATAGATGTGAATTCAAAAATTGCATACATGTATTAAGAATAGAGTTATGAAAAGGCCATTAATCGGTTAAAATAAAAAAGCGATTTATTAGCAAACGGAAAATACTTTAAAATTAGTATCTGGAATGAGTATAAAAACGTGCTTGGGGGTTAATTTTAATTTATAGAGGTTCTCAAAATCTGGGGAAGTTGTTTTCTTAAAAGTAAGTAATAAAAATATCTTCTATGTAGCATGGTGAGTGTGGCAATACAAAAGAAATAGTTGTGGTTACATTATATTTCCTTAGGCTTTAGTCAGCTATATTTAAAATTTGAACATTTTCATCTAAACGGACGCATCAATAGTTTTAGCATAAATGTTCCCTCAATGTGTCTAGAAATAAATAATATATATATATATATATATATATACATCAAGGACAACTCTAGTAGTTCTTGATATGCATGTATATGTATATATAGATATATATGAATATATACATAAGTATATGTCAAAAAAATTTTATACATACAATCGAAATTATAGAAAACCATTTAAGACAAGTAAAAAGCTCTATCATAATTCCTCTTAGAATAAATATTAATGGTATTCTAGGCATTATAAGTTTGTCATTAAAGCATACCGTACTGCTACAAATATTTTGGCATATAGTTCGACATTTTACAAAAGTACATAATGCTATAGCGCTTCAACTAAGCACATTGTTGGTACAAAATAGAGCCAAAATCAGATTAACACAAACGTTGTTCTTTGAGACAAACCGCTACGCATTCGCTTAGGAAGTTATAGTATATATCATCATGCAGCGATATATACGTTTAACAAAAACAGCGTCTATTCATTGTATAATGAAAATCTAAATCACGGAGTTGAAAATAAAAGTTTGTTGTACTGTGTCCAAACCATCATAAGGCATTGTAAAAGATAACATCATTTATTGGGTCTGAGAAATGTCCTCATTTTTAGGTAAATTTCAGTCCTACTTCTAGGAAGTTCGAATTACGAAAAAGTTTTCGTAATTTCTTATTATAGTTTCCTAACTACTGCAAATCTCATTTGCAAACAAAAAATTGCAAGATTGTTTAATGATATCATTAGCAATGACAGACCATTCAGCTGCAAAAACAATTTCAGAATAGAATTTAAGTTTTTCCTGGTAGTAGCTTCCTATTGCACTTGGCAGAATAATAACCTTTCTGAGGAGGCAATCTTCAGTAAACTGCTATTAGTTTTCCTCGGGCAGCTCTCAACGACTGTAGATGTTATTGGCCAGCTGCAAATTAAGAGCTAATGTTTTACTGTATTCCATTTACCTAATGATAATATATAGTCGCATGTATTGCGAGGTTTTCACTCGATGCTTTAAAATTAGCATTTGCATAAGTACATACATTTATTTTCATATACAATTAAAAAGAAATATGTATATGTATATATACGATTGAAGCAACTCAAAATTGAGAGGGCCAAGCTCACTAAGCTTACATGCCAATATGTTTTTAAACTTTTCATATTTTAGGACACTTTTGCACAGAGATCCAACATTTAGGATCCCATCCGAATTTTTAAAAGAATTTTAGTTTTCGATCGGGTCAGGCATGGACCGAAGTATTTTTTAAAAATGATACGACTTACCCAACTCAAATGTAGTGAATCCTAAATAACTTAAAAGCAATGAGCTAAAAAATCAATGTTAAATTTTGATATATTAAAATAGTATCAAATGTTCTTCTAGTTCTACAATCTAATACAGTGAATTTTGGTCAAGCAAACGAAATAATTTTGAAATGATTTTCTCAACGATCATAAATTGGGCCTAAAATGGCCATGACTTATATGGGCCTAACAGGATTTCGGCTGGGTGTGAGCACAGCCATCTACTAGATGGCTGTTTTGTGGGCCTCCATTTTTATATATAATTGTCCACCGTTTCTGATTGTCGTGACGTTGATTATGAGTGGAAATTGATAATATCCTCTGCCAAAATGCCAACAAATTCATTTCTTAGCTTATTTGGAAGCTTTGTAGTAATCTAATTCCTAAAATTGTCATCAATTATAATCCTAATATATTCATAGAGTTTAAATAGTTGAGTTTCTTATGGTTTGCCGCCCTATAAATTTCATTATATCCAAATTCACAAATCACCATTCTACCCATGTTGAGAAATGAAGTTCTTTCAAACAACAATATAAAATTTACTTCAAAATTGCAGCTAAGGTGATAAAAACAAAAATAGTACAAACAATAGAAATTAATGAACAAACCCCAAATTTATATTGGAAAACATCAAAAAAATTGTTGTAGAGTGTATTAAAATCCGTGATAGAAAAACTTATTTTCTCAATCTAAATTTGAGATTTAAATATAATTTTTGAATTTTACTTTTCATTGAAATTGGATACTAGTTTGGATCACAAATTTTAAATTATATAGAAGCAACATTAAATAAATTAATACCATTTTATTGCTATACCAAAGATTTGGCTCTATAAATATTCTGGTATTAGTGATTAGAATAATCACGAATCTTTTGTAAACTAAGTTGATCTTGACAACGATTGAATTTTTGATTGAAGAGCATCCAAATTACATTAATATCATTAAATTTTGGCTCTATTTGCAGCAACTAAGGTATTCCACTTGCTTCACTGTGTTTCTTTTGCCTTTCCGTTTGTAAGTGTATACAAACAAATGTTTTTGGTTGCTTATCTTTATGTGAGGGTTAACATGAATAGCATTTTCAGATTTGAAATATTCGTCACCAATTTTATAGTGTGTTGGAAAGAATAAGGCGGAAATTTGAATTAGATTGAGATAGTTAACTCACTTAAAGTGGCATTCAATGTAAAATATGCGTAATGTATAAAGTGTATAAAATACACAATTTATAAAAATTTTTTGATCCGAAACGCATCCGAAATTTTCTCAAAATTGAGATCCAATCCAATCCGTATCCGATCCGATCCGATTCGTTCCGAGATCCGATCCAAATCCATTTCTGCTTTTACAATTGAAGATATCACGTTTTAGACTTCTCTTCACAAGTTAAAAATTCATACTATGACTGCTATCTTAATAACATGATTATATTAATATTTTCATTAGCAAAGGGTAAATCCAACTATTTTTATAACCTAAGAAATGAAAGGCATTGTTTTTCAGATACACTGATTAAGTAGAGCTTGTCTTAAAAACAATTCTAGATCAGGTATCACGAAAATCAAAGTTGAACTTGCCACAGGTTAAAAATTATTATTAGACACTGCTTTCGACTTCCAGGTGAAACCTTCAAATCAAAGAAGAATCTCATAATAAAAGATCATGAACTTCTTCCACATTCACAAGGAAGCTGAGAATTTCACGTGTTATCAAAATCATGGGTCATTGTTGTTTGTGGAAGAAATGCTTAATCATTGCGTTAGTTTCACAAGATATATTCTAATCGAGCAGAACTATGGTGAAAGGAAAGTGCGAAAAGTAACAACAAGAACATAAATGAAAATTTCATGAGACTCGCTATTTTGTTGCCATAATACAGAACTTTTTGTTGCATTAAACATTCTGTAGGAATGAGAGTGTGGCATATTGTACTTCCCAAAAGAAGAGAAAATTATATTTAACAATTATTATTATAAAATAATTGCTGCATTTACTATTGTAGAGTCACTCAGGGCCCTATTTTTCTTTTAATTATTTGGCACTCTGAAAATAGTGTTATGTCTTTTTGACGTCCTGATTTGATGATTTGGTGCTATCAATCTATGACAATTTCTTTTAAATCAATCTATTCGCATTTTCAAGTGCAGTTATTCGATAGAATTATTATTTGTTCCCTCAGTTTATTTTACGTGTGATTGCTTGTTTTAACTTTGCGAGGGAAATCGTGTTTAAACTGTAAACAGTAACCAGGAAATAATTTACAAAATTTTGTAATAAATATCTGAGGGAACTGTAGCAAAGCACACAATAAATTTGTCTTCCTCCAACTGCATTTGATCTTGTCTCACTTTCATTATCTAGTAACCCCTTTTAGATTCGTCATTGAGGATTTGGTTATGATAATTATTGCTTAAGATCCGGCGACAATTCGGGAAGAAACTGCACTGGGTCTTGGGAGACAAATAGCTTCTTAATGGTGACAGCCCGAATTGTGTCCACTTTAGGTTATGGTTATGTGTAGGGAATAACATCTTTTATTCGATCTGTTCGTACATGCACTTAATAATTTACACCTTACAAATATACTATGCCATTGGCCAAAGGCAATTATGTGCCCTTTGTTTATTATTTATTTACATGAGCTGAGATAATAGAACTCTGAGATAAATTGTTTATTGAGATAGAAATTAATACTTGAGACACACAATTAGCACCTTGGCGAGTAGAGATGGCTTCGTAGATATGGCTTCGGTGTGATGCCATGTGGATTGGTCACTGCTGGAAGTCTGTTCTTTATGGATAAACTCTGTTATTTCGTTAAGTGAAAATGTTGAACCACTGATTTTTTTCTGCTAGAGCCGAGTGTTTTTCTCTACAATGACACACTTCTGCAACTCTTGAGTTTCTCAGTGCCACTAGAGTGGCAGGAGTGCCCCGCGACACTACACTATCTAGGCAGATTTTGAATGCTACATTGAAAGGACAGGAAAAAAAGCACTTTGTCTACAAGTTATAAAACTAAAAATGTATTTCTTTTATATTGTTCTAAAATCAAATATTTCTGAATTATGAATTACTTTATAAAATTTAAAAAATTAAAATTCATGATTTTCTTGATGTCAAAAATGGATTGCGTTTAATTCCAAGTTGGAAGGTAAAAAAATCATAATCTCAAAGACATTTTGTCTATATAAATGCACAACTAAAAAATTAGTAAGCGATCATGGTCATTTAGCAGGTAAATACTACTTGTGATTACAATCTATTAGCTCAAAAAAAGTAAATGGCCTTTTGTAACTTTGTATTTCCATAACAATTCATGATATGATTCACATTAATTTTTCAATAAATTTTGAAAAATAAGCAAAAGTAAGTTGTAAAACTCTTATGCAAGAGTAAAAAATAATATATTTCTCAATGATATGCTGCTTTAAAATTATTGAGTTAATTTAGATTTCTTGCATCATCATTAAGCCATTTAGCAAATAAATAATTGAACAAAACATTAATAGGAGATATGTTTTGTAATGGGCAATTGATAAATTTAATCAATGGATGAAAATGTGTTTTTCTATAAAAAAATTGATGGTAATATTTTATTATATAACTGAACAAAATATTTGAAGTGGAATTAGTTATTAATGGGAGAAATATATATTAAATCAACAAATGAAAATATAATTTTGTATATTGATGCAATGTATATGGATGTGCAATGAAACAAAACCTTCCACAAGTGATTTTAATTCTTAGATGTAAATATTGAATTGATTGAAAAATTTAGAATCTTCTAATTGGAATACTTTATTAAGTGTGACATGGAAATTCTGACAACTCAATTGTAAAACAAAAAAACTTTAAATTTTGTCCAGCTACAAGAAACATAGACCCTTCCAAATGTAGCAAAAGTGAAATTGCTCTTGGTCCTAAACTCAGTTGTGAAATATATTTTATTAATATAAAAAATTTTTTTGATCAAGATGATAAAAAAATTTCCATTTTTGTGATAGTATGTTATTAAATTTCATCTACAAATAGGCACGGAAAATGTTGGAAGCATATATAGGCCACAACACCAATATGAGATCAAAAGCCAAAATTATTTTAAAAATGATTTTCATAATCTTTGCAATAATGCCTTTTTTGAAAACTTGTGTAAAATGAAACTACAGAAAAATTAATTAAAGAACAGATGAAGTTCAAATTTAAACTGCATTTTGATTTTGATGATTTTTTAAAGTGGGACTACTGATAGACTAAATTGATGCTCGAATAAAAACATAATCAGCAATTTATTTTGCCTAAATAATGTTTGGTAGACCAAAATGTCTTGGATTTCAAATTTTGGAGATTTTAATTTTATTCACATATGAATGTACTATGCAATCAATTTTTGGTGAGAATAGCTTAACATAGATTTATATTGATAAAAATAAAAAATACAATTAATTACTTAAAAGTTCTAACTAATGATTATCAATTATTTGATTTTTGTAATTTTGATTAAGTTTGAATTATTCAATGAAGGATCTAAAATATTAAATGATAAAAGTATAAATGCTTTAAAAAGAATAACAAAGCAAAAAAAACAAAAACTTAATATTGAAGATTATAAAAAATACCTATAAGCAAATAATTTGGTCATTCCAACTGTTATATTTTGTAAACTATAAAACATACAATTAGTATACTTAACACAAGAAAAACATCATTATCACCACTTGATGATAAAAAGTATTACTTGAGAAAATTAGAAAGTATTCCAAATTAGTTTGTTTAATTATTTCTGATGTATGTGTACCATATATAAATTATAACTACAAAATATTAAGCAAAACTAAGGCTAAATATTTAAAAGAGGAAATGGTTGCATGTGATAACCTGCATTTACTTGAAGGTGTCTGCAATAGCAAGAAAATCTGGAAAATGCCATTTTGATGTCAAAATAAATAGAAATGTTATAAAAATTAATAAAGAATGACAATTTTGAAGTGGCTACATATATAGAACTCCTCTTTTATATGCTATTTGTGAACCTTGTGCAGCTTGTGTACTGTAGTAAAAAGTAAAGATTAATTAGACCATGGCATTTAACAAGTCAGTTTTGGCAAATGTTGAAGGTTTGTCGGTGTCACTGTGCTATTTACATCAATTAACTTTCTAGTATAGCAACAAATACCTATTCATTTAAAACCAAATTTATCAAGGTATGTTTGTGTTAGGTTTTTGAATTCAATAAACAAATCATTAATATATTTTCATAGTAAATGGAATTTCTGTCAAAACATTAGTTGTTGACAACACTTGTAGTTGGCAAATTTTTATTGCTAACTGTGGCTAATGTAGCTATGCTCTCGCTCAGTCAGAGGGTTGTGACCAGCCCTAAATTTTTGGAAACCTGGAATTTATGCCATGGTTATATATGCTTAGTTAGAGCTCAACTGATTTTTTGATGAACTCTTTCTTTTATTACCATAACATTATTAAACAAGTAAGGTAAATTTTTTCATTTATTTAAAAAATTTCAACAAGAAATTTGAGAAAATCAGCATAAGAAAATTCAAGACTTTAGCTTAGAAAGAAAATACAAACCAAGATATTGGTGGAAAGGTAATTACACAAAATTCTAATTATTGAAATATATTTTTTTGATTTTTTATCATATTTTTGATGAAAAATCATTTTTCTAAAGTCCCTTTTTTATCTAAATACAGTATACTTCCAAATACTATTGAGCAGTGTACAATATACACTGTTTATCATTAATGGAATCCATACTTGTATATATAAGTTAATTTTAATATATACACATAAAGTATTTTATAAATGAGCAATAGATTATATATTTTTATTTTAGAGTCAAATTTACTATGTAATTTCAGCATTTTAAAATAGCAAAACGATAAGTAAAGCGATAGGCAGAATTCTGCCGCTTTTTTGACATATTTAGGAAATTTTGCTTATTACTTAACATCGCGCGATGTTAAAAATTAGGCAGAATTTTGCCGCACTATTAACTAATTCCTCTGTGATGTCAAAAACTCGGCAGTAGTACAAAAATAAAATCTAAATAATCGGCGAATTTCTTTGTGTATGTTATTAATATCATTGGCATTGGTGTAGATTTCATGACATTTGCTTTATACTGTAGATTTTAGGAAAAAAGGGCACACTGCGAGTTTTCTAGGGAAATTCTAACTCTAACCCTTAGGGCAACATCTACATGTATAACGATTGATGTTTACTATGCTTACTGTAATGTTAGTTCAGTTTATTCATTAATACTTAAAATTATATGGAATTTAGTATAAAAAATGTACAAGAAGTATTGAAGAGAACATCATTTTCTGACTTTCTGGAGAGGGACAAATTATGAAAAAACTTGTTTAATAACAGTTTAGAATATGAATATAACATTACACAAAACCATGTTGCATTAAAAGCACAATAAGCGGTGGAAAACTTGCAGTGTGCCATTTTTCCTGTGCATTTTTTCCGTCCATCATATTGTACAATAAGAATTATTGATTTTCAAGAGCACTCTCAAATATTTTCTTTTTTGTTGATAATTAGACCATCAATTTTAATTAGTTTAAATAATAAATACTAGAATTATGTTAATTTTTATACATTCGATTTTACATGTATAAGCATGTATTATAGGCATGTATAAGAGTAAAGAAACAATATTTTTGTTACTCCAAACATGCAGTAAAAAAGATTCAACTAAAGTTTATTACAACTTATTGATGTAGTTTTTTTAAGGCAGACAACAATGAACAAATAATAAAAATTTGAAAAATTTCATAGCTT
>CABFPE010000739.1:211610-227574 GCA_900660155.1 Hofstenia miamia
GAAATATACCATATATTACACCTAAATTTATAAGAACTAAGTTATTCAAAAGTTGCATATTATCTATTATAACTTATGGATCACAATGTTGGTGGCCAAGTAGACATCAATTTGAAAAACTTGAAAGATATCAAAGGAAATGCTTACATTGGTGTTTAAATTCAAATAAGGAAATATCTTATGAAAATTTGTTGCACCTTAACATACTTCCAATTGCTCTTCAATTTCAATTGTATGATTTGATATTTTTCAATAAAGTACTGAATGGGTTATACAAAATAGATCATACTGAATTTGTTAGTGTAAAGAATAATTCATCAAGAGAAAAACGGACTATTTTCAAAAATCCTAAGTGCAAATTGGTTACATCTCATAGCAACTATTGGGATCGTATTACTTACTTGACTAATTACATATCAGTCAATTCTAATATCAACATTTATGATCGTCCTAGCATTGTAAAGAAACAACTTCGTATATTTTTTGAAGATTATGTTATTAATCATTTTAAATTGAACAATACTTGCTCATGGTTTCTGTCTTGCAATTGCAGTAATTGTAGAGAAGTAAGATCATCTCATAAAAAGAAATAATGTGATAATTATGAACTATATTTTATTTTCAAAAAATTTTGTTTTACTTGTAAATTTAGTTTGTAGCGCTTTATAAAGCGAATTGAAGTCATTTAGTAGTAGTAGTAGTATATATTTAATACAGTTTTGTGATTGTCAATTGCATTGTATATTAATTGTATTTTGAATCATGAAAATCGTTTTTGAATAAGCCTGGAGCTTGTGCAGGCTCTTTCCTTTTTTCATATTATAGGTGTTCTAAGCATATAATTTGTTGATACGGATAAAAATACTAGTCTAAGATTGTGTATTTTGCTGCTGAGATCCACACGTTGGTCATTTCAGAACTGGTTTTCATTTAGACACCACAAAGAGCTTCCAATATCAAAGTGAAGTAATATCAGATATTGTAAAATGCCCGAACTTATTAGGAGTTCAAAATATGCTTAAAGAATCATTTAGATTTGTTAAAATGGCCAATTAACCTAAAATTGTCCTAGTTTTTTATTAATTAGTTTTCTTATATTTTTGCAGATTTCATATCCTTGAGTTAAAATATTTGTAGTGGCCTCAAATAAACCCAAAGGTTTACGTTCTAAAATGTTTGAAGTGTTTTCCACTGTACCCCAATAAATGGCCTACCACTCTATATAGGGATTATGAAACATGGCAGGAAATAATTATAATCCTTATATATATATATATATATATATATATATATGAGCTGTAGATAACTTGACTTTTGTATCCTGCACTAAAATTTTGCCATTTTCCAAAATATCAAATGGTCTTTATTCTAAAAAGCCTGAATAATTTAATTTATCCAAAATATTTTGCTTTGCTCAATTGGAATAATGGTCTATTTGCACTTTGCTGCTAAACAGCTTGACACAATTTTAAAATAAATATCCAAAACATTCATACTTGGTTTTGGTAAAGTATTTTATTGTAATGCACAAAAAATTTTGTCACAGTAATATCTTAATACTAATATTTTTCGGATCTGTTAGCAAAATATGGTTAGCAAGTCAAAATTAAATACCAGAATAATTGTCTATACAAAGCATAATGTTTATATAATTTATCGTATTTATAAGAAAACAGAAGTGTCAACCAGTTTTGAAAGATATCTTATGAAAATACAGACATCTATGCAATCAAAAACACATAATTTTTAATAGTGTCAATCAGAAAATCACATGCCACTATTTTAAAAAAACCTACTTTAATTACCGTAAGAAAAGTTACCATTGAAGGGTTCTTACCTACTAGGTTATAATTAAAGTTATTATCTTGGATGAAAATTCTTCAAGCTGGTCATGGACAAATATTTCAAATTTTTAGTGGTAATTAATTAAATGTGGGCATATATGAGAAAATAATGAATTCTGTAGGAATGCAAAATTTTGCACATAAATCATAACAAGGAATATATTTTGTTATGAAAAATTTTGCAGTAGCTCAGCACACCATGCTATCACTTGACTATTCAATTTTTTCAATTTATAGTTTGAATTGTATTTAATTATTGAGTCAAAAATGCTAAAATATGTATATTGGTTTATTTTAATATTAGAACTTTACTAGAAAAGTATTCCAACAAGACTGATGTATGATGTTATAATCAACTATTTACTTAACTTTGAAATATTCAAGGAAATTTTTGGACATCTGAATTTTTAAAGACTTTTCCTACTACATGTACATGCGAAATTATTAGAACCCAGTCTACAGCTCTTGCTTCATTTAATGAAAATTTTTTAACCATATTTCATGCAGGACTTTTTCAAATTTGAAAAGAAGTTGCCATTTTATAAACTTCATAATTCCTAATTATAATTGCTATGCCATAGATCTCTGCGATGTTTACAATGTAAACTTTACATTTGTGTATACACAAATTTAAACATCGCAGAGATCAGTGGCACCGGAAGCGGGGTGCAGGGGTGGCAATTGCCACCCCAATATTTACATTTCGGGTATCTGTGCCGCCCCAATGTTTTAATGTATTGCAATTATTAACTCTCAGATGAAATAATAAAACACAAATTTCACTGCTCAAAAACACTTTTTATAACTGTACTGATTCTGCTACATGAAAAGAAATAGCCAATCTGTAGTGTATTGCTGATGAATAAATATAACAAAAAATATCCACTTTTCAAGATAAGTAGTTAAACGTTCGAAAGTATTAGACTTTTTATGTTATGTTTACGTTTTTTTAATAAAATTGTAAAAGATACACATGTGTGTTTAATTAAGACAATAAAATTCATAGTATGCTTTTTAAAGTTGTGTAATGAACCTTAATGTTGTTTCAAATGGTCAAACTGGAATAAATTGAAAATAATTTAAAAAATTCAGTAAATCTTGTCCCCTCAATATTGAGTTGCTTCTGGCGTCTCTGGCAGAGATCCATGACTATCCGTAATTATTGAGATTGTTCAATAATACACAAGCTATTCGCAATGTAATTGATTAAAACAATTTGCAATGCAGTGCATTTAATTCCGTTATATGGCGCTATAGAATGTGCGGGAATGTGTAGTGAAAATACTGCCTATTTCTTTACATTCATTTTCATAAGGCGATTTGTTTTGTCTTTCAAAAAAAATTATTTGCCCTATGGGATATTCATAAACTATTAAACAACTGCAAATACTTTAACAATAATTGATTTGTAGAATGTCATGACGAACATTTTCATTGTTCATTCAACTGTAGATGAAATTCGCTATATGAACTTTATCATTTAATAGTGCTTTTCATATTTTCTTTGTAAATAAATTTATTTTTTATAAATGTTTGTTTTCTCTGTATGGTGAGAGTATGCATCTGCAGAAGCATGTATTTGATTTAAAAATCATTTTTACTTTACGATTCAATTTTTAAAAAAGTTATTTTGCAATTGACATATATGTGAAAAATATTTATTATCCTCAATGTTAAAAATGTTTTTCTTGAAAATAATTGTTAGTTACAACTTTTACCGAAAAAATAAAATTAAAATATAATTCCAAAAACATATTTTTGCATATAGAATTTCAATGGTATTTAAAAATTATGTAATATGAATAGAAAAATTGTTACATTTTGAACAATAGATTGCAACAATTCTAATCTCATGGGATTTTCGAAAATTTCTCAACCTCTAAAAAAATTGGTTACATTTAAACAATAGACTGCAAACAAATGTGTTTGCCAACAAAACCAATATGTTCCAATGACGTCAGAGATATACAGATGGCCAAAGTACGCAATTACATCATATCCCAGGGTCAAAGACAAAAAATATCAATGTGGTCTCGTGCTTTCTTTACTTCTAATGCCTCTTGGTACTGACAACCTACTTCTGTCTTCTATTTCTTTTTTTATCCTTTCCTTGATTACTGCCTCTGTTTCTACAGCTGCAGTTTTGCTGTTTCTAACAATACTTCTGCTACTACATCTGCCACTTCATTCTCTTTTTGCTTCATTTGTTCAGCTCTTCGTTTTCCCTTACCCTCATCCAGCTTCAACTTTCCCAATTGTGGAGTGTGCCTGACCAGAGATTCTTTGCACCTTCTGACAATTTAAAGCCTGCTGGGAGCTGAGAGACTAAGAAAATATAGGAAGAGAGCAAAGTAAGCAAGAGACAACATGAAGTTTGAGGACCAAGAAGGAAGATTCTACAAAGAAGTAGATGCAGGAGAAAATGCTACAGCTAGAGCAGGTGAGGATGCAGTAAGTTCTGGGAGAATATATGGGGATGTGAGGGACCAGAGATAGAGAGTGTGCAGATGCAG
Organism: Hofstenia miamia; assembly: GCA_900660155.1. NCBI lineage: Eukaryota > Metazoa > Xenacoelomorpha > Acoela > Hofsteniidae > Hofstenia > Hofstenia miamia. Next base: position 215,968 of record CABFPE010000739.1, read on the forward strand.
AAGAAATTCACTCAAGAAGAAGAAGAAGTAATCACAACTGCAAAGCTGAAGAAGGCTCTAAAGAAGATGAAGAATTGGAAGGCGCCAGGCAGAGATGAGTTACATGGGTATTGGTTGAAGAAGTTCACAAGTGTTCATGAGAGACTAGCAGTAGCATTGGAGGAGTGTGTGGTGAATGGGTGTCCAGAGTGGATGGACATTTCTGATACTGAAGCACCCAAAGAAAGGCAGTGAGACAAGCAACTTCAGGCCAATAACATGTCTGCCAACAACTTGGAAACTGCTAACTTCTGTGATTTCAAGTAGGCTGGCGTGTTACTTAGAAGCAGTGATCAAAAGGAGCAGAAGGGATCTAGGACAAGAACAAGAGGATGCAAAGATCAGTTGTTAATAGACCAGTCAGTGGTGGAGAATTGTAGAAGAAGGAAGGAAAACTTAGCAAAGACATGGATAGACCACAGGAAGGCATATGGCAGCATATCACATAGGTGGGCATTCATGACGTTAGAGGCCAATGGAGTCTCACAGAAATGGGTTGAGTTTCTAGAGAGGGAGATGGGAAAGTGGCAGACTGAGATAGACGGACACAGGATGAGGTTTAGGTGAGGCATATTCCAGGGAGACAGCTTAGCACCACTACTGTTTGTAGTTAGCTTAATCCCCATCACAGCAAATTTAAAGGAGACAGCCATAGGGTATAAGATGGAGAAGAAGGTTAGAGCAGTATGTCACCTGTGGTACATGGACGACCTGAAGATCTATTCTAGTTTAAGGAAGATGTTGCAGAAGCAAGTGGAGACATTTGAGAAGGCAAGCAGAGATTCTGGGTTTGAATTTGGATTAGGAAAGTGTGCAACAGTGACAATGACTAGAGGCAAGTGCATAGATGGAGATGGTTTGAGGACGAGCAGTGAGGATAGGATTGAGGAAGTCAAAGAGAGGTACAAGTACTTAGGTGTGATAGAGAAAGATAGAACAGATCATGAGGAAGTGAAGATGAGGTTAAGAAAACATTACAAGAGGAGAATAAGGAAAGTACTACAGAAATCAGCATTAAATGGGCAGAATAGTATAAAGGCAATTAATACATGGGCAATGCCAGTTGAGATATTCCACAGGAATAGTTAGGCAGAACAAGAATGAACTGAGGGAATTAGAGGGAGACAAGGAAGATACTAGCAGCAGAGAGAGCATTCAACTTAAATGGAGATGTAGATAGGCTGTACATGTCAAGGCATAAGGGAGGGAAAGGACTGCTAAGTGTGGAGGAAACTGTAGAAGCAAAAGCACTGGGGCTAAAGGAATATGTAGAAGAGCAACCTAGAGGATCCCTACTAGAGGTTATAAAGGAACTAAGGAAGATAAGAACTGAAAGTGAAGGAAAGACCGCATACCAGAGTAAGATGGGATTTGAGACAATGCATGGAGAATACTTGAGGAACACAGAAAAATGTGTCAGAAAAACAACAAGTGGTAAAAGAAATCAGCACTAAAAAGAGAAACAGAAGCACTGATAGTAGCCGCACAGGAGCAAGCAATAAGAAAAAAACTGGGTGAAGAAGACTATAGATGGCAAAGTAGAAGTAAGTAATAAGTGTAGGCTATAGTAGAATCTTGACAACCTTCTAACTAATAAATCTGAATGTAATTTAGAAGCTACTTTAACTAATTCCCCTCGTTTTCTAGTACAGTAGGTTACAGATTCCAAGTTCCATCTCTATTCTTTCATTCTTACTTGTTGTAACTTATTAATTAGAATAATATCAAAACAACTATAATTTATTCTCAAAGTAACAACAATATTTTAGATTCCAGACAAGAGATGGATGGTACTAAGTACAGGGTCAACTACCTGACCTGAAGCAAAGCACAAAGAGTAGTCAAAGAAACTATGATGTAATTATCAATTCCAAGGAACACTTTAACATTGGAGAAACACCAATCGCCACACCAATGATGACTCAGTGCATGAAATAATGTGCGAGAATGCAATAGTGATAGTGTGTGGATGACTTACTAATTTAGTGCAGTGATTGCTCTTGTTATTATCAATGTTGTAAAGTAAAGGGAATTCACAACCTGAATGCATTAGCTTGTTATTAGTCCTTACATGTAATAACCCTACATATAAATATATACATATTAACAACCTATTGTACATGTGAGCAACCAATGCGGTCAGCATGAAACTAGGATATAGGTCATTAGGTTGTCTATGAATTAGATACAATGTAATAACAGTAATAAACTTCCAATGCAAGCAAAATGTGATTTCTCCTACAAGGGCTAATATAAACATAATAATGTGATAAAATGAACAACAAATGATAGGAAAGCTATAACAAAGAAAAACCCCTATCCTTACACGTAACCTATGAGCACCTCAGGTAAACCAACGGCTACCAGCCACACAGCATTTGGAATGGCGCTAGCAAATCATAATTGTTAAGTGCAAATCACATAGCTGTTGGAATGGCGATAACAATTCATTGCTAAGTGCTAAGCTGTTACAAAGTCTCCCCTTAAGTGATGTTGTGGACCACCACCTCAAATACCCTAGTGCTCAAACGTTTTAGCTTTCCATTTAATTAATAAATAAACCTGACAAAAAGAAAACAAAGTAAATCTGATAAATTTCGGCCATCAACAAAATATAATATTGCACTGTTTTTATACTAGAAATTGTTTAAACAATCAAATATTTGGCTAGTACCTGTTAATTGTTGACAATTTACTAATTCTTGATCTTTTTTCATCTTGCCATTGTCACACATCAGCATTAATTAGCTTTTTTGCGACTTTGCCTTTTTTCCATTTGTCAAATATACATTTGTACTGCCAATTAATTAATAGAAAAATTACTGCTTATAAATTTACAAATAATTAACTAATCATAATCATGTGTTGTACAATTAATAATTATTTCAAAATCCAGTCTTAGTTCTTTCCTCTATTTTTCTCAACTTGACCACACATGATTTGAATTATGTTACACTATGCAAGAAAGAGGTGAACCAGTAGACCATCTGATAGCAGGGTGTGAGAAGGTGCCACAGAATGAGTATAAATTCAAGCATGACAAGGTGGGAAGAATGGTTCACTGGAGTTTGAACAGGCAGCATGGATTAGAAGCAGGAGACAGGTGGTATGAGCACAAACCACAGGGCGTCATAGAAAATGAAAAGGTTAAGATACTGTGGGACTTCAACATACAGACAAGCAAGGTGATAGAAGCACAGAGGCCAGACATAGTAGTAGTGGACAAAGAGAAAATATTGGTAACAGTGATAGACATAGCAGTAACAAAGGACAGAAATTTAGAAAGCAAGGAGAAAGATAAGATAGACAAGTACAGGGAGTTGGCAGAGGAAACAGAAAATGCTGTGGAAGTTAAAGAAAGTTAAAGTAGTCCTGGTAGTTGTAGGAGCACTAGGAGCATTGAGTAAGAAGCATAAGAGATACTTGGAGAAGTTGGGAATATCAAAGTGGAGAGGAGCAGAAGGCAGCATTCATAGGAACAGCTAGAATTCTGAGGAAATGTCTCAAACTCCCTGGGAGCTGGTAGGTTCCCTGAGCTGAGATGGATACCAGCATGAAGCTGTGAGAAGTAATAATAATAATAATAATAATATTATTTGTTTATATTTTATTTTTTGTCATATGTTAGTTTGCATATTTTTTGTATACATTATATTGCACAATAAATTTGCTTTGACTCTTGGTATGAAAGTTATTGTAAAAATAATGAAATCATTGGGAAATAAAGATAACATCAAAAAATTGTATTACTATGAAATGTTTTGTGTATTCTAGGATATCTAAAAATTTAATGCAAATATCAAGAAAGAACTGTTTTCAAGTCAATTGCATTTGGTGACTTAGGAAGCTTCTAAATCAAGGTTTTCAAAATATCTGCACATTCACTTCATGTCTATATTTAGATGCTCAATTTTGAAGATATTGTGTTGTTCATTTTCCTTCTACTTAATGTAATCAACAACAGTCTTCCTGATCCTGAATGCTATCCAATTACAGATGTTTTTGGTAAGCAATTTACTCAATTGTCAAAAACAAATATTATAATAAAAATGTCTATAATTTAAATTTAAATAATTCTTGAAAAATATTTATTTTCTGAAAGTGTTCTAGTCCATTCCTGAATGCTGGTAGCAATTTTGACTGGTTTTCTAATGAGCATAATCCATTATTATAGGAAAAGTTTATGCAAAATATTTTAAAGTTAATTTAAAGGAGAAAATTCAATTAAAATGAATTATGCCCAAATTTATTAGCACATTGTTAAAGAATATAATTCAGCACATTTTAATAATTATAATAGTTTGATAATAATTAAATTATGATTTTCATTTTTGTAGTTGAGTGTATAGTAACAACTCTGAGCTTGCTATTGATACTTTCTGCACATTCTCATTAGCTGCATGTATCACTTTGTAAGTTGTGTAATGGAATTTTGTCTACTCTAGGTGAATGATTGGTACTTTATAAATGTTGGCACCTTAATCATGTTTAAAAAGCAGCTTAGCATTTATGTATCCAATAAAGAATTCTTGATGGTTCTATAATCAAGCTGTATTAAGAAAGGGTAAAAATTGTTTAAAATCATTTAATTGTAATATTGCTTCCCTAAATATTTAAATTATTGCAATAATTGTGAAATATGTGTTTTGCAAAAGCAATAATTGTTTCTACTAAATTAAGTCCAAGACAATTTTTATGAAAATTTAAATGAAAAAATTGTTGCAAATTCATATATCAGTATCAGAAATAAGTTAGATAGATAGATAGGTAGAGCTGGAAATGGAAAATGCTGCTTTAAGTCAAAGAAAAGAAATGGTAAATAAAAAGAATGTTGAACCAAAGAACTTGTGAATAATAAATTTTCATATTCATGAAAGAAAAAAATGAAAAATAGGTTAACATCCAGCAAGATTGACAAAACAAAGATAAATTACTTTTTTCTCATGACATCAACAGCTTAAGGAAAAATTTCTTATATCTTGAATATAACATTAAAAGGAATAAATTTTCTGTAATCAATATACAGGAAACTAAATTAGTTCAAGAGACACAAAATGAAACACTGGATATTGAAAAGTATTACATTACAATTGTGATATTGTGGGAAAAGAATGTGGTGGAGGATAAATTACATATGTATACAAAAAATGGGCATTTCTTAAGCCAAAAATATTGCATGAAATTGATATGAGAGACATTGAGTTGCTAGGTATAGCAAGTTGACTGAAATATTTGCCAGTAATGTTTACAACAGTTATCATTATAAATAAAATATTTACCACCAGATCATAAAAAGAAGAAGGCTGAAAAAATAATCAGGAATACATTAATATCATGTCTACAATGATTCAAACTAGCATTTTCTATCATTACAGGAGATGCAAATGTGATTTAAAAACTGCATAGACATACACACATTTCTACCTATTAAATTGCAATTGGATATTGTGTATATAACTAAGTCTGAATTTTATAGCATTGGATATGAACCACCAATAGGGAATCATGTTTCACCTTAGCTTGGTGAGAATTACAAAAATCACTAATAAAATGAAATTTGCAAATAAATGCAAGGATAAGAAATCACAATTCTCATTTGATCCAGAAAAAATAGGAAGAAATTTAAGTAGGGTGGGCTGGGATCCAATAATAGAATAATAGAGGAGGACAATCTTAACAAAGTTGTTGAAAATTTCAAGGAGAAAATTTGTTGAAGCTCCTAAGTTCTTTCATTTTTCAGAAAACATTTGACCAAAAGAATACATGTTAGAATAATATTGCCATTTTTAAATTGGATCAGTTTGTTGTTTGAACCTCCTAGGTATGATCATTAGCAAATAATTTAAGTCATTTCCAATTGCTTTCTGAAACTGATTCTCACTCTTTTTCATCAAGGTAAAATCAACCAACTGCAGTGCTGCAAAACAATAACAAGTGTCCACATGACATATCATCTCAAAACATTCCTTTTCAGCCAAAACATTGCGAAATTACAAGAGACAAAAATATGACCATTTAATATCCATTGGTATGATGGATTTTGTGGGCTTGAATATTCCATGGAAAGAGCTGCTGCACTTTGCTAGCATGTTGTAGGTTTGGAAGACATGTTGATCATGCTAAAGAAATATTTACAATCAGTGGCATAAGGGGCTGGAAAAAGTCAGTTGGAGACAAAAATAAAGGCTTGCAGATGCATGATACTTGTCCTATTCATGTTAATGCTATGAAAGATTGGTCTGAAAGTGAATTGTAACCCACAGATTCAAATGTTGTAGCTTTGGTTTCATCAAAAGTGATAGAGAATAATGTGAACTACATTTGAATCATTGATAAAGCAATACAATTTCTGACTTTAAATGAGTTATCCCTTCATGGTGATTATGATAAAACTAAAGGAAAAGAAATTGGCCTTTTTGTTTGTTGGTTTGAATACACATTAATAGAAGGCGCTAAACTAGCTGAAATTCAAAAGCATATACTTCAAAATAAAAAGTAACATCTTCAAAAATACAGAATGATATAATTGAATGAGATGGCTATGATAGTGACTTAAAATTTTTCAAATAAATGTAAGTCTTTTGATTTGAAAATGTATACACTTTTATCCAATGGTACTGAAGATAAAAGTTTATTTGAAAATATTTCTGTGTGCTTGTGTTATATCAGTAATGGAAAAACCTTTCAAATTATTATTGAAAATGCCAAAGGCTGACAAGCTAGATGCTCAGTCTTTATGCACATTACTTCTCAACACTTTGAGGGATTCAGGCCTTGACTCAAGAAAATATTGTCTCAATTCTACAATTGTGCCAATGTAATGAGTGGCAATCAAGAAGGATTGCAGAAGATCCTACACAATTCATTGAATAAACAAATCTCATCTGTTTTTTGCTATAACAATCACCTTGTTGTAATAGATTTGTTAAGAGAAATGCCAGAAATCAAGCAGTTCTTCAACAAACTTGGTCCTTTGTACAGATTTTTTTCTAGGTTTAAAATTGATTCTGTTTATCAAGGAGCAATGCTCAAATGAGTGTTAGACACTCATTGGTTGAGTCATTGTCATGCAACTTGCGTTGTTGTTGAAAACTTTAATGAGATCATGGATGCATTATTGAGCATTGTGTTTGATCCTGAATCAGTAAATTTCGATGCAGACATGTATGCAATGGCTGGTTGGCTGATAAATATAGCTAAATCCAAATTATTTCATTGGTGTATATCACTTTGACGTTGGTTTCTGCTACCAGGATTGATAATCAGTTCACAACTATCTGTCAAAATGTTGAATCTTTGCGACACCCAGACCAGTCCAATGTAAGTGAAGTACCAAGTGCAGCAGCTGAAATTGGAAGTAAACGTCATTGTTTATTGAGTTCTTGTCAAAGAAAACTTTTTCATGCAATATACAGTATTAAGAATGAACTTACTCGTTGCCTTAAGCATAATGCCTGGTTTTACAATGCTGTTTATGCTATGTACAGAAAGTCAAAATCTTTCCTTGATTGCCAAGCATCACAGTTCCTAGTAAAGCTGAACTTGAAGTATGCAAATCATATCTTAACGACAATCTTCCAATAGCCGATGTTGAAAGTAGCCATGGTTGAAACATTTTGCTGAATAAACTTTACAAACAAAGTGTGCAATTCCTAATCTGTATAAACTTGCTGCAGCTTTAGCTACTTTTGTTTGCAGTGTCGCAAATTTAAGTGCAGTTTTGCTGCTTTGCCACATATCAACACTCCTCACAGATGATCAATGACTCATGGGCAGCAGCACAATCGTGTACTCCTTGCTTTTTGTTTAATCAAGAAAAAAGAAAATTGATTTAGATGAATTTGTTCTACGTTTTAACAGAAAACATTCATGATTGCCACTACTGTAAACTGTCAAAGAGTGCAGCACTTTTTAAAGAAATTTCGTTGTGAGTAGCCAATTGTAATCTTTCGGCTTAGAAATTTTAGCTCTGCTCATACATTTGTTGAATTGTTTCCGAATTTCAAATTACACACTATTCGGTAATTTATTCATATATTGCTAGTTTGGATAGATGTTGACTTTTTTAAATTGGTATTTTTGGGTGTCAATGAAAAAATTCTGCCCTCCACAATGTTCGAACAATGTCCTCTTGTGCCCAGTTCTGGTTATGGGCCTGATTTTATTGAAGAAGAGCTTAGGCTAGATCTGAGGTGTGACATCTCGTTCTGCCCTACAATCATTCATCCAGTTCTTCCTGATTCTTAACGATTTGCACTATTAAAATTTCATTGGCTATTAGGCTCAGCACTCGTGAAAACCAAACTATGTGCAAGCTAAAATCTCTCAAATTACGATTGATTAATTTACTATGTGTGTGCTCGAAGCTTAGGTATACTATCTCCCAGCTGATTGGTGTGATTACTCGTTTGCTGATTCATTTGCATAGCTTTCTTTACATTATTCTCTGCTTCCAAACGGTTGTTATTTACACATAGTATGCTACATTTTGCTTGTATTATGCTAATATTCTAACACTAACCCCGTTGACGCTGTATATATATATATATATATATATATATATATATATACAGTACAGGCCAAATGTTTGGGAACAGTAATCTGTTTAAATCGAGATTTATGCTATTTCCTGGAAACTTCTTAAAATTCCTGGAATTCCGAATTTTTTCTTAGAATTTACAACAAATTCATTTAGCAAATCAAATTAACACAACTCTAGATTTACACGCAATACGTTTTTACTGGAAAAGCACTATCATTATAGTTTGAAATATGGTCCGTCTAACAAACCGTGCTCAAGTTCATATCTTGTACGAGGAAGGGTTCAATTATCGCGCTATAGCTGTTAGAATGGTCATGTCAGTATCTTCGGTATCCAGAAGTGTTACTCGCTATCAGCAACTGCAAAATTTTTCCTCTTACAAGCGATCTGAAAGACCAAAATTGACAACCCCTCAGACTGACTGCCTCATTCACCTTTACGTCGTCAATCAACCATTCTTTTTATCTTCTGAAGTCAAAGCAAATCTACGTGCGGTAGTGCAGAATGTATCAACACGCACTATTAGACGTTGATTGAATACTACCTTTGACCTTCCATTGTGCAAACCGGCAGCCATACCCCGATTGTCTACAAAGAACTTTTGAGACCAGTTGCGCTTCTGCAATACAACAAGATTGTGCTCCTTGCCACAGGGCCAAAGTTGTGAAACAGTGGATTGCATCACAAGACTTTCGGCTGCTTGAGATCTGGCCGGGAAACTCCCCATACCTCAAAGTTATAGAAAATTGCAGGCATCACATCAAAAAATGTCTGAAGAAGCGCCAATACACATCACTCGACGATCTGAAGGGGCAAATTAAAGTGGTATGGTGCACAGAGATTACTGATGATAATTGTAGAAAGCTGGTCGAGTCAATGTCAAATCGCATTGCTGCATGTTTGAATAATAATGGCGGACACACAAAGTATTGGTGAGTTTTTCTGAATTAACTATTATTTTCTACACGGTTTTATCATATTGTTTCTACATTGTGTTATTATATTGTTTCTACAATGCGTTTTTAGTGTAAAATACAAAAATTTCTAAATTTGAAAATGTTCCCAAACTCTTGTCCAGTATTATATATATATATATATATTATATATATATATTTCATTGTATTTTAACAACATTTAATACAGTTTTTTGTATGTCAATTGCAATATAATGTGTATTTCAAAGAAAGAAATTTTTTATATAGATAATATTTTGTTTTAAACAAAGAATGCTTTTTTGCTACTCACAAAACACATTAAAAAGTAAGCAGACCTCATGTCAATCATTAGATAAAATTTTGCCAAATATTTGACATCAAATTGGGACAGCAAAATAAATTTTTAAGTATAATTTAAATGAGACTAATGGAAGCGGTCTGCTTCATGTCTCTGCAGTCTAATACACATAATGCATATATATATATATATATATATATAATGTCAATTGCAATATAATGTGTATTTCAAAGGAAGAAATTTGTTATATAGACAATATTTTGTTTTAAACAAAAAAGTTTTTTTACTGCTCACAAAGCACATTAAAAAGTAAGCAGACGTCATGTCAATAATAAAATTTTGCAAAATATTTGACCAGATACTTGATGGGAGTAGGACCAAATGTTTTGGGACTGAAGCTAGACAGGACTGGGATCAACTATAACGGATCCCGTAGGTTTCTAATATATATATATAATAATAATTTCATCTATTCATTTGCAAATGCCAATTATACTTTGATTATTGAAGAAATGCAGAAGTTAGATATTAATTTACTAAATTCATTTGTTGACATTAATGCTTTAATCGAATTTTGGTACTATAATTTATATGAAATAATTAACTACATAATCCCAAAGAAAAGACATAAAAGATGTTTACTACCATCTTTTTATTCCTCGCACACTGTTCATTTACTAAACAAACTTAATACATTCAAGAGAAGAATAAAATCACACCCATCAACGACTTATAAAAAGAAGCTTGAAGTTCATTTTATTAATTTTCAAGATTCAGTGTCTCTTGACAAAATTGTATACATGAATNATATACATGTATATAGTTATTTAAAAGTATATTGTGGCTCTCCATCTCATCCCATTGAGAATTTCTTTCCATGTGATGTACAGGCAGTAAGGATTTTCTAATGCTTTACTATTTGGGAAATTTTGCTACATTGCATAGCCCTGAGGCTGTAAAGGAATTCCGTTATTGAAGAATACAAGAGTTTGCATTTTTTCAAAAATTTCTACTGCCACATAATTTTTTTGCAAAACCATGATTGTGTGTCATAATACAATAATTTTCTTTTAAAACAAGTGCAAATTGTCTATTATTTTTTTCAATTTGTAATATCCGATATTTCATAGGGTTAGACATTATAAAGGCAAATTTAAATTAGTACTAATTTAGATTTATTAATGATTTATTCTTATTACGTTTATATTAGTTGATACTTCAATAAATTTACCATCTATTAAATCTTTGGGTTTATTAATTACCTATCCCAAATACAAAAAATGAGGAAAAGTGCAAACGCATATTGAATGGTGTGCTACTGCGACTTTTAGATCACGTGAAGTCTTGAGAAAAGAATTTATAGGCAGAATCTTAAAGATAAAACTTGAAGTGGCTTTACAGATATTGAAAAAAGAATGAAAGTGCCACTCACAAAAGAGTTATATAGAGACAGGCGTCGTAGAGTAAATAATTCATTCAATGTCTTAGCTATTTATAAAGCTACTTCACGAGTTGCTAAAATATTACACAGATCTGCTTCTAAAAGATCATGTGTTTTGCTTAGACATTTAGAAAGATCTAGTTTATTATACATATTCTAGTATTAGAAATTCTTTTGCTAGAGATTCTGTTGAGGAATATTTGGCTAAGGTAAGAACATGTATAAATTCATTATATATATATATATATATATATATATATATCATGAGATTAGCGTATTTTTACATGGCTTACACTATAAAATCATTGTGACTTCTACAGTTAGCAAGCAGATTATGCAGAAATGTTTATAA
>CABFPE010000739.1:234894-247237 GCA_900660155.1 Hofstenia miamia
TTTCAATATATTTATATTTAGGCATAACAGAGATATATTTAAAGATTTCTAGAAAATATAAAAACAATATATCTTCTTTTTTCCTAACACTTTTTTACAATTTTATAGTGTGGCCATCTTTATGGAAATCTGTCTGAGAAAGACCACCTTAAACTCTAGGTGTTGAGCAAGATAAAAAACTAATATGTGCTAGATATTATATCTTTATCTTGCAAAAAGGAAGCAAATTTTAATAATGGATTAGTTTGGCATGAAATTTGCCTAAATGTTTTTTGGAAATGGACATCATTGGTGATAGCCTTTTCTCATCCTCTAGGCTTACTCTTTTTAAAGAAAAAAGTAGCAGTTGTTCTTACAGTACATTGCAGCAAAATAGGCGGGAATTCTGTAGTCAACGAATTCCTAATTCCCAGAGTTATAAAGCTCCAGGTATTTTGTGGATCAAATGACGCAAATTTGCATTACCAAGGCTGAAAGAAAACTTTGTTCAGCTTTTGTATTTGGTAAGATGATTGATATGTCATCTATTAATGAGAGAGTTCTCAATGAGCAGCTGTGACAAACTCATATATAACAAAATGAATCATGATGTAAATCAAGAAATGGAGTTGGTATTTCTCCAGTAATGTTTAATTTACAACAAATTTAGAGAAACGTTGCTTATTTTGAGCAAGTCACTGCAACAATGAGACCAATGTAATTTGTAGCATGTGCAAAAGAAGAAAATTTTCAAAACTCTAATTTTCAGATGTGAAAATCATACATATGTAGGCACTTGCATTGTTTTCTGATACTTTTATTTCATTTTGCACAGTTTTTCTGAAAGTGGTCAATTTGAACTAAACAACTTCCATTTAGATAGTCAACAGCAGTAGATGATAGGGTCAAAACCCAAAACTGAACCATTAAATCAAGGATTGGTAGCCAGTTGCGATTATCAGTTACTATGCAAATGGCTATGACAGATGAAGGTCTACAATTAATTAATGTAAACTATAACATAATTAATAGTGTGCTTGTAAACACCTTGTATGTGTAATAAAGTTTCTTAAGTTTAATACTATACAAGAATTTATATCTAAAATAGACAGTTAACCTACAGTCAGCAATCCAGCTGTTTGATGATATTAGTTATAAAGTGAATCAAATTGATAGGAAATCTAAACAGAGAAAAACCCCTAATTGTATACCTATCCTAAAGACACACTTTCAGGAACAGGGCATAACACTAATGCAGAAGCTGATGTAAATTGCAGAATGCTGAAGGCAGCCACCCAAATGCCAGTAAATGCATCCTAGGGGTCCCTGAACACTACTTGTGTGCCTAAGCATTTTAGCTTTCCATTTGCATTAGATTTGCGCTTGATACAAATCAAACAAATCTAAAGGATTTATTTTATCAAATTCCTGAACTTGTTTATTGTTTTTATAGTAATTTTGTTCAAACCAACAACATGTACTTGTCTATCATTAATGTCTTAATTTTGCACTAGAAAGGCCATTACTTCTTATGATTCTATTTCAAACAGAATTTCGAAATTGAACATTATGTAAAAGAATGAAAAAAAATCACATGCAAATTCAAATGGATAATCAGTTTATTTGGTGGATATACCAGCTGTTTTTTTAAACAAAGGCATGTCGAAGTAAACAAAATTTTAGATTGAGTCACTTTTGAAACATTTGTCTGTTCTAGTGTTAATACACTATCCTCATCTGCTATTTTATGCAATGTATTGTTAATTTAGCTAAGCATTTTCAGTTAACTGTTTTTGTCAAATGCTTTATTGCTGACAGGGTCTAATACCATAAAACTGCTTAGTTTACAAAAATGGTTAATTGATAGAAAAGCATAATTAAAAATAACAATCAACTTATAATGAAAAAATTTAATTTCTTTATTTTATTTTTTCATCACCTCTTCTTTTTTCTGTTTATGCCACACTCCCTCCTTACTGTAGCTAATTAATGATGATGATTCTTTCACCATGAATAAATTTATTTGCTCATTTTATCAGGTGTGCTGCACCTGGAATCTGCCATTCCAATTGTGAGTAATGCTCACTTTTAGTTAGTTGCATTACTACTTTCTTTTCCATTGTTATGATCTTCTTATGCATCATGAATTGCAGGTCTTCCAGCCTCTTTAATATTGTACACATGTTCTGCATTTATTCAACTCCACAGTGAATTCATCATGACATTTTTCTCATAGTCTCAACCTTTTTTTTGCTACTATAAAGGTTATTATTGCATCCAACCTGCTTGTGTGTCCCAGTTTTGGATTGATTTCTGTTTCAGGGTAAAAGAATTTATACATTGACCACAGTGATTTGCTTACTAATGCCTTGTCATAGAAAGCACTGATGTTATCTTGTATTTCTCCTCTTGTTATGTTGGCCAGCTCTTCCTTGCCAAGGTAAAACATTGTTATTATTTCTACTCTTTTACTAACATCATAGCATTTGTAATGCTTATGGCATAATTCTCCCCAAATTATATCATTTAATCCAGAAAATAAAATGAATGTCTTTTTTGTTCTTTTCTCAATTTCATTTTGTACTGTTCTGATCTGTTTGCATATCAGCTGTTCCTCACTTTAGAGATCATAAGGCATTATGTTGCCTTTAATGAATACCTGTTTGCCATTGTTGTTTCTAATTAAGACTGCCTTAGACTTTTTGTAGCATTCATCTTGTATTTTCTCAAAGGATTTCTTTGGTGTTTACCTATGTGTTTTCTTTGTGCCAGAATGCTTTGGATATCATTTTGTCTTTTAGTCACCATGTTTGTAGTAACATCAGTATATGTATTTTTGGAGTTGGCATACAATGTAATAATGATGTTAGTGTTTGTTACTCTGTCTGCTTGTATGTACACATTATGGTCAGTGCCAAAGCAAGGCCAATTGTTGCTGGGTAGTTGGTTTTTACACTTTGGGTGTTTTCCCAGAATAAATTCCTTAAGCCATTCTTCATTAGTTGTTGTGCTTTCTCTCCTGACATTTGTATCTTTGATGTATTGCATTCTATATCCAATGAAATTTGATTGTTGGCTGCAAAATTTGTCTGATCTTGTCCCTTGTAAATGCTTCTGTACACAATATTTTTATCATCAATTTATTTTGCATTTCATAGACTTCTCCAAATATTTGACAAAAAATATTATCTTTCTTTTCTTTCATTATTGTTATCTCAACAAGTAATCTTTCATCCTCTATGTTGATCCAAAATATCTCATTGGGTCATCTGCTCCCCCATTTTCCAAGTTAATTCTATTGATTTTGCTCTGTGATTTTGGGTCATTGCTACTGTCATTGACTGTAGTAGCTCTTATTATTGTTGTGTCAGCCAATATCCAATTCTTTACTGAAATTGCTAATTCATATTTCTTCACTTGCTGTGATTGCTCTTAATAGTATCAATATCAATGTCCTTGCTCTGACCACTACCACATTTTTCACTTCAAACAGTTAACTTTTGAAGTCTTTTGACTATCCCCATCTTGTATGTGCTTTTTATCTCTTATAGTGTTCTCTTGACTGTCACTTGATATTTCTTTGTGGGCAATTGATTATTGATCATTGGCAAGTTATACTTATCAGTTTATCTAGTTTCATTTCTTTCCAGAATTCTATATGCTGTATGTTTTTTGGGTGTTGGTTAATAGTGACTTCATAGTCATTGCCTATTATCTCTAACATTGCTAGTTGGTAGTGCAGAGCTATGGCAATTTTTGGTTTGCCCATTATTCTTTGAGTGAGTGTGAATTTGTCTAACTTTAAATCAATAAAAATTCAGATAGTCACTGCTTCTGTTCTTTTATGAACATGTTTTCTAGCTTGTTCACTATGTTTTTGATGAACTCTGGTAGTTTTGCAATTGTTCTTTTGTGCTATTAATAGTAGTTTCAAGTTCTGCACCTTTGCCATGCATAATGTTTCTTTGATAATTTTTTTAAATTTCTGCTGCAAAGTTCATGCAGTTGATAAAATGTATGATGAGCAGATTACTATGGTCTAGATTGACCTGTTCACATTTCTGTAAGTTAGCTAGTGCTAGTTGATCAACAAATCTGATATGAACATTCTTTAGAAGTATGATCAATTTAGTTTCTGGTTCATTGATTTCAGATACAAAATGATTGTATTTCATGTTGGGTGATTGCTTTTGTCAATCATGATTGAGATTGCTGAGCCATCAATTTCCAAATGCTTAGTTGTAATGTGTTTCCATGTTTCTTACTTTGTTTCACAGGAGAGATTATCAAATGAAATGTAGTATTTTGTTTTTGTTGCTATGAATTAGGGATGTATTTTTTTTGCTTCCACCTGTGTCATCCTACTTTCTCTCTCTAGTGATCAGGACAATTGTCTTGACCTTATTCTTGACATGCTCAGTATTATTTGTCAAATTGAGAATGGTTGTGCTGATGTTGTAGAGAGGGAGTTTGTTGTTGGCTTTTCTGATATTATTTTGGTTTGAGAGTAATCACTGACCATTTCTATATCTGGGTCTGATAATTGACAACAGATTTTGTGTGATTTAGTACATCTGATCAGTAGCTGTCAAGGAGGAATTCTTTTTTAGGTACTAACTCTTTGCCCAGTAGTCTGCATTAAGTTTGCCTTGTTGGTAGTGTTACATTATTTTTATTCTAGACTCTGTCACCCTGCCTGCTAATTGGCCATGGAGACTGTGTTTCCTGACTTTTCTTCATAAATTTGTTGAGTGCTGTGATCTTCTGTCCAGTAGCTGATGTTTGGTTATTGAATAGTGTATTCTCCTCCACCTGTTTGTGTATTGTGCTTGTTCCACCCTTCTGTCTAGTAATTGATAATATGGTGATGGCATTCTTAGTTGTACTCACCTCCTTGGATTGGTGGAGTGTTGAGTCTCAGTCTGCTCACCCAGTAATTGATGATTTGCTAAAACTAAATGTTATTCCAAATAACCTGAAATATTGTAGAATCTGCAACAAGGCCCATTACAAATAAACTAAATCTTATAATTTAATTCTTAATTTGTTCAGCAGGAAGGAATCTAACTAATCACTACACTGATTTGTTGCATTCCAATGACTTAAATTACTCCACATTAATCCAATTCCACAGCTACCATGAAGTTTCACCAGCTCTCAGCACAGAGAATGTTTATTATGTGTAACTTAAATTACAGCAATGTGGATAATATACATGACACAATTCAACTTATCTCAATTGTGGTTTTGCATTTCTGTACAAATTAACTATTCAAATAAATTACTGATTGTGTTATGCAACCTGACATCTCATTAGCTACTCATTACATGACAAATATAGAATAATTAAAGATAGTATAATACCAGATAACCATTACTGAAAAGCTATCAATGAGATTATGCATATAACAAATAACTAAACAACTAACAGCTTCCTATCCTGCATTTAATACTAAATAGATAAGCTACTGTTGTAGTTGTGAACAATTTGGATCTAAAACATGATGATGTATCCTACATTTGGCTAATTAGCAATTTCCAAATTGATTATGATATACATGTCTGAAAATGAAAGATATCTAGCTAATCAGACTATAGAAAAACCTTAATCATATCTCTAACCTAAATGCATTTCATAGTCAGGGGCATAGAACCTTGAATCATTCCCATCATGGAACTTGACCACTACTTAGCACAAACTGCTTAGCTAGACATTTAAATTAAATAATCAAACTGAAAAATATGTAGTAAAGTGAAATAACTGTGAAGAATTTATTCACCAAATTCACAATGTGTTCCTTGAAATTATACTCTAATCAAAAACAAGTACCTTAAATTCAATTATTCTTACCCTTTTTGATTTTAGTTTCTTAACAATGTTTGTGATGGATTATGCTACAATATGCAGAAATATATAAAATAGTGCAAAAACAGCATAAATCCAATATTGTTTTATAGAACAGGTAACATTCTAGTAATAATAATGATAATAACACAATGTATTGTAATAGAATGAATTCAATTATTCTTGGCATTAGAGTAAAAAGTATATAAAAATCAGAAAACTCCAAGCAAATCATTTAAAGAAACTCTACCATATTTGTTATCAGGCAAAAAAGTAAGGCCAGCAAAATTTGCCATTATATGTATATTGGTTCATGCTTCCTACCTGTTCTCTCTTCACTATTTAGGTTCTTAAGCCATGAAGTATCTCCTCTTATTAATAGATGGTGGGCATCTGCCCAAAGCTGATCTCCACATCCAGTTTTACTTGTTCTCTGGTGATCATCTTGGTTGAGTTCCACTTCACAGCTCATTGATGTAACCTATGTGTAACCTATCTTAGCTCAGTGCATAATCAAAGCAAGACACAATTCAACTTAGACTCTATTTGTAAAAGTGAATTGTAATTAAGCAACCTGAATTGTCACTAGCTGCGTAGTTAATACTACATGTAGCCATTACTGAAATAGATTGGCTCTAATAGCTAGTTAAAAATAC
Source organism: Hofstenia miamia (assembly GCA_900660155.1). Lineage (NCBI taxonomy): Eukaryota > Metazoa > Xenacoelomorpha > Acoela > Hofsteniidae > Hofstenia > Hofstenia miamia. The sequence goes on from CABFPE010000739.1 coordinate 241,375, forward strand.
AGCAGCTTCCTAGCTTACATTTAATAGTTACTACATGTTAAGTCATGTTATAGATCACATTATTGTCAATAATTTGGATCTGAAATAATATAGATATAATTCCTAGATTTTGGCTCTCCAACCATATATCAAATTTGTTATATTTAATACATGTAGTAAATGAGTAATAGTCAACTAAGTGAGAATAAAAACCCCTATACCTAACCTAAGTGCACTTTTGTGATCTGGCACAAAGACCCTAGAATCAATCTCATGATGGATCCAGACTGCTACTAAACACAACTAGTTTAGCTTGACATTTTACTAAATATTCACACCTTATTAAAGAAATAATATAAGAACTCCAAATGAATTTCTTTATCAATTGCTAGCACTAAATTTAATCTATTTATAGTATTTCAGAAAATTACCTGTTGATTTCAAATTTAAGTTACTCACATTCCAATATGATGGCTAAAAATAATGGAAGTGCCTTTCCCCCTTTGTTTCACCAAAAGTATGATTATCAACAAATACTAATCTCTAATTAGTGACAGTTGTTCTTGCTTAGTTGCATAATACAAATTAATCTAAATTGATCATATATCTTTACAATGTGTTTTTAATCATAATTGTTTTTGATCTTATTCTTCTTCTTAATCAATGTTACAGCTTTTGATTGCTTTGGATGATGCTACATTATCACTAATTAATTTGATTATGAATGTACTCATAAACAATACCAAATGAAGTTATAGACCTGTAAATTACAAAAGGATGATGATATTATAAAATAAATTTATAAAGTTGATGGATTGCTCTGACTACCTCAAGAAGAGGAATGGTATTATAAACAAGATTTATACTCTTACATTCAAAACATGAAAAACTGATTTGAAACCAAATGTGATGTCAACAATGATATTCAATCAATAATCAATAAAGCAGTGACCATTCAGTTAATGTTGGAGATTAATAAGAGAATCAATAGACAATGAGGAACATCCAACACAACACAATGTCAAAAATGACAATTCACCAACAACAGAAGATTCTAGATGATTATTTTTGTGCAGGCAATGTGGTTAGAAAAGCAATATTAAAGAAGAATGTCAAACTGTTATCTACACAATAAAAAATGAAGGCTTTTACACAGCTGAAGATGGTAAATTACTGGAAAACAATGTGATGATGATTTAAACTAGAAATTCGCCATCAGACTGAGCAAATGAGATCTTTATTGTGACAAATTTATTGGAAAGAAATTTGATCCTAATAACAATAAACAGTTGCAATTTAAAAGCCACAGTCAATACAGGAGATTCAATAACCATCATGGCTGACACATCTGCAAACAATATTAGCAAGAGACTTCATTACAGAAAATAACTGTCTAATCAATTATAAAAAAGAGAACACTCACTAATAAAAATGATAAAAATGTCTCCAACTCACTAGCAACAAAAGCCAGCTACTCTTTGGAATTCTCATTAATTGAAAATTTAAGGATTGAGCTCTGTCATTGGCCCCTAGTGGAGATAGTATTAAAATCAACAGTAAAAGAAGAAGTAGTTATAACTAATGCATATGGAGTATTTGAAAATGATAACACTACTGAATAATGTGGCAACAATAAGAGATCACCAGTACACAATAACAGCAACAAATATGTCTCCATAAGAGGAAAGGACATAATGATAACAGCAATACTACCTGAAAAATTCGTGACAAAAAATGCACCAATACTACTTTCTGACAAGAAAACCAATTCTCAAAAGAACACAAACAATCCAGTGCTAATAAAAGAATTGCATTTGCACCTTACAACTGAGGAAATTGAAATCACTGTAAACTAAGAAACAATGCTGACATACAGTGTTACCCAAAAGTCATGCACAATTTGAATTGAATTTTTTGAATATAATGAACATATATTTGTAACCAACAAATAAACACAAAATAAGCAAAATGAAGTGGGTTTGCATAAACATCATATAAAATGTTCAAATGTGTCTCCATTATTGTCTAGGACATGCTGAAGTCTTGTGGGCAAATGGAGGATAGAATGCTTCAACTCGTCTTGATCCACATCAGCAATAACATTAATTATTTTTTGCTGTAGCTCTTGAAGATTTCTGGGATTGAAATTAAAATATACTCTATCCTTGACTACACCAAAAAATAGTAGTCAAGAGGAGATAGATCGGGCGAGTGAGCAGGCCAACTTTGTTGAAATCCTCTAGCAATGATCTTGTCATCAGGGAAGATAGAGGATAGAAAATTACGAGCACCATCTTGCTGCCAGATTGTGTGATTCAAAAGACGTTTCCGTCTAAGCTGAGGAATTACATGAGNGGGAAGATAGAGGATAGAAAATTACGAGCAGCAAGCGAAAAGTGTGGTGGTGCACGATCTTGCTGCCAGATTGTGTGATTCAAAAGACGTTTCCGTCTAAGCTGAGGAATTACATGAGAACGTAGCATCTCTGTGTAGTTGTCTCCATTAACTGTGGCAGGAAAAAAGAATGGTTTTAAACGATGACGAGCATTGTACCCAAACCAAACACAAACTTTGGGCGCATGCATATCTTTTTCACAAGTTTGCTTTGGTTTTTGTGATCCCCAGATGATTGAATTATATCGAGTAACATGACCTGCCAATGAGAAGTATGACTCATCTGTCCACATAATATCCTCCAAGTTGACGCTTTTTGATAGCTTCTGGTTTACCTGTAGCTTGTATGGATAGAGACCAAGCTGATGTCTAAGAATACATTGTACACTGCTTTGTGGAATTCCTGTGACACTTGCAACGGTTGATGATGATGCAACACTGAAAGCATGTGCAGATTGCTGCTGTTCCAACTCTGCCTTCACAATTGGCTCACAAACCTCTTCCAAACTTGGTCTGCCTGATTTGGGTTTATCCATCACTGACCCAGTTTCTTTGAAGCGAGTCACTAATCTTGTTATAGTGCTGACACTGCAAGGATCATCATGCAATTTGTGTTGAGTCTTATAACATCGCAAAGTGGCAGTTGATGATTGTCCATTTGCAAAGTATAGCTCAACTAACTCAATGCGCATTTGCAAATCCATGATGAAATAACTGCCACAGAAAAAAATAAACTGCACAGCATGTAATTCGAAGATATATAGTAGAATGTGTACGAATTTGATTGGCTGATAAGTTTTATTGGCTCAAATTATGTAAATATTAAATTGTGTGTGACTTTTGGGTAACACGGTATATAAAGGCGGTTTTAAGAGATGCTAAACTTTCACTTGAAAATTAAAAGTTGTGGATCAATGCCAGCTAGATTATATGGTTTAGCAAAAATTCACAAAAATGAATTAAGTCCTCCTTTCCGCCCGATTTTGTCAATGATAAATTCTACAAAATATAACTTAAGTTTATGGTTAGACGATCTCATTAAGAAATTTATACCATCAAAATATAATTTATCAGATACTTTCAATTTTACAAATATTCTGAAAAATGTGTTCAATGAAAAATCAGATTCCAAAATTATGGTTCACTTTGATGTGCAATACCTTTTCACTAATATTCCAGTCACATATTAAATGTGATTCCAAAAGATACTTTGCCAATTTCTCACAGTTCTCTTAAAAGGCTCCTTGAAACGGCAGGTTTAGATACTTCGTTTTTGTTTAATGGACATATATATAAACAGATTGATGGAATGGCTATGGGTTCACCCCTAGGCCCTACAATGGCTAGTTTCGCAATGGATATAATTGAATCTGAATTTGAAGGCAATGAATTTCTATGCTATCATAGATATGTTGATGATGTGTTTGCTGTATTTCACAATCAAAGAGAAATTGACGACTTTTTTGACTTTATAAATAATCCATTACCTGAAATAACATTTACATTAGAGCAAGAAAATGAGAAGAAGATAAATTTTTTAGATGTTACTGTAACAAATCTTGAAAGATCCTATGAAACTGAAATATTTATCAAGAAAACGAACAACGGTCTTTACATTCCATTTGATTCTTATTGTGATCCAAAGCATAAGTTAAATACAATCAAATGTTTATGTCAAAGAATTATCAAAATATCATCATCATATATGAAAATTACAAATTCCTTAGATCAATTATATGACATGCTTCGTGAAAATGGATATCCAAATTATCTTATAAAAAAAATTGTAAATCAATGTTTATTAGCAACTAATCATGAAAAATCTGATGAAGACATAAAAGAAACTAAGAAAGACATATATTGGAAATTACCATTCATTGAAAATAGCACAATTCAATTGAAAAAAATAAATTACGATCATTTAATACTATTTTAAAATTTACGAAGATTATTCCAATATTTCAATCATTCAAAACACTAAATTTAATTCGCAACAAAGATCAAATAACAAAAGGATTGGCTTCATTAGTTTATTGTGATGATTGTTAGAAATCATACATCGGTGAAACCATCCGTCATTTTGATACGCGAATCAAAGAGCACATCAATTGTCATTTAACATCAGAAATTTTTAATCAAATTCATAATATCAACATTGAAAATTTTAAGATCATTAGAAGAACAAAATATACAAAAATTGCAGAAGCCATTGAAATTAACAACATCGACAAAACAGAGTTATTAAATAAACAAATTCATCTAACTAAGTGTTTATATTTATTTTAGATTTCATTTTATAATTTTAGTGTAGTTTATAAATTGTAAAAATATTTTTGCCGCAAATATATATATATATATATATATATATATAGAAACAATATTGTTGAGCTTCATATTTAGCCGGTTTCGATTTACTAATCATCATCAGATATACAAATGTTGTGGGAATTAGTAAATTTATAATCAACTACACTTAATATTACAGATTTTAATGCACGCTCTAAAATAAATTCATATTGCGATCCTAGATATAGAATCAACTCAATTAAGTGCTTAATTTATTGAATAATAAAAATTTCATTTGATTATAAAAGACTAATTGATTTGATAAATAATTTATGAAATCTTGGTGAAAAATTATTTGAAAGTACCTAGATAAAGCAACCAGCTTAACACCAGCCCACAACGAAAACATGAAGTAATAGACGTACTGAACCATATTTATTGGAAACAACCATAATTCGATTCAAACATTAAAAAACTTAAATCAAATGTTTCGACTATTAATAAAACACTTAAAAATCAGTGATAAAACCAATATTGTACTCTTTAAAGACTCAAGATGTTTTTCCGACCATAGATACCATCCAAAAATGTCTAATTTCTTCAATTGTATATAAATATGATTGTGAAGAATGTAAATATTCTTATATGAGGGAAACTAAGCGACATTTTATAACAAGAATTAATGAACACCTTTTGGGACACCTAAGATCAGACGTTTTTACACATATAAGTCAACCAAAATCAGAAAAATTTTATATAATCCTAAAAACCTCTAACACTAAAATCGCAGAAGCAATCATTAACCATGCCGAAAAGTCGAAATTATTAAACAGACAGAAAACCACTAGATCTTTTCTACATTTATTTTAGAGCATGCATTTAATATCTGTAATATTAAGTGTAGTAAATTGTGTAAATCTATAAATTCCCACAAAATTTGTATATTTGTAGATGATGTTGTAAATCCAAACCGGCTATATATTATATATATTGTAGCATCGTTAGGGTGCACGGAAGTGCACTGAGCAGTAGAACAAGACTAACTATTTCTCTATTTACAACTGCGTTCATTCCTTATATACAATAATTCACGATAATATTTACAAATAACTAGTTAAACTAGCAGAACACGACAACAGCGTACTGGCCGATACCAATAACCCGGAACCTGCCGCCACAATATATATATATATATATATATATA
>CABFPE010000739.1:263107-274507 GCA_900660155.1 Hofstenia miamia
CAAACGTTTGCGTAGAACATGATGCATTGTTAGAATTAGCTGATTTTGCAGGAGAAGACTGAGTTGAAGCATTAGAGACAGATTTCAATGAACTTTTGAAGAGGAGTAGAAGAGCTTCAGCGGCGTTTTCTTTGTTGAGTAGAGCGAACATTTGATGAAGCGGCGTTTTCTTTTTATCTTTGATTAAAGAAAACGCCGCATCGAGGGTAGGCGCGCCAGCGAATAGATTATCACGTATCGCTTCTGTGAGTGAGAGTGAGACCCGACCGTCTTCGACCGGAACAGACATAATTATTATTATTATTATTATTATTATGAGCCCCATTGGCCAAGGGGTAGAATGCGAAACTGGGACCGCGAAGACCCGGGTTTGAGCCCTACCTCTACCCTTACCTAATATGAAAGTGAAGACAAAAGAAAAGGCCCTCAGTCCCCGGCAGGCCTTAAATGGTCAGAGGGTGTGAAGAATCTAAGGTAAGGCGGACTCCACAATCAGGTGTGTGGACATGAGATGGTGTAGTATAATGCATAAATGGTCAGATGAGCAAAACAGAACAGCACTGGAGTGTTATAGAAGAAGCAGGCAAGATGAGAGGGGTTACAGGAAGAGAATGGTGGAAGAATGGAGGAAGGATTAGAAGTTACAGAGCAGAGGCTTGCACGACAAGTGTGAAAGTTTTAGTTGGATGAGAGTAAGGGGAAAAGAGAGTTGAACAGGCTAAGCAAGGGGAAGATGAATTAATAGACGTAGTGACAGAAATGGCGGAAGCAGCAGAACCAGTGGGCGCAGAAACTGAAGCAGCAATCAAGGAAAAAATGAAGGAAGAAATAGGTGGGAGAACTAGGTTGCCAGTTTAAAGAGGAGTTAACAAAAGCAAGCTAGAAGTAGAGACAGCAAAAGTCAAGTGTTGGGGTGTCACAGAAGTAAATAGCTTAGTGTATGCAGGTGCATGTGAGGTGCTGAAAAATGTAGGCATGGACATTAAAAAGAAAAGAAGACAAGAAGATAAGAAAAACAGAAAGCCGGCATGGAAGAAAAGAATTGAGAAAAAGTGGTAAAGATTAGGCAGCAAATAGAGAAGATCAGGACAAGTAAGGTGGTGCAGGACAGGTGCAGGGTAGGTAAAGGGAAAACTATAGAAATAGCAAGAGAAGATCTTAAACAGAGATTAAATGCTGAAGCTGAGCAACTGAGAATGTATAGGGCAGGGAGAAAACAGGCAAGTGACAATATGAAGTTTGAAACCCAAGAAGAAAGATTCTACAAAGAACTAGATGCAGGAGAAAAGGCTACAGCTAAAGCAGGTGATGATGCAGCAAAGTTCTAGTAGAATATGTGGGGAAATTAGATGGCAGAGATAGAGAGTGAGCAGATGCAGAAGGAATTCAAGCAAAAAGGAGAAGTGATCACAACTGTGAATTTGAAGGAGGCTCTAAACAAGATGAAGAACTGGAAGGCGCCAGGCAGAGATGAGGTATATGGATATTAGCTGAAAAAGTTCACAAGTGTTCACGAGATACTAGCATTAGCATTGAAAAGGTGTGTAGAGAGTGGTTGATTTCAAGTAGGCTGGCATGTTACTTAGAACAGAACAATTTAATAACAGAGGAGCAAAAAGGATGTAGGATAGAGATGAGATTATGCAAAGATCAGTTGTTAATAGACCAGTCAGTGGTGGAGAATTGTAGACAAATTTAGATATAGAATGGTTAGATTGTAGGAAGCCACTTAATAGTATAGGCCATCAGTGGGTACTGAAAATGCTAGAAGACAAAGAGTTTCATTGGGTTGAGGTTCTAGAGCGGGAGATGGGAAAGTGGCAGACTGAGATAGATGGGCACAAGTTGGGTTTAGGCGGAGCATATTCCAGGAAGACAGCTTATCAACACTACTGTTTGCAGTTAGCTTAATCCCCATCACAGAGAGGTTGAAGGAGATAGGCATAGAGTGTAAGTTGAAGAAGAATGGTAGAGCCGTGAATCACCTATGTTACATTGAAGACTTGAAGATGTATGCTAGTTCAAAGAAATTAATGCAGAAGCAAGTGGAAACAATTGATATGGGCAAGTAAAGAGTCTAAGTTGGAATTTGTATTAGGAAAGTGTGTGGCAGTGAAAATGAACCGAAGTAAGTGCATAGATGGAAATGGTTTGAGGATGAGCAGTGGCGATAAGGTTGAGGAAGCATACCAGAAAGGAATGCAAGCAGAGAGACAAATAAGGTATAGGCAGAATGTGATGCATAGAGAATACTGGAGAAATACAGAAATACAGAAGAGAGTAACAAGTAAGTGAAGAGAGCAGGACAAAAAGAGAAACAGAAGTAGTGAAAATGGAAGCACAGGAGCAAGCAATAAGGACAACTTGGTGAAAAAGCATATAGACAGAAAAGTGGAAATAAATGTTATGCATAAGCTATGTAAGTAAAGGCTGGGGATAGTAGATCATCCGATAGCAGGGTGTAAGAACATAGGTTATAAGAAGAATGTTAGAGGAGTCAGCACTGAATGGGCAGAACAGCATAAATGCAATTTAATATGTGGTCATAAAGGAGGAAAAGGACTGCTAAGTGCAAAGGAAGCTGTGGAAGTAAAAGCACTAAGACTAAAAAATATGTAGAAGAGCAACCTAAAGGGAAGATAAGAACAGAGGCTGAGGGAAAGAAAGCATACCAAAGAAGAATGGAAACAAGGTATAGACAGAAATTGATGCATAGAGAATCCTGGAGGAGTGCAGAAAACTGTGACAGAGATGAGTTCAACTAGTGGCTAAGGAAGTCACATTGTTAATACTAGACAATATTTCAATTAGATAATGTCATTCATAAAGCTCATAATTTTTAGTCGAATCCTTTTTTTTCTACACGAATTGTGAAACAGCATATCTTTCATGCATTAAATTTTGATAGTTTAATGTTTTTTCTTGATTATTTAATGTTTGTTCTATAAGAATTGCGTTTCTAAAATCACAATAAGATTATAGCATTATAGAAATCTATGGTATATATTTTAATTTGGCAATAAGGACAGAATATTTTGTAACTTTTATCGAGAATTGTATGCATTATCATCCTATTCTCGCAAATTAAATGTTTTAAGAGACTAGTCTTAGACGGAAGGCGATATTTCGAATTTATGTTTGTAGAGGAAAATGAGACAATGTTGAAAGGGTTTGTTATATGTATTTGGAATATTTTGAAGATGATGAAGATGCTTAACCCCGGAAGCCATTTTATTAATTTTAGCCAATGTAATTAATTTGAAACTAAAGTCATTGTCAAATTCAATAAGTTAATATTTGATAGATTCATTTTGTTTTATTGGTACATGATTAATATTTAGTCATATATCTTTTGTGAGATTTTTGAATGTCCAATGCGAGAATATTATAAACTGGTTTTTGAAAACTTACTTTCAATTGATTACTTTGTTAGATTTTCGATGTCATTTTGGAGGATTTTGGTTGCATTAAAGCATTTATATCAGTACTCAAAAGGCATCATCTGCATATTGATAAATGTTACTGTTTTTTGCATGTAGAATTAGGCCATTCACGTAGATTGTAAAAATGATGGGACCCCTGGGGTCAGTTAAACACATTTTGATTTTTTACTATTAAGTATAACTCTTTGCTCTTGATTATTAAGAAAGTTTATGATTAAATTAATAGCTTTATAATCAAACTTTAGTTCATTACTTTGTCTTATAGTATTTCAAAATTCATTGAGCTACACTAAAAAATTTGATTATATTTGTTGTGATATCGAGAAGATATTATATTGAATGCCATAGCAGTTACGAACTCCAAAGTGTATTTTCAAAACAATATTTTCAGATATCAAGTGTTTATTTATTTAATTATTTAATAATTTCTTAAATAATTTACAAAATTTTGGCCAATGCAAATGGGTCTATACAAATGTAACTTTAAATGAACAATAAGCATTAAAACGCATTATTAATTTTTTGCAAGTCATTGATTTCCTTAAGCATGCTGTACAGATAAAATAAAATCGCAATGTTTTAGAATATGAAGTTATGATTTTGTATGGAAGAACTTATAATAAAACATTATAGTATTGTAAAAAAAATTATTATTCTATCAACTAGATGCAATGTTATCAATAAACTTTAAACATTTTCATGATAAAGTTCACATTTGCTTTCATTTTGCGATATTGACAAAGATTTGCTTTACTCAACATTAATACTGCTTAAAACACTGCCCATGGAAGTGATGACAACTTAAATTTTAAAGTTTTTGCATATTCTTGCAAATTCCATAGTTATGCTTGAAAGAAATTTTAAACATCACTAAAATTAGAAATAACTTTTTAAAGTATATCATTGGAACAAGTATTTTGGCTAAGTTTGTTTTTATCATCAAGAAACCATTTCTTACTGCAATTATTCCTTTACATGATAAACATAAAATAAAAAGACATTTTCTCAAAAAAATAAATTTTAAATCAAATCTCTAGCAAGATGATGTAAATTAGTATAAAGCCACTCCAAATTTATACATTAAAGAACCAAGCTAAATATTTTTAAATTTTTAACGCCAGTTAAATTTGCTTTCAAGCATTAACATGGAACTTGCAAGAAATTGCAAGAACTTTAAATTTGAATTTGTTTCACTTAAATAGGTGTTATTTAGTCTTTGCAAGTACGTACCGTTCTTAGAATGTGCATACATATTTTCTGTTTATAGTTATTGACGCACTTGCAAATATGAGTATTTATGTGCATTTGAGGTTCACATTTTTATATAAAGGGATTAGTCAGACTTCTTAAATGTCAAGAAATTCTCTATCAATAATATATTGGTTAAATAATAATAGTAGCTCTTCAAAAAAGATATGCAAATAGTGCTTCTAGTATTTCTGCTTTATCTAAATAAGTTTGGTGAATTAAGTAGCTACAAAGGCTCCTGCATATTAAATAAGTTAAATAAACCCCACACTTATAGTAAAGGAGAGAAATCGGAAAAGTGTCAACTTCGCGTTATGTTTAATCTAAGAAAAGTAATAGTTTTCTCTAAGTATTGCCATCACAGCGAGTTGGCATGATTCTACATAAGTCCTGTCGACAATTTGTGAGTACTTTCTGCAAGTACTGACGTGACACATAGTGATTCAGGCATTAAGCAAGCCCAAATTGTGGACTACATTAGGTTATGGATACGGCTATGTATAGAAATAATAAGCCTTTCATTTGATTTCAACAAGTACATGCACCAATAATTTATTACACTGTGATGATATTATTGCCCTTGGTTACTACAAATGCATGGCAACTACATGCTATTATTTAGTGAGCTGAGAGATAATAATGCAAATGAGATTTATATTTTTTGTAATGAGATAGATAATAAAATATAAGACAATTAGGGTAGCACCAAGCATGCAAGTTAAGCACTTCTTTTTTTGGATAGCACTTTGGCTGGAAGCCATAAGAATTGGTCATTCTGGAGTTTACCTAAAAAAGTATTAGTTACTTGGATGAATTACAGATGTATATTCTAACAACTCTATATGTTAATTTAATGGAATCAGGGCTGTTATGATAAGGTCACTCCTGCACACTTCTGCCGTGACAACAAGTTCTGTAGTGTAATTATAATTCCCAGCCCGCGATTCTGCATGACGACCATTGACAGAACCCTGACGTGATCAATGTTTAGAGATTTACTCCAGTCATGATGCCTGTGTGTCTAATTTCAATGGTCACTTGATGTTCTCAATTTTTTATGTTCTGGTATTACTTGCTTAAGTTTATTTTTTGTCTCTCTTCTTTTACTTGTTGGATTATTATAGAATACTGCCATACCTCTTTTTGGTGTTTGTTCTTACTGTTCTGAAAATTCTACGTGTTGGTTATTGGGGAGAGTACTCCCAACTGTCAGTTTATCTAGTTATTTGAATTTCTCTTGTTTATTGTTAAATGGATTCTAATTGTTCAGTTGTTTGTTCTCCTCATTTTGGTACTCCTATGTGGAGTATCCCCTGTACAAGTGTAGGTAGCCCAAATGTTACCCCTTGTACCATTGGGGTGTTAGTAAATTTATCATTACCAGTCAAGTTTCTCAGAGAAATGATTGTCGAATTTTGAATTCTCAGAATGCTCCACCCCTTCCTTGTTTGTCCCTACATTACTTTGAGTAATCCCAGTCAACCCACCCCACATTTCAATGCCCAAAAAATAGACATCGAGCATCTAAATGATTCGCCTAGGCATATGTCTGAGAATTATGTTACCCATGCTGCACTGGAGGAAGCGCTTGATGATATGGGTGAGAAAATTACAAATCAGTTTGCTCAAATGTTATTGTCTCAACCTGGAATTGTTTCTAACCCTAGAAATGAACAGTCTACAACGTCAACTCTAAACTCTGCATCATTCTGTAACTCATTTACAAATTGTAACCCTTCTTTTACTCAGTCTGCAATTACTACTGTATCTACTTTATCTATTGTTGCTACTCCTCAGGTGTGCTCTGTTTCAGCTCTCCACACTCCAGTTAACACTACTGTAGTACCTATGATTCATGAACATATATACATTATACCTCTTGGGTCTGCAACAAGTAGTCGACCACAGTATATGAAGTTGATTCTTCCCCCTGAATCAAGCAGTGGACAGGAATTGTTCAGCAAGCACTCAGTACTTCCGAAATTTACTGATCAAGTCGATGCAATATCTCAGTCATTTGATGAGTGGTTTTTCTTGTTCAAACTAACTATGAAACAATACTGGAAATCGCAAGAAGCTGCAGTATCCCAGTTCCCTTTGTACCTCAGTGGATTGGCATACAGACATGACAATAAATGATGCTTGATCGTGTAAATAAAACATATTATCCGTTGTTAGTTGGTTTCTTTGAAGACTACTATAGAGCTCCACATATTAAACATCAATATAAAACCTTACTATGTGATATGTCTTTTAAGAGAGGTGATGACATTCAAAATTATATCACCCAAGTTGAACATTTGTTTCATCTTAGCAGTTTGTCTTCCAAGTACTCTCAACACAATCTATTTTCTTACATATTTTGGGGTTTTCCCTTTTCTATCCATAATCATCTTGAGGTAAGGTGTGATCCTGAAGACAGTTTACATGAAATTATTTGGAAAGCTATAAGTGTTGTCTATATGATTCACAATTCGAATGATATTGATAAAGATGTCACTGACTTAATGGGATACAAGAGCAAACCCGAATTGAGCAAGCACAAATCAATGAAAATCAGGTCTTTCAACAAAGCTGCCCCCTTAAAAAAGGGATTTGATATGACGTCAGTCCATTGCTTCCAATGTGGGCAAAGGGGACATCTGTGAAACAGTTGTACTTCTTCTATACAGCTCATAGCTGACAGAGAAGGGTTTTTACTTGATGAACCCGAATCTTCTACTGAAAATGTTGTCAACTTGATTGATAACAAAATTTCACCCAACAGTTTAAATTAAAATTAAAGGGAGTGCTGACTCCTGGAAAATGTGCACATGACATCCTTGTTATCACCAGCTTACTACAGAAGAACATTATACCTGTTGAGATCAATGGACATCTAGTCAACGCCACTATCAATACTGGAGTGGCAGCATCTATCATCAGTGATGAATGTTGCAAAGGTTTATGTATTAGCCAAGACGCCTTAGATCCTTCATTGGGTAAACTTGTAGATGCTTCTGGGAATAATATCTCCATTAAGGGAAAGTTGTGTGACACAGAAATGCGCATTCATAAGGAACTGTTTGAAGTTGACTTGGTGGTAGTAGACACATCAGATCATAAATTGCCCTATGATCTAATATTAGGAAATGATTTTTTGAAGCATAATATGTGCATAATCAACTATAAGAGCAACACCATCTTTATTAAGGATCAAGAAGCAACACAACTTACTACTATTCCAGAACATGAAATATATTTTAATCTTAACAAGCCCATGAATTTGGAAGTAAAACATTGGACGAGGGCTGCTGTCTTTACTGAAACCAATATGAATGGAGATGTAATGGTAGCCAGACAACAAGGGAAATATGTGAAAGGAGTTACTTTCTCTCCTGATCTGTGCCATGTTCACTGTGGAAAACCTATGTAACAATTTTGAAAAGTTCCAAATTTCCTGTATGATTTGATAATTCTCAATTGGAAATAGTAGTTGTGCCAGTACGACTAGAACATGTCAGCACTTCTTGCCTTTTGATATGTACAGCTATTCACGATCTTGAAGAGCTCTCTAGTCCTGTAAAAATACCTACTGTGAATGAAGACACCCATCCCCATCTGAATGATGCAGAGAGGCAATCACTAGTGGCATTTTGAAGAATAATAACGAAGTCTTTAATTATGGAATGATTAGTGTTGGTCAAGCAATAGGATAGGAACATGGTATAGAAACCAAGCATGATAGGCCAATTTGATTACCAGTAAGAAGGGTGCCAGAGAATTTAAAAGCTGAATACAAAAAGATATTAAGCAATTTAATTGAAAGTGGAATTATACAGGGAAGCAACAGTTCATATGCTGCTCCAACTGTTTTTATTCAGCAAGGGGAGAAATATCAGCTCTGTACTGATTTTCAAAAAATGAATGTCATTGCTATCAAAGACGCTTACCCTCTTCCAAGAATCGAAGATTTATTATATGATGCCAGTAAATATAAATTCTTTTCATGCTTAGATCTATGTAAAGCATACTACCAGGTACCCATGAGACCATCAGACATCCAGAAGACTGCCTTTATCACTCCATATGGTCTGTTCAAGTGGAAATATATGGCTTTCAGATTATGTAACTCTCCTGCTACCTTTCAGTGATATGTAATGAAAGTACTGAAAGATAAGGCCAATATGTTGGAGCCCGGAATTTCAGCATATATTGACGACATTCTGGTGGCTAGTGAAACTTTTCTAGAACATCTAGACAAATTAACATGCACTCTCAAATTGTTGAAAAAAGCCAGCCTCAAGGTTAATTGCAATAAGTGTTCTCTAGGAAAAACCAAGGTGACTTTTCTCAGAAAGGTTATCAAATATGGGAAAATATCGATCAAAACAAACGCCAGGGATTTCCTTGAAAAAATTGAGACACCAGAAAGCTGAAAAGATATCCAATGACTGATGGGTTTCCTTAACAACATTTACTGAAAAAGTCTGTTGAATTTAAGTAGACATGGAATGCACAAGATGCCCTTGAACAAATAAAATACATATTAAAGAAAATCCTGTCCTTAAATACCCCTGACTATAGCAAAGACTTTATAGTTGATTGTGATGCCAGTGCAGTGGCAATCACGGGAGTTCTAAGTCAAGACATTAATGGAGTTGAGAGCCCTGTTCAATACTTCAGTCGAAAGTTATGTGCAGCAGAGAAAAATTATGGAGCCCTCAAATGTGAGATGTTGGCATTAGTTGAATCATTACGAAAATTTTGCTACCTCAAGAAACCCACCAGAGAGAAGATCCCTTTTGGATTCATTCCTCACACCAAATATGATTTAATACCTGAGATTAATGCTGATAGAAATGGAAAAGCCATTTTACCTTTAATTATATGATAAGAAATCTCAGAAGAAGAGATAATACGCCACCAGCATTGCGACAAGGTCTTATCAGATATAATTAAAAGAATCCAGGATCTGTTTTTCCCACTCATCCTGAGGTAAATCATTACATTAAGAGATATAATTGGAAACTCAATGACAATGGTTTGCTCTATGCTAAAAGCCAAAACAACTGACTAGCAATTCCTGAATACTTTTGTGAAGATTTAGTAAGACAAGTCCATGAGAGAGGGCATCGCTGCATAATTCAAATAGAAAAGACTTTCAACACTCAATAAGGTCTGCAGTCATAGATGTTATTGATAATAGTGAAAAATGTCTTTTAAATAACATCAGTCATTTTCCTGAACAAAGAGCTGAACTTGAGTGCTGAGTGGCTGAAACACCAAATGAGATTGTTCATATGGATCTAGAACAACTGTCAAAAGATGATGAGGGTTTTCAGTATCTCTTGGTAATGGTAGACTACTTTACCAAATACACTCGCATTATTCCACTGAACAGCACAACCACCAAATGGATAGCAGAGAAAATAGTGAAGGAATAGATATTAAATTATGAATCAATGTGTAAATTAGTATCTGATCGTGGACATCAATTTGAGAACAACTTAATGCACACACTAATGAAAGAACTAGAAATAGTACGGAAGTTTACTACAGCCTATCACCCTCAGGCAAATAGCCTGGTAGAATGACTAAATAGGACGTTAATCATATTGATTTCAGTAGCACTATCTCGAGCTGCTGGGAAACATTGGAGATGAGCCATTGAATTCATAGAATATTTCTCTAACACTTCTGTACACTGCACAATGGAAGTAAGTGCATTTAAAGCTATGTTTAGACGTGAGGCATTAACCTCACTATCAATGATGTTTCACAAATACAAAGAGAATAGCGTTGAACAATATGTTGATCAACTAATACATCATATGCAACAAATTCATTTAGTGTTGTGCCATAACACTAATCAATCAAGTATATGACAAAAGAAAACTTTTAATAAAAAACTGTATGGTGAACCTCATAAACTGGGCAATAAAGTTTTTGCCTGCTTACCCCATGTTACTACTGACAATAATCAAGTAAGAAAATTGGCAAATAATTGGCAAGGACCATTTACAATAGAGAAAGTACTTGCCCATAACACATACACACTGAATAATGGTAAAACCATACATTTCCAATGGCTTAAAAGAGCCATAAAAACATAGAGAATGTAATTATCAATGATAATAACAAATTTACCATAGTTGATAATGGTGTCAACGTTTTTGAAACATGAAAATTTAACTGATTTTTTTGAAGAGGATTTTTCCAATACCAAGTTTTATGAGAGTAATATTAGTAACAACAAAATAGATCAATTATGTGTGTTGCCCCAGAGACAGGCTAGAGAAAACCTAACCTTTGATCCCAACATTTGGGACCTTAACCTTATAACTCCATTTAGGAATGACACCCATATGGAAGAAAAAACGAGAGTCGCCAGCTCCATCATCCAGCTGAAGAGTGAGAAGGAGGATGGTAAGTAGTAGAGATGATTCAGATGCCTCTACTTGGCTTGGGAGACACATATCTCTGCCTGACAAGGGTCGTGATAGAAAATAGGGATGAACTTAAGATGCTGAAATATTCCTATCTTGTGTGGGCAACATGTAGCTCCACAAATAGGAGAGGAGACAGCATTAGAGACGTCCCAATCTCACTACTATGTGGGGAGAAATGTATCTCCAT
Organism: Hofstenia miamia; assembly: GCA_900660155.1. Taxonomy (NCBI): domain Eukaryota; kingdom Metazoa; phylum Xenacoelomorpha; order Acoela; family Hofsteniidae; genus Hofstenia; species Hofstenia miamia. The sequence goes on from CABFPE010000739.1 coordinate 274,417, forward strand.
GTGCATGAGAAGAGCTGGTGCAAAAAAACTGATAAAACACAAACTTTTTGTAATCCTTTTAGTGAATTGCAATTGTAAATACCCCCCCCCC
>CABFPE010000740.1:0-14414 GCA_900660155.1 Hofstenia miamia
GATCTACGTTAGACCTTCACTTGTGTATAGTGGCGGTTCCATGCTTGGATATTCTCATTATAAACCAGAAAAATTAGCAAATACTGCTCTGTGTATAATGATTAAAATGTTATTCTCTAAAGTTCGATTTGTGATTTCAATGACACCTGTTTTTAAATTAACTGCAGAGTTTCAACCAAAACGCTTAACGAAATGTTCGATTTGCTGAAATCCTCAGGTGGTATTCCCATAGTTGCGATATCAGAAAATTCTCGCGTAATTCAATCAACATTAGAAAAATTGCAGTCTTCTGATTTATTGTGGAAAGGCAAGCGAGTGTTCCAAGATTATATCCCATTGTTCCTCATTAATTATTCTGTACATATTTTGAAATGTATTAGAAATTTGTGTATCTCCGAAAAATCAAAAAATCTCGATTTCATTAACATTCTTGATGATTTAGATATTATGAGCTCAGATTTCAATATCATCATAAAATTGTATCATTTAGAACAAAAATCACTTTTTAAAATGGCACAATTGACACAAGCCAGTTGTTTCCCTTCAAATGTTGAGATTCAGAATGTGAAATTGGCATTAAAGGTTTTTAGTATGGACACTGCTGTGGCATTAGAATCCCACGATAGCATTTGCTCAAAGTCTGCGAATGAGACAGCTGCCTTCATTAGAATAATTATAACTTTTTGGAATTATTCAAATGTTAAAAGTTTTGTTGCCGGAGATAGATTTCGCGATCCATTTCGAATGGTGATCGATGATATAAGTGCACCTCAATTCTCATTTTTTGAACAAATGATTGAAATGGCTGAATTTATGCGTCCTGTGTTTTCAAATATGCTAGAGATTGAAATTAATTAATCAAACCGCTATCAAACTAATGATAACAGTTCCGTAAAATTTACTTCAACAATTAAAGAAAGTTCAGAAAAATAATTTTTTTCGATGGGTTATTCCAAATAAAAAATTTTTCTAGATGTCTCAGTAAAATGTAGGGGGGCCTATAAAGTCCCAATTGCCCAAAAATCTATCAAATATTTCTTTTGAAAAAATACAGCCCTACAGTGCACATTGCCTGATCATTCAAAAAGTATTCGTGACGGTAGAAACATGCATGCCAATTTAGAGCAATTGATAAAAATGTTTTTTTTCTATGCATTTTGAGAAAATATATGGGCGAATAAAATGAAAACTGTTGGTTGAAATACGCCATCGGCCTTCATAAAGATTTGAAATTGATTAAGTGACAAAATTTGAAAATTAAACTTCTCATACAGTTTGCTTTTAAAAACCGAACTGAAATCGCGGTTTTTTCAAAACGGATTTGAACCAAACTGAAAGCAATTTTAGTAAAGCCGCCGACACCTAGTACCAAAGGACAGGAATGTAGAACGCAAGGAGAAAGAGATGATAGACAAGTATAAGGAGTTAGCTGACGAAATAGAAATGCTGTGGAAGCTATAGAATGTCGAATTAGTCGTAGGAGCACTAGGAGCAGTGATTAAGGAGCATAAATGATGCCTGGAGGAGTTGAAATTACCGAAGTTGGGAGTTGATGTACTACAGAAGGTAGCACTGCACTACATCAAGCATGAAGCTGTGAGAAATTAATGAGATAATGATTTATTAGAAACAGGAATAAAACATCTGATAATCCTTTCAAAATGAAAAAAAAATTCTTAATAGTTTGTGAGAATTCGATCACTAAAGAAACTTGCACTGCAACCGGAACTTTGTTTCCTTTCTGTAACCGGCAAAAAACATATAGTTCTCGTTGGGAATTAATCTTCTCAAAATATGATTACTATTGCTCATTATTTTGTCATACAGCTTGTTATCCATCTCCAAAATAAATTCTTCATTGGTACATAATATTCCAATAATCCCATTTTTTGTGGTTTACGAATTACGGTAGACGTGATCAATCATTGTTCTACATAAATAATTCAAGCTTTCAGAGCTATAATTTAAGTGCTTCAGCTTGCGTAGGAGGTAAGTTATTCCCGAGGGAGCTGATTTGGCTATCCCAAGATCTCAAAAACGGTGCATCCAATCAACATTAAATTGGGCGTGGACATGCATAACGATGTCAGGAATATCTTGACATAACCATTTTGCGATACGATGATTGATATGCAAACAATGCGCATAATAATTAGGCGATGTATTTCATTTTCTTAATTTCTCATTATTAACACAAAATGTTAGAAATATTACTATATAGTTATCTAGAGAAAGGTCTATAGTGAAAATAAAACCTAGAAAACATTAAATTATAATTTTGCATTGAAAATTATGCATTTGTTTCAATTTATATAGTCATTACATACAAAATATTTATTTTCTAAACTCTCAAGAGATTTCAGTTTTTCATAGACTAGTTTTTTAAAATCGCTACAACTTTGTGGCCCTTGACCATATCCGCATAATTTTGCGACAAAAGTTACAGAACAAGTTAAAGAAAAAAGTCATAGAAGGATAGCCTATTTAAAAAACCGTCTCTAATTTCTTCCAGAAAATGTTGAAATTCTTGTGATAACAACATTAGTTAAAATACATGCATACGAGAATTATCGGTTATGTATAACTATTATTCTAATTCAGCACTTGAAAACCTGTATTAGCATCAGGCTTGAGGTGGCAGTGAGGTTTGTGGGGTGAGAACTTTTGTAGCCAGCCGCAATAATTGTTGAATAGATATGCAAACAACGCTCAAATTAGTTTCAGTGAATGCTGTTTTGCTTAAACCTAAAATGAAATGAATTAACATTAAATTTACAATCAAAGTTGATATGCGACTGCAGAGATTAAGTTGATCAAGCAATTTTTGGTTGGAATTCATTACTAAGGTCCTATAAAGAACTGTTTTTAGCAATTTTTACAATGCTAAAGGTGTGTTTTATAAATTTGGTTGCTCTAGAAAGACTTTTTAGCCACTCTAGCTTTATGTTAGCCAAGCTTTGAAGAAAAATACAGTTTGTATTATAGTAAATGCTTTTCAATAAATCATCAAAATATTTAAAACTTCTAAAAATTACATTTTAGTATCAAATCACAAACTTTTAACAGCAGCATTACTGATTATAACTATGGTAAAGAGGGTAATTAATTTTCAAAATTTTATTATGATTTAGTGCATATTAATACGTATTAATATATACATACAATCCTCATCCTCAATGTCTGCAAATTTTGAAATACTTGAGAATTTTGTCAAAACATTTCTTTTACGGAATTGTGGGGCAAATTTCTATTCATGTGGGTGGTGAAGACTTGTAGATATATATTGAGTTGTGGTATTGGGATGCGACATTCGAATTGTGAGTAGGAGCCAGTTTTTCTTTATTCGTACCGAGAAATTGCACTCACACCTGCTTGTATCCGCCATAGTATGAATTCATGCCATTGTTAGATTTGCAATCGAATTGGAGTTGTATCGTGTGGGGTGCATTTTTGTTTACAATTTCGGATTTATTATATGATTTTGCCTCAAAGTAAATATATTGCAAATATATATAAATATATTATTAAAGCAGGAAAATATATTTTGCACAGCTATTTACCAATGTACGCAATTAGCTGAAAGGCAAATTTAAATTAATTCGATCACGCATTGAGTATATCATCTATTTCCAAAAGGGTTTGACTGTTCAATGAATTAGTAAATCGCGTAATTATTTCAACAGTTATATATAGTCGAGCATGACTTCCAATCACTGCTAAATAAGAATTTGTTAGCTAAACAGCATATGTGCAAAAATAGAAAAAAATCTCTAATTTTAATTATTTTCAAAATTTTCACTAGTTTCAAATTTTAAAATTTTAATTTGGATATACGTGGATAAATTATATAGTTGTACAGTTGTAAATAATTTAGATGGATGTACTTAATAAATTATATAGTTGTACAGTTATAAATATTTTAGGTAGATATACTTAATATGTATCACAGATGTATTCTAGTGAATAGATATTTCTTAAATATATTTTTATGGTATTATTGTCAATCGTGAGCTTTATACAACAAATGCTAGCATTAATAAGTGACATGATTCGACTATGCAACGTACTGTCTTGATTGCTATTTACAACGTTTAATGAGTACTTTAAGGCAAAAGATAAATGCTTTTAAAGTTCGAAAAACTCTTCAAAGATCTCTTTTAGTTAAAACGAAAAATTGTGGAAAACTTTTTCATGTAAATTAGCGGGCATCACTTAAGTGTTCGCATCTTCCATGTTTTTTAGAATGCTAGTAGCTATTAAGCATGCAGTTATGAAATAGCAGTTTTACGCAATGTTTTCAAGCGAAATGCTCAAGTGGCTGTTAAACTTTGAAGTTAGGAAATTGCATTATATTTTTACACCGTAAGTGCTTAAGACACTAACGGTTTTCGGTAGGTGATTGGATGTGAAAAACCAATTAACGTAAAAATCTCATTCAACATCAGGATGCAAGCACAAATCATAAAAATGGCTTATAGCCCCAAAGCAAATCCATTTACGCTTACAAACATTCTGACACCGTTTGAGACGAATTACAAAATCATGGATAGCGCATTCCAGCAAATTTCTGCTGTTCCATTTCAAAGAGTTGGCTCAACTAATATAATGCAGGCGTCACCTATACCTGGAGGAACACATTATGCTAGTTCACCTTCTTACATACATTCACTTGGTCACAATATGATGTCTCGTCAAACAAGTCCTTACGGTTCCAGTGCTAACTTCACACATTCTTCAGATGTCTATGGGCAAAATAATATTCAAAATTCTGGAATGCCATGGCATGATATTACTAGCTCTACCAATGATTCCAGACTATCGTGTAAGTTTATGAGTTGTTTTTAGGCACTATTATTCTGAAACAATGTTTTACTGTTGGGCTTAAATATAAGGAATATACTACACCCATAATTCTTAATTCATAGCTATAAATTACAATTGATTGTTTCAATATGCTATTATATGAATGCAAGGATGAAATTAGCACATACCATTTTCATGTACACCAATTCTCAAATACAACATATCTTATAACAGAATGAAAACTATACTTAAATGCATTGTTGATTTACTAAGATTAGTTATTTAAATAAAACGTCTATCATTTACAGGTTGCCTCTGGCATATTGCTTTCATTTAATTAAAAACAAATTCAATGTTCCTTCTATTGCGCACTTTACATTTTTAACGGGGAGCAGTAACAAGAATCTCAGTTGAACATAATCAAATAGCAAAAGGGTTACTTTTGAAAGACAATATTAAATTTCACATTATTATAGCCAATGCAAAGATACTGTTAAAATAGTCTAAATACGTTTTGTGATTCCAAGTATTAAAATTTTAAAAATGCTTTTTAATATTAATTCCATTCATTCTCAAATGTTTAATTTAATTAAAAGAAAATAGATTCAAATTAATGTTGACTCGTAAGTGATACGCACATTATATTTTAAATCCGTCCCCCAAATTTATGCTTAATTCGCTACTATTGGTACTTGACAGCTTCAATTTCGCTTGCCTACTCAGACCATATTTTGAAAATATTTCGAAAGCCGCGTCATGTAGAGGGGCTTAAAGGCTGATATCGGGTTAGGTAAATAACCATTCAAATTACCTAATACTAAAAAAATATTCACGAACTAGTAACACTGCCAAAAAAACTGAGAAAACAATCAATCTTAACTGCTTGAAAGAGATGTTTCCAGGCTTGTCCAGTGAGGTTGTGAGCCGCTAAGCCCCATGAGGATCCTCATGTAGGTCATTGTGCGGGTTGGAGTAGCGTGTGGTGGGGTGATGAAATCTAGTACTGTAACTCTAAACTCCAATATAATATCAATTAAAGGAGGTTGATAAAGAGGATTATTTATCTGCCTATTTCAAGTCGGATTAGAAAAAGATATGGAACTGGTGAGCCGCTAAGCCCCATGAGGATCCTCATGTAGGTCATTGTGCGGGTTGGAGTAGCGTGTGGTGGGGTGATGAAATCTAGTACTGTAACTCTAAACTCCAATATAATATCAATTAAAGGAGGTTGATAAAGAGGATTATTTATCTGCCTATTTCAAGTCGGATTAGAAAAAGATATGGAACTTGTAAAATGAAATTATTTTTGAAATTTTGATTTCATATATGATCAGATTGGTTTTTCAACAATAGAAAATTCGGTAGTGGTTAAACTCAGTGGCATACGCAAGGTGGGGACATGGTGGAATGCCCTTTCTGTCAGGTTTTCAAAATTAATTTTGCTTGATTAATTCAAAAAAATTTCATCCGAATATTAAAAATATTTAAAAACTAAGGTCGTGAAATACATGTTTAGGGTTTATTTTCAAAAATTTTTGTGGGGCTTTGCCCCGGGTTTGTTCACTCATTTGATTATGACTAAAATTTCCATCGTCAAAAATTCCTGCGTACGCCCCTGGTTAAAGTAATTTTGAGAATCACGCTGAAACTCACGTCCCAGTCTATCTAGCTGATGCGTGCAAAGTGAACGGTGGTGAAAAACGTTTTTGTCGCAATTGTTTTATACACTGTGTTATATTGGAGAAACAATTGTTCTTGTCCTAATCTAAATAGGTATACATTTTCATATATATATATATACAAATGTATGTTAGTCGCTGTCGTCATCCTCGACCTCGCCATACCATACGGAATCAATTACAAGGCATTTTGCAACTTCCTCCTCTGTCACCAAAATGTCAGACGATAGATTGAAATATCGTTTACCGAAATCACTGTAAATCATCGCAATTAGAATTGAAAGTTGCATCTTTTTGCGCAGCATGAAAAGAAATAATCCGGCAAGGCTGAACGCTGAACACCCGCTCAACACCGGCCAAAGATACTGGTATAGAAAGTATAAGCTTAGCACAGAAAATAATCAATGGAATGTCTTTAGAATTTGCTCTGAAAAATTAGGTTGGTTTGGGTGTAGCGTGTAGGGAGGGAAATATTTTTGAAGTGACGCATTTTTTATTCCAGCTAGTCACTAAATCACATTCTCTTCGGCTGTGTTTGCGCCTTGGTGTGGCTAGTAAGCATTTTATCGAAGAGGCTCTCAGTATCCATAATAGAATTTGAAGGTGTAATTGACTCGGCTTTCACATGATATTCACTTTACTTGTCGAAATACAGCAGTGAAATAATTTCATGCAAATAGCTTTTGACCGTTTATTTATACTGGGCAATCATTATTTTTCATTTGGTGACAAATTGGTTTTGTAAGGCAACTTTACTCTGAGAAAACTGTCGAAGTGAGTCGGATAATTTGGCTAATAAAAAACTTTGTTTTCACCCTATCAGAATTTTTGATTTTATAATCAAGCAAAGCCGCATTTCACAACTAATTGTAACTATTTTTCAAAGTAGACTTTAAAACTATTCATATTTTTTGCATCCATGCTTCAAGAAAGTTTTAAACTTATAGTTCTCAGTGGCTATGGAGGCTTAATTTAAAAATTTAATGTACTTTTATTGTATATCAGATAAGTATCTTGCAATAATATTTTTATTATTTAGTTTAAAATGTTTATATTTTAAGAATTATAATATTTTTTAAAATTTCTTTTTATTTAAAACATCCAATCATTCCAATGGGAATTCCCACGAAAAAATTATTGGTCCTATCCCAAGGGATGGGAATTCTCATTCCCACGCCAACCCTGAGGTACCTGCATAACTATTGAGCCTTCAAAGTTGTCTGAAATTGCCTATAAAACATATATTTATATATTTATAGAATTATTTTGTTAATTTGGTGTTTTTGGGGCCCTAGAGGGTTTGAATTTACAAACTTGGGGTCGCAAATTTCTTTAAAATTTCTTCAAATAAGCTGTTTCTAATTCTTAAGACTAAAGTTTTCTTGCCATTTGGAAATTGAGTATTGTAAATTTACTCGGCAAATATAGTCAATCTTTTTTAATTCTCACATGGTAGCAAAGAGTGGTTAGCAGAATGTTAACTAGTATTAGTCAAATTAAACTTAATGTGCCTTCGCTAAACGATATTTCTGGAAATTGTTTCCTACAATCGAAGAAACTTATTGAAATGTGGAGAAAAATTTCTAAGGTTGCCAAAGAAGAGCAAGCTTCTTATGTTATATTATCGGTACTGGGTAATGAAGAAGCAAAGAAGATAGGTTTGTCAATACCTCAGTATTAATTGGAAACATATGTGATATTTTGGATATTTTGCTTTAACAACTTGATAGAGTTTTGGCTGAAAATGAAATCATTTGAAAAAGATGATGAAGACAAGAAGCAAGCGATTTTAGCATAGAGGAAAATGATACTACATTGCATTTATGTTGCCTTAGAATGATCATATGGTCATTTTATCATTAGCTATGAGTACGGCTACTTCTATTGATAATACATGTAACATTTTACCTGAAAATATTGAAGTTGTATTAAGACGATTACAGGATGCCAGTAATAATGTGGATTTTCAAAATGCCCTCAAAAGCTCTACCAGTGAATACAGCGAGTTTAAGGGTCATGAAGTTACGGAAATGAACGCAATTCTGCGCTTTATGCAGGTCTCCGACGACAAACAAATACGGGTCGATATAAAAATCAATGTACAAATACAGGTTATAATCAACCAGAGCACCGAAATGCACAATGAGCGGATAAATTTGACGAAGCGACAAATAGAAAAAAAATTTCAAGGCAATCCAGTTATTCTAAAGACACAGTTGGGTGTTTTAGGTGCAATAGCACAACACATATTGTTCGAAATTGTTCTCACCCGCGTATTGGATTACATCAAGCAAGTTTAAAAACGGAGTGCTATTCAGCAGGTAATATAGAACAAATTTTTGTTATCAATAATAATTATACAAGGTGTGAAAACTGTTGTTTTGTAATACTCGATTCAGTGCAACAAAAACACTGTGTGGTGTTAACTGGTTTAATGATTTTTTGTAGAAATAGAAGCAATAGTGAGTGGGATATTGTTTACGAAAACTCTTTATCTCGTTATACATTTCGAGATTCCCGATCACAACCAACAATGTTTAGTGCAATATTACCTGTTAATATTTTAGGATGTGTCATGAAATTACGTGTTGGTGTTATTGATGGTAATTTACTTTTATCGATCAGTAAAGCGACCTTTAAACGTATGAAAGCGGTGATAAATTTTGAGGACGATATAGTTATTTTAAATAATATGAAAAATAAGCTTTATGCAAGCACGTGTGGTCATTATATGATACCTATGGTGTATGATGTAAAAATGGATGAAAACATTGGTCAATGTAATAGAGATGAATTAAGTCATAATATTTTTGATTTAGATAAAGACTTAGATAAAAAATGATAGAAAAACCGCATCGTCAATTTTCTCATCCATCAATTGAACGTCTCAAGTCACTAATTTTTTCATCTTCTTATGTAACTAACAAAAAATTAACGTCCAATTTAATTGAAGAATTTCATAGTCAGTGCGGTAATTGTAAGAAATTTTCTAAGGTCAACCCAAGGCCAAAGGTATGTCTATGGCGAGCTGTTGAATTTAATGATTAAGTTGCTCTGGATTTCACTGAATGGGTAAATTCAAGTACTGGCCAAAAACATATCATATTGCACATTATTGATGACTATAGCAGATTTTCAGCTGCAATGAAAATTGGTGATAGTATTGTCAAACGAATATGTAGAATGTCGTTGTGCAATTTTGGACCACTTTATTTATTCGACATGATTTGGGAGGTGAGTTTGAAACGATTTGTTTTATCGTTTTAATGAACAATTTGGAACAGTAATTAAAAGCAGCGCTGATTATTCGTCATTTAGCAATGGAGTGGTTGAGCGGCATAATGCCGTCCTAAAAAGTGCGATGAACAAGACAATGTGTTCGGAGAGATTAGACTTTGCCGCAGTTCTATGTTACGCCCTTTTTGCTAAAAATTCTTAACAAGATCATTGTGGCTTCTTTCCTCATCACCGTGTGTTTGGGAAAAATTCGAGAATTCCTAGTATAACAAACATTGAGCATCCAGCAATGACTGAGTTGGTTTAGTGATGACCCAATCCGTAACCATTTGAATAGTCTTCACTCAGCAAGGAAAGCATACTTATTAGCAGATTCTGATATTCGTGTTAAAAATGCACTAAAGCGAAATTTTGGTTTTTGCGGCGCCTCCCTTTAGTCACGGAGAAAGAGTTTACTATTGGCGAGACGGTACAAATACGCAAACGAAGTGCTGGCGAAAACCTGGAACTGTAATTGCTGGCCAGGGCGGTAAATGCGTGTTTTTTCGACATGGCGCTAATTGGGTTCACGTACACCAATGCGATTTACGAAAAATAAATGCTCCAATTTTCGAAAAAGACGCCCCAATAAAAAACATAAGTTCAGAGAATTCAGCAAATGTAATATATGTACAGGTAACAGATTTAAATGATGATGCATCCAAAGATAGTTATGAAGTTTTAGATTATAGTGATAATTCATCTGCAGAATATTTTGAAATTCAGGATGAAAATAATTAATTTGAAAGAGCACTAACACTTTGAACAGCATCCTTCACGACAGGGTCAGATACAGAGGGGCGTGAGGAGGCACGGGCCCCCTAAAAGATAAGAATAGTTCCTTAAAGAAGTGCAAAAATTACAAACCAAATTCTTTTGTACCCAAGAGGGTATTCAAGTTCAATAATATGGGCGGACACATGAAATCCTATAATCTGAAATGCATAATGTATTCAATTTAGTGTATACTTTTGTGAAAAATATTACACAAAAATACTGTTGTTTCTAAAAATAATTCTATTTTGTTGAAAAAATTGATGCAATTTCTCGCAATTGTCCACTATCAAAATTACAATGAAATAATTAAAATTTATAAAAATTCTGCTTAGTCTTGAGCAGTTGTAAATATTGCATATTTGCATTTTTGGAGCCAGTAAATGAGGGTGAAGTTCACGCATAGTTTTAAAATTCAATACTTTTTAACCAGCCGTAGTACCGATTTATGCACTTAGCATTTTATCTTGCATGGGGGCCCCCTCTAAAAAAATATTTCTGTATCCGCCACTGTTTCACAATCATCAAATCGATGTCGTAGACCATCTGATTTTCTTGGATGCACAATAAATAGTGAAGAAATATTGGAAGTAAAATTGATAGATGATGAGGAAATAAAACAGTTTAATGATATAATTAATTTTGCAAAGGTTAAAGGAAGAGAGTTGGCTTCAATATAAGGTCGTCAACAAAATGAATTCTTTCATGGAAAACAGATACAACTTGCAGGAAAACACCTAAAACAAGACTAGTTGCAAGAGGATTTTTAGAAAAAAATAAAAAGAAATTAGTACATTTTTTCAATTATGCATTCTTTAAATTTTCACAAATCACAAACTTGTCCGTCCAGTCTTTCTATTGTTGCCACTAGAAGCTGGACTTCCTAAGTGTGTAGTGTGGAATTTAAATAAGGGCGTATAATGATTAATTGATACTCCATGAATGTGGCATGAAAAAGCACGCAATGTTTAAATTGAGATAGGAATGCTTCAAGCCAAATAGATCAGGCACTTTATTTTGATTTTTCATCTTTTAAAATTTCAGGAGTACTGATATTACATGTAGATGATTTTGTCTATAGAGGAAATGAATATTTTCTGAATAACGTGATTGCTAAAATTTTTGGTGGGGTACATCCCTAGAAAATATTAAGAGGATAATCACAAAATTGTCTATATCTGATTAATTGAAGAATGGGAAGGGATCTTCTCCAATGCAAAAAAAGTCAAGTAGAGTGATTGCTGAAAGCCATTTATTGATGGATTTGTAAGTAGAGACGATCAGTCTTAGGCAGGAACCGGAAAATTGAATTATGTCTTGCATTATGCTGAAAAAATATTAGACCTGACTTGAATCCGCACCGCCCGTTTGTCAAAAACCTTTATCCAGTTTTTCTTTTTGTTAAACCAATTTTGGCTATGCTAAAAGTTTATAATAACACAAAAACTAATATTGAAAATCTTTAAATTGAATTCAAGCAGAGCATAAAAACGAATGTAATACTTATAATAGAAGTGATTTTTTTGAAATTTTTGCTTGGAAGTTCCATGGCCTCCACTGAGTTTGGGTAAATTTTATGTACCGCTGCGAAATAGTAAAACCGAGTTTACTAAAACTTGGGTTAATTTTTGCAATGACTAAACGGAAGTTTAGCTAGGCTTTGACCAAATCTACCTAGGTTTCTCAAAGAAAATATTATCTAAAAGAGCTATCATATGGGTTGGCAAGCTGATATGCATCTCGTTGTTTAAAGGCTTAATCATTCCCTGAGCAACACCATTTTGTAAAATTGAGGAATTCATGTTATGTTTTAGCTTTAGGTATAATCCCATAAGTGATCAAAGCATATATGTTAACTGATGACAACAACAAAAATTACTATTTAAAGGTGAAAATGATGTCTATGCAGTTTCACTCACATAATTTGCGATAGGGCAATAAATATTGCTTGTGGGATTGGTTATTTTTTTTGAAGCAGCCATTACGCTAGTAGATTGACGAAAAGTCACGAAGGGATTCTATTCTAACAGTTTCTGTATTTGAAATTTGTAATTGGTATTTTCAACCACAGTACCGATTAATCATAAATTGCTCAGCTTCCTGATGTTATTGACCCACCAGCCTTGTCTTAGGCTTAAAGAAAAATACTATAAATATATTTGCAGCCTGACTAGTAAACTCAAACAATTTTTATAGTGAGGAAATTTTTTGACTACACTAATTGAGATCTTTGCAATATCCAAAAAATTGCTGGAGATACATTTTAGCAAATGCTGCATCATAATTTTGTAGGTGTTATCGTAATTTTCACATTTAACATTTTTCAAGAAAATTGAATATACTTGCGGTATGGCAAAAGTAGCAGTGAACCTATTTGCGAAACAACGAAACTTGACTATGAGAATAACTGCTAATATCGACCTGAAAATATTATCAGATATTGCAAAACGCCCAAATTTAATGAAAATGTTAAAATTTGATTTAAAACGCATTTATGATTGTTGAAGTGCCATATAAATCCAATTTTTTTATTTTTATATATTTTTTCAAAAATATTCCTCTTGAGCCGAAATTTGCTGTGTGGCTATATTAAATGTGCCCTAAGGCTATCACACATACTCAATTTATGATTTTTTGACATTTTCAAGCGAACTGCTCACCAGCGCTAAGTATATTAAAAATCGGTGGTACTGGGCGCTGGGTATAAAACACATAGTACTTAGCGCCCATTTAAATATATACGCATATACTATATCAGTGCGTACTTATTTGCGGCATTTGAATTTTTTTGCCATGTACAGAGCGTCAATATTGGCATTTTTAAAAATAGGCGTAATTTCATGAGTAGTTTATATTTAATGGTTATATTGTTAAAAATCCATCTTAATGGAAAAAAAACCGATTAAAATTTTGAAGCTGAAATATTCTGACTGCAGCAAAATTGTGAAAATTTGTCAAAATGTATAAGTAATAATTATAGCAACCTTTGATTTTGCGTTTTCACCAGCTATATAGGAATGGAATGGGGTCAAAAAAGTACAAGCTTTTATATGTACTTAGCGGCAAATATTGCCATTTAATTATGTGAAAGACCACTAATGAACGAGCAAACTGACATCAGCAAACTATATATATATATAAAATATATTTACCACTGGTTAAAAAGTATTGAATTTACATTTATAAAATTCAAAACTATACGTGAATTTCCCCTTCATTTACTGGCTCCAAAATGCAAATATGCAATATTTACAACTGCTCAAGACTAAGCAGAATTTTTATAAATTTTAATTATTTCATTGTAATTTCGATAGTGGACAATTGCGAGAAATTGCATCAATTTTTTCAACAAAATAGAATTATTTTTAGAAACAACGGTATTTTTGTGTAATATTTTTCACAAAAGTATACACTAAATTGAATACATTATGTATTTCAGATTATAGGATTTCATTGTGCATTACAAATGAGAAATTTTTAGTGCATTTTTAATGACATAGGATTAAGTAAATTACAAAATGTTCACATAAAATTATGAATCTATGCCTACTCATCAAATTTTGTTTAAAATTTTGATAAAATTCAAGAAAATCAAACATTAATAATTGCAAAAATCTTGCTAAAATCAATGAAATTTTAATTTTCGAAAAATGGTATTGGGTTTTAAGAAGTCACAGAAGTGTTTCTTGTTATTTTGGAGAAGGTGTGTGTTGGTGAAGTCCGTCGATATTATTGAATTTGAATACAAAAATTTGATGCACTCTATTGGGAACAAAGTAATTTGGTTTGTAATTTTTTGCACCACTTTAATGAACTATTCGTATTTTAGAAGGGGCCCGGGCCCCCTCGGCCCCTTGTATCCACTCTTGATATATATATATA
>CABFPE010000740.1:27859-45252 GCA_900660155.1 Hofstenia miamia
ATATATATATATACATATATACTATGTTAAAAATGATCTGTTACTAATGAATAAATTGTGATATAAAATACTCAGATTATCAAGATAATGTTAAATTGAATACAAATTATAATTGCTATAAATTTTTTTCAATTGTAAATAAAATATATTTTAATTAATATCTGCAAGACCTGATTCCATCACTCACGACAAGCCTGAAATTTTGTATCGACCACCAACTAAAAACAGGAATACATCGCTATATATATATATTCCTTATTATTAGAGAAATGGCATACAATTTCCAATTTTATAAGATGGGCAAAATTTTTGACAATAAAAAAGGAAACCATTCAGCGAATTTGTATCATGATATTGCTAACAACTACATAAGGCAATCGTTTCCTTCAAGGATTTTGGAATTTCCGAGTAAACGCCTCCTATGCCCTCTATATTCATTTTTATTGTAGGTTGATTAAATTTCGTTAGATATATTAATAATAATTTTAATAAATAAAACACATATACTAATAACTTTGATTTTAGTTAGTCGATTAATGCACAATCCAAACAATGGAATGGGAATCACGAACTTAGCAATTCCTCAGCATTCAAAACTAATGAATCCTAGAAAGAGAAGAATTCTTTTCACCCAGGCTCAGGTTTACGAGTTGGAAAGGCGATTTAAAATGCAAAAATACCTCAATGCGCCTGAACGAGAGTCACTGGCACAATTGATAAATTTAACCCCAACACAGGTGAAAATATGGTTTCAGAATCATCGATATAAATGTAAAAGAGCAGCTAAAGATAATTCTTCTAGAGGTCGTGCGAATAGTGTAATTGAAATATCACAATCTTTTGTAGAAAATAATGATTTATCGATAAACAAACAGGTAGCAGTAAAGCATGAGAAAATGGAAAACAATATGCGATGTAATATGCCATCTAGCGGTACTAAGATGCAATGTACAAACGGAAATCGAACTCAACCAGGACAAGTTATCCAGAACTATCCAGACTCTGAAATCTCCCCATATCCACAAACAGTACTGCCTCCACATATTTGGTGAAATATCTAAGGCAAATTGGTTATTGTATTTATTGTGCATAGTATACATACATTATCTGAACTGAACCCATGTAAATATTTTGAATGACATCAATTGCCGAGCATTCAATGAAACTTTGATATCTATACAGTGCGTGCATTTTCTTCAGTTATGTAATTCAGTCGATTAAAACTTCTTATAAGTTAGAAATACTAATAAATACTTTGAACTTTGTTTTCTTGAAATCCTCTTAATATCTTGAATACCCAACCAATTTAAAATTCTTTATTGATAGTTGCTACACTTGTTTTCCGATGTTTTCTTTCTAATATTGCAAAAACTTTCCTTCATATTAAAGTAATGATTGTATTTCAATACTATTGTAATTTTGCTTTATTTGTTACATAGCATTGAATAATCTAAATAGGATATGAATTGCATCCAACCACTAATATAATTTCATCTTAAAACTGGAGAAATAACTCTAAAAATTTAATTAATTTGTTTACAACAAAATGGAATTAGGAAATTAACAACAATTCATTAGTTTAAAGCAACTTAATCCATTAAATGTAAAACTTCGTAATTTTTAAGTATCAATGACGTATCACTTCATCAGCATGCTAAATACTACTAATATTTATTAGTAATTTATAAGATCAATCAAAATGTGAAATTTATATGAAGAAAATGTAAAGATGTTTTTGGATTCATTAACATTTTTCAGTGGTCAGGTCAAGTTTCAAAGAAAAATGGTTAGCACTTGTTAAAGAAGTTTTTTCATTGAAGAATTTTATCTATACAAGCAAAGATAAACCTTAGCTTAATCACCGCATCTGTAATTTATTTAGATTGCGAAATAAAGCACTTGTTAACCAGAGTAAGAAGGCATTACAAAAACTGCGTAATCGTATAAATAAACTTACTCGCGCGTTTAAACGCACTGTTAAACAAAGATGTAAATATTGTACAACTAGGTAACAACTTATCTATGCTCTCATCTGAAGTAGCTGTGTTACAAAGTCGTCTGAAAAATTACCGAGAGCTGATTATGCTTAGATTTCAGATCACGAAAAGCCCATTCAAGTTGAAGAATTCGAGGATTACAAATCTTTAGACTCCAATAAATCTATTAGCGCTCTGGTCCAGACAGCAGTGGGGGCATAGTTCCAAACAGGATATTTAATGGTTTCTTTTATAAACTAGCATACTCTATTTCAAAATACATTAACATGTCTTTAATGAAAATCGAAACATCTGTATTTTACACTACAGTTGTAGTATGTAGGGATGGGATCTGAATAGTGAATTGAATAAACCGGATACCGGATAATTCCGGATAATTTGACTGTCGAATACCGGATAATTTACCTACCGGATACCGGATAATATATTGTTGCATTATTACTAGGGCCAGCAGAAATATGACTTAAGAAAAAAAAATATGACCTTATTTTTATAACAAAACATGTCGGGATGTAAATAAATTTGACATAAAATATGACCATCCATTTTTCAAAATGATCCATTTAAGCAGTACTAAACGTTTTCTATTACTGAGAACAAGATATAAAACAAATACAAAAACTTACATAATATAAAGTCAAATTTTTACAGCAACTATTTCACTAAATTATAACTGCACATAAATTTCCCTATATTGTAATTGAAATTTCTTTCATAGGCTAAGAGTGTTCGCAACAAAGAGAAACTTCCTTCACTGCAGCCGATTTTGCTTGACATTTTATAATCTACTAACATACAATTCCGAATAAATGTCTATCCCCTTTCATTGCATTATAGCAGTGAAACAATTATTTTGATTTGATATAGCGTATATTTCAAAGGTATCATTTCCAAGATCAAGGATGGAAGTAATACCAAGATTTCAAATCAGTCAAACATTGAACAATTTTGTTTTTTATGTTAGCTGCCTTAGTTGAAGCAATTTGATTGTCAACCCAAATATATTTTGCCTGAATACGCATGGCACAATTCTGGAACACGTGTGTCTTACGAAGTCCATGAAATGATAATGTATATAGTTCCCTTAATATTTTTTCCAGCTGCCACATACATGGCTAGTCCTAGAAATGCGTCGGGTCCGGTTAACAATTAGGTAGCAATTAAGCTTCTCGAGGGCTATATATATATTATTATTATTATTATTATTATTATTATTATTATTTCAAATGAATTAAAGCAGTCACAATCCAGCATTAATTTTTAAGTTTATTTCTTAACTTTAATAAAGCTATGCCAAAATAGAACTTTTGTGACATTTCAACTACAGATGTTACTGTATTTTTGAAAAATATGACTTTCTATGACTTTATAACTACCTATTTAACCGCACCCCAGATCTCAAAACGATCTAATTTTAAGCCGATTGCAAATAGACCAACAGGAAAATGAGTTTTGGTTGCCCTAATTGTTAATGAAGAACAACTTTATTTCACAATAACAACAACCTCATGCGGATGAAAATATATAAATACTAAATAGAGTACGTCCTGATATGTCAGAAAAAGTTGTTTTGTTGCACAACTTCCTCATAATGGAAAAAATATAACTTTTTCATCGAAAATTCCATTTTCAAATCAAGTTTTATCCCAGAATTTGTTATCCGGTAAACAAGTTTAATTTTCCTGAATACCGGATTCCGACACATATCTAGTAGCATGCCTGGAGAAAAGAAACCCAGTTAAATTCCCAAATTAATAATATCCTACCAATTTCTTTAACCCATCAAATTTCTAAAATTTTTGACATATTTCATTTTACAAAGCTAAAAATAACAGATTATGGAATGCTAGCTCATCAACAGTTTACTCAGAGATCGCGAAATTTGGATTAATTATGTTGCCGCAGCACTCCTTGAGCAATAGTTCTAAACTGTTGACCAAGAAAGGATTATAATCTTTTCATAAATATCAAAAAGTGGTGGGATCTTCACAGGAAGAAACTAAGCCATAGCAAATGCCAAATATGAGCTGTAAGCTTTGATGTTTTTGTTAGGGTGGTCTTAGGCCTCAAAAAGGATAACAATACGACTGCCTATTTACATGTTAACAGTAAGAAGCGTGAGTCGGGTACCAACTTTTGTAAGCCGACCCGGAGAAGGATTATAAATCATTAATCTTTAGTTACTTAACCACTGCCACTGTTAAATTTGGATTTTTTCAAATGCAATTACTAGCAATCAAGGGAATTCTAAGAGCTTAATATTCGGTGATTTACTATCTATGCATGTTAAATAGCTAAATATGATGATAGTATTATTTTATATATAGTGGATATAGTGTATTTATACTGGGAAAAGTAGTTACAAGTGATTGTTATACATAATAAAAAGCAGTTTATCAGGCAAAATGTGATGTCTGTTTTGCATAAAAGATTGAAGGACGCTGAAAAACCATTCAACATCCAACGATGTGGATTGGGCAAACATGAAAATGCCAATTTCCACATGCTTATTGATCCCATAACCTTGTGTCTCCAGCAACAATTTACTTCAGACCAGAATTTTTTTCATTAACATTTCCAATTTTTCAAGCAAAGTGCAGTAACAGGGATTAACGTTTCTTTAAGATCAATGAGCTTTTCAGTTACGTTTTCCACTTCCTTTTAGGCCTGTAAAATGGTGAAGCCAATCTCTGACTGCCTTAGGCTGAAAACAAGCAGTTGCAGCGCAGCAATGTAACCCACATCCCGAATATTGTCCTGCTCTTAAAATTCGTTGACTTCTCTAACAGCAGCAGCAGACTGTAGGGACGTAGAATCGCAACTGGTCACTTATCAATATCATCAGGCTGGATAACAATATTTTAGTAACAATTTAGTATAATATGTTAATTTTCTTACTGTCAAATGATTGCCTTTACATAATTTTGAAAGTTTTGAATGAGAAACACTCGTTTTCGTCATTTTCGGCTCCATCAATAACTATGTTTCCTGATCATAATAAAACTAGAAACTAACTTTAAATTGAGATTATATTTTTCTAACAAACTGACTCACTGCTGTTAAGATGCAATGTTTATTAGGAAAACCTAAAAACTATCTTAGTCATGCTATAGAACCATGGGCATCCACGGAATTTTACTTAGGAGAGCAAAGCCAAACAATCTATATATCCCGTCTACTTTTCACTGTTTAAATTTTCCTCATAATCAGCAAGTTTTGATGTTTTTGACTTGCATAGTTCAAAATAATTACAACGTTTTAGAAGCATCACATCATTTGTTTTTTCATCAACCATTTTTTGAAATTAATAATTAAGATTGACACAGCTTGTCAAAGGGCGGAGCACTGCATTGGACCATGGTCATGATTGGACATAAAACGAGGTTTAAGCATACCAAATTTATTGTTCTGCTTTTCGATTTTCAGGCAAAATTACATCATATAGTCCCCAAATTTAACGCTATTCATCTGACCCTTTAAAATAATCTTATTTCTTCATTCAATATACTAATTTTGTAATTTTTAGTGCCGTATTTTGAATGATTATTAAATGTCAAAAAACAATGCAAAAAAGTCTTGAGAGAGGCAAATTTTTTAAATAACTTAGAGCTAAAACGAGGCTCATTGAAAAGTTCTGTTTGGCGAGATGAGTCAAGCTTAAAAGCTATATAGACATAAAACAGAAAATATTTACTGAACCAAAAATCGTAACTTTCTGGCATCTTGCCTAAATTTGTCAAATATATTGATTATACATACATAGTCTTTCAATGAGCATTTGTCACGCATCATGTCTGACAGTTGTTAATCATTCCCTGTGAATTTTTTTCGCAATATCTGTTATTGAATTACATTAACCTGTCTAGAAAGTGTTCCTGCAATTGGAGCAGGTAATTGAAGGAACTGTTAATTTTATTAAAACAGCACTCCGTACATACCTTGACGAATACTTTAGACATGGATTTAGACACTAGACTGGAAACATTAAAACTATGCTACAAAGATGGAGACAGTGCTACAGCGGCATTATGTGCATACAAAACAGCACACCTCATTCACAAAGGCATTTTTTCTATTACAGCTGTCACTAATTTGGATAAGAAAATTTGAAAAGACAAAATCCTTGCACAATGCTGCTAAATCAGTAAAACCATTCGCGGACTCCGAGATAAACACACTGGACTGGAACAAATATTAAGGTAAACAGCCAATTGAGGGTTGCTGGTAAAAACGAGAATTACTGCTCAAATAAACATTTATTTTGATTTCGGCATATAATAATGTTGTTAAAAAAAAGTCGTGTCATTGCTTGCTTCGAAATGTAAAACTTATTATTTGTATAATAATTTTAAATACAACTGTTTATCAAAGAATAAATAAATGAGTTCCTTATAACAATTTAAATGGAAAGGACAGTTCGGGTCTAGAAATACCTGAACTTTCTAAGCGTTATTTTTAAACATTGATATTCACAAAATTTTTACTTACAAAATAATAAAAGTCAGAAGATTTATGGATATTTTTTATCACAGAAAGAATTATATAAATGGAACAATTGACAGCTTGGCTCTTCTACATATAGTGTTAATTAGTAACAGATATATGTAAAGTTACGCTTGCTTAAGTATTAACTACAACATTTAAAAAATAAAATTCAATTAGTCCTTAGTTTGTTATCATTGTTTACTATACACAATTGCAATATAATTTTAGTAAATAATAGTCCACATTGCATTTAAATTTGGCAGTTAGTTAAGTACATTAGAGAAGGTAAGTGTTAAACAGTAAAATATATACTTTAAAATGTTTAAGATAACTTAATGGAAAGCATAAAATATAAACTATTAATGGAACATAGTTTTTAAAATAAAAACTTACCTCTCTTAGTTGCTCGACACTTGTCTAAATCAGTGCGTGCTTTCACAAAATCATACTCAGTGAAATGCTTGCTACATAATTGGGAATTTGAATTGCGAACAAAGTTGTGGCGTGGCAGATTGTGAAGTCATTTTGAAAGGAGATCTTTGTCCTTTAACGGGAAACAATGTAATGTAAAATCCTTTTTTTGTAAGATCTGTATCCGCTCGAGCAACCAGGAGCTACACAAGAGTTAACCATGTTGATTGAAATTGCAATTAGATTTATGTTTCCACAACTAAGACACAAACGAAAAATGCAGTCTGTTATTTTTTAGCATGACGGTGCGCCACCACACTACTCCAAACAAGCCAGGGATTTTATCAGCACGCAGTTGCCAGCTGAGCGTGTTATTGGCAGAGGTTTTGGTCATGCATGCCTCCTAGATCACCTGACCTGAGTCCACTTGGCTTTTATTTGTGGTCTACTCTAAAGGGTATATCATACATACATTCCAACCAACCTGGATGATTTAAAAAGGAGGGTCATACAAGAAGTTGATTTACTTAACATTGATGAATTACATCGAGCTGTTCAGAATATGATACCAAGATGTAAACTTACTATTGAGCAGAATGGAGGACTATTTGAACATTTGTTTTAATATATCTGTACTCGTAATTCCCCTTATTAGAGTTTGTTTATTTGCATATATTATTGTTTGGTTTCATATAAATAAAAAGTTATTGTAAATTGGAAAGTCAAGCTCCCTTTGACACACCCTGTATTGTCGGAAATATTTCAGATCTTGATTTTTAGCACCAAAATACATTGCTTTTCTTTTGTGCGTAAACAAAGTGGTCTTATCCAAACGCACTTCGAGTTGCCATGTTTTAATAATATTTTAGCTACACTAACCTAAGTAATAACTGTAACTAAGAAAAGTGTGTAGCAAAGTATTTTTATGATAATAAAACGCGAAGATTTAATCACTCGTGGCTTGCAACAAGTATTTAATCAGAATTCATTCCCTCAGAAAGTATGCACTAAAATAGTCACTGTGGGTTTAGGTAGTAGACCGAGAGGAGCTGAAAGCGCTCACTTTTGTAGGCCACTTGAACAGCGTCAACCGGCATTGCAGAAATCCTGATCTGACAGGTACCGTCCGCCCAGCTTGGCAACCAGGATTTTCGAGTACTCGTAATGTAAAGAACTCGAACTCGAATAAGCTCGCAAAACTTGATAGGAAAAACTCGATCGAAAATCCACCCGAACATACCATAAAAATTAAATTATTTTAAATTTCAATTTTTTTGACAATCATAAATAACTATTTTCAGCTTAGAATTATTGCAAAATAAATGTTTTTTACACTAAAAAACTCGGAATTAGAAAAAACTTGATGGAACTCGGAATTTTCTTTAAATCTTATTCGGGTTAAAATCTGATTAAAATTTCCATTTCGGGTTCGGGTCGAGTTTTAAAATCTCAACCAGATTCCACCTGATGCCGCAACCCGCTCGTATAAATCTATGACCACCTTCATAAACGTTCAGCTTGGCCGTAACAGTTAAAAAGTTTTTGCTGAATGAACCAATTATAATAAGAAATCAATTCTAGGAGTTCAAAATATTTCAAACTTCCGCAACAAAAATCTAGTTGAATTATGATAAATTGAATAAATTCACCAGGCAGTATTTCATCGAGCCCGCATGAGCATAATCGGATTTATATAGATTACAATCCAACGAACTAGGTATGTTATTGTGGCATGCAGCTGGATCCGAGTAAGTTACCACAGCAAACTTGGTTGCAGGTCGGGGAAATTATTCAGAAGTGGAGAAAGCCCACTGGACTTGTGTAAACATCTAATAGTATTAATCACTTGCCACAACTTTTCACCTTTTTACAGCGTTTGAAAGAAATGAGCTTGGCTTTCCCGATTGCAGTGCTTAGTTGTGTGTCCGTAGTGACTGATAAAATAATCGGATTGTCTTTTAGTGGAAAGATCCTTGATTGTAGGGGAACACATTGAATTCGATCACTCGCCAGGGCAGTTGAGCATAATAATAAATATAGTAATAATATTTAGATATAAATTCATTCCAGAAGAATTTTCTAATTAGAGGTCGCACTTTTGTGGAAACATAAAAAAAATCATATCTGAGAAATTATTAATGTAGTTTGCCAACAATCTTATTGAAAAAATAGTTTGATTTCTTTTTCTTAATAATTTCGAATCAGATTTGTTTGCATACCAAATACATGACGCATATATTAGTGAAGAAAAATCATGGATTTGGCGAACTTGTAGAATAGCGACACGAGGAGCACGCGTAACACGCGGACTAAATAAACACTAATTTAGGGTCAACAACGATAGGAAATACAATAAAATACTCAAAAAGTTTAAAATATAATCGATATAGACCGATAACTTGTCATAATTCAGCATATTTGCAGCACGTGGTATATATTTAAGCAATATAGCATATAAAACCACGAAGTCATATAAAAATAATTATCTTTAACTAAAAAATTTTAATATATAGCAGTATATTTAAGCAAATCTATAAACTTTTGATTTAAACCAAGTTTTTATCTTAAGTGAAATATCTTCATTAATTGGACTAACAATTGTCCTTCTTTGCTCTTTTGCAAGCAAAATACATATGAATTCAATTGATCACAATTTTTGACGAAAAATTTGTATAATAATACAATTCAGGGTTTTCAAATCGAGTTCGAGTTTTTACGTTTCGAGTTCGAGTATTTTCTTAAAGAAAATTTCGAGTTCGATCGAGTTTTCTTCTAATTCCGAGTTTGTTTGGGTAAAAAAAATTTATTGTACAGTTATCCTAAGCTAAAGGTAAAGAAATTGAAATTTAAAATATTTAATTTTTATGGTATTTTCGATCGTGTTCGAGTTTTGATGATTTCTCTTTCGAGTTCTTCCGAACGAGGTTTGCGAGCTTTTTTGAGTTCGGTTCTTAACATTCCGAGTACTCGAAAACCCTGATAGAGTTATATTAAATAAGCCGTAAATTTCAATTTAATATAGTAATATGGATTTTCAAAATTGTATATTAAGTACAATTTTCATTTCATTATATTACAAACTGAGGTTTATTAAGGTTTGCTTTACTATTTATTCAATAAAATAATCAAATTTTTGCTAGATTCTGAATAAGATTAGAGCTTGTAGTGAATGCCTGTCGAAGCCATCACCCCCATATATAGCCAAATTTAAAGTTTTTGACACTTCATATCATTTTAATATACAATCGCTTATAGTGTATGATAATTTTCATTTTAATAGTGTTTTTCGGGGAGATTTGTTTTCGCTGAAATTTGTTGTAGCCTTTCCCATTAATGAAGAAATTTACTAAAGATCAAAACTTGATTTAAACCAAAAATGTATAGATTTGCTTAAATATACTGTTATATATTGAAATTTTTTAGTTAAAGATAATTATTTTTATATGACTTCGTGGTTTTATATGCTATATTGCTTAAATATATACCGCGTGCTGCAAATATGCTGAATTATGACAAGTTATCAGTCTACAGTACTGGCCAAAAGTTTGGGAACACTTTCCCAATTTAGAAATTTTTGTATATTACACTCAAAAACGCAATGTAGAAACAATATAATAACACAATGTAGAATATGATAACACCGTGTAGAAAGTAAATAGTTAATTCAGAAAAACTCACTAATATTTTGTATGTTCGCCATTATTGGCCAAACACGCAGCAATGCGATTTGACATTGACTCGACCAGCTTTCTACAATAATCATCAAGCAATCTCTATGTAACATACCACTTTAATGTGCTCCTTCAGATCGTCGAGTGATGTGCATTGGCGATTCCTCAGACAGTTTTTGATGTGATGTCAGCAATTTTCTATGATGTTGTGGTCTGGGGAGTTTCCCAGCCAGTTCTCAAGCAGCCGAAAGTCTTGTGATGCAATCCACTGTTTCACAACTTTGGCGCTGTGGCAAGGAGCACCATCTTGTTGTAGTACAGATGTTCCGCGAAGCTGCATAAACATGGGAACTTTCTCCTGAATTATTTTGAGGTAGACCTTGGCTGTGACTGTCTCGTTGTGAGGAACAAAATGTAGACCAGCGAACAGTTTGTTGCGTGTTGAATCTTTGGTTTCTTGGTCGTCAAACGCGTAGCCGCTATGATGTAAACTGGCAAATCTTGAATTCGTCACTAAACATTACTTGATGCCACATCTCACAGGTGTAGTGTTGGTATTGCCTGCAGAAAAATTATCTTTGAAGACCATCGGGGTTTGGCTGCCGGTTTGCATGATGGAAGGTGAAAGGTAGCATTCAATTGATGCCTAATGGTGTGTGTTGATACATTCTGCACTACCGCACCTAGATTATGCTTTGACTTCAGAAGATGAAGAGAATGGTTGATTGACGAAGTAATGGTGAATGAGACGGTCAGTCTGAGGGGTTATCATTTTTGGTCTTCCAGACCGCTTGTGAGAGGAAAAATTTTGCAGTTGCTGATAGCGAGTAACACTTTTGGATACCGAAGATACTGACACGCCCAGTCTAACAGCTATAGCGCTATAATTGTACCCCTCCTAATATAAGACATGAATTTGTGCACGCTTTGTTGGTGAAATTTCACTACCACGGACCATATTTCAAACTATAATGATAGTGCTTTTTCAGTGAAAATGTATTGCGTGTAAATCTAAAGTTGTGTAAAATTTGATTGGCTAAATGAATCTGTTGTAAATTCTAAGAAAAAATTGGGAATTCCTGGATTTTATGAACTTTCCAGAAAATAGCATAAAACACGCTTTAGACAGGTTACTGTTCCCAAACTTTTGGCCAGTACTGTATATCGATTATATTTTAAACTTTTTGAGTATTCTATTCTATTTCCTATCGTTTTTTGACCCTAAATTAGTGTTTATTTAGTCCGTCTGTCGCTATTCTACAAGTTCACCCATGCATTTATACAGCGTTAATTTCACTTTTATTGAGGTATTGAATGGAATGTTTTTCTTAAGCTTCAAGTATGTCAAATTGGATTTAGTTTTTTCTCTTAAGATGTGTTGAGTCCAGTTAAGTTGAAGGTTGTACAGACACCAGGATCTTTAACCACTTTGGATTGTGTAATTTTCATGCTTGATATTTATTGTTCCCCACACTTCATGGGAATGTGAATGTGATGGAATTTTATGAATAATGTGGAACGAAAATCCGAATTCTAATTTATCAGTAGAAGTGTCCATTAAATTAACATCATCAGCAAAAAGAAATGGCGTAGAGCAAGCAACGTTATCGGATAGGTCATAGTTCCCAGCAGGGGGTTTTACAGAAACTTAACGTGGACTTATTTACAAGAAATAGTAATATCATAATGATTATGAACACCAATATTTCCTCACCTTCTGGTATTCATGCCACCTTAACATGCTTACTGAACTATATTTGAACAATTCAAATATGCTTTTTAAGCAATTGACATGTTACAAGCATACCCTATAAAAAAGTGTGGAAAATTTGGCAAAAAAATTCAAAATTAGTGCCAAACATTTGAATTTTATTTGCAAATCCGTTCCTAATATTTGGCAATTATTTTCTAAATATTTGAAAAAATTTTCTAAATAATTTGCATACTTTCCAAAAATTTGGCAAACTTTCCAAAGATTGTGGCTTTATAAGAGTAATTATTGTTGTTACGAATATGATTAGTAACTCCTTGTCATAGTTACACTACTACAAATGAGAAAGGTTATTTTTGAAAATGTAAAAATATACAAAATTAACTAAGTACATTTTCAATTAGAATTTGTTTAAAAAGTGCCTGGATAAACAAGTTGCAGAATATTAATATTTTATAAATGTTTTCTATCGGCAAAGGACTAATTAGAATAATCGACATCAAATGTTTTCAGTTGATGGCAATATCTCACTTAAAATTTCATTAATAACATAAATTGAATTATCAATGGTAGCAATTTTATATGATTTCTATAAATGGCTACACAAAATATTTATATGTAAGAATATAAAATTTATTAAACTAATTAACAGTATTAGATTGAAATATACCGCCGATAGCAGCGACGACCACCATTAACAATTTCTTTTATTAAGCAAAGCACCCAAATCTTTGAGGCATGTCATGCGGAAATTTAGAGGACGCTATAACAGACTCTTCACAACAGCACAACGCAATATAGCATTTCTTATAGGAAAGTGATAGAGCGGATACTTCCCATTGTGTATTCCTATTTTAGAAATTTTGTTATTTTGAGAAATGACAAGTTTCTAGGAATTTTCGCAAGTAACCATAACAAACTTTAAATATATACCTGAGCTGCTTAAGAATAATTTATGCACAAATTTATGTGAAAAGTCAGAAGTCGCAACAACAGACACTTCACAACAGCACAATGAAATAGTATTTTTTATAGGAAAGTGATAAAGCAGATGTTTCCCCATTGTGTATTGCTATTTTAGAAATTTTGTTATTTTGAGAAATGAATGATTTTTTGGTTTGTGCTTTTAAATGAACTATGAGATATTTAGGGTTAATCCGATAACAGTAAATGTGCTTTGAACTCTACAAATGCATTATATAATGCAAAAAACAAACCGGAAACAGGAATTTCTGTCATAACTGCTGAAAAAACGAGTAGAAACTATAAATATATTGAAACCAGGTAAAGCCGTCAAAACCGGTACTTTATTATATTGTGAGAACTGGTCAAAGCCGGTACCCACAGGAGGATGACTTGGGTCAGGAGGCAACCGGAACAAAACTGGTCATTGTCGCTCAATCTCTGATTGACCATTGAGTAGTAAAATTTTAAGCATTGAAGTAAGAGAGATTGAGGGTTCGTTGAGACATACTGGGATCATGTATTAACTGTTATGATAAGGAAGGTGAGGTAGTCATACAGAAATATGTAGATTTATTGTTATGATATAAAACAAAGTTTCATATTTTTATATAAGACTTTGCAGTACCTGCTTCTATTAATTTATAACGTTTTATTGCTCGTTCTGTTACAGCATTATGCTGGGATAGTTCATGTTAAATCGGAATATTTGTTTTTTTTAAATATCTTTCTGCAATTGCTTTGAGAACAAGTGTTTTTGCATCGTACACAGATATGAACTATACTATGATTACTTTCTTTCATTTTCTACAAAAATCAACAATAATAACATGAATTTTTGAAATATTATTTCTGTCAGAATTTAAGCTTTCAAATGCTTGTTTTCAGTTGATTTGGGTATAATTTTCATTTCAACTTTATATAGATGCGACTGGAGAGGTTTATTTAAATATTTTTTCATTCATTGTGATATTTCAGATATATATTTCTGTGTAATTTCTGAATTTCTACAATTTCTTGCGAATCTCAGTATCTAATGCATGAAAATCTTTTTGTAGTTTTTGAAGATTTTCCTGTAAAGGTTTTACTATATTTTTAGAGAATTAGTATTGCATTGCAATTTTCACGAAGTCAAGTAATTTAATCGAAGTCAGATTTCCCTTTAATCTTAATGCAATCAATTGTATTTTTAGTTACCCCATGACTAAGTTATATGAATAGCATTTCCACATCTAGAACAATAATGCAATCGCTTGTAGAAGAATTGCACATGTAAATTGAGCTCAAAATTTTGAAAAATATTTGTAGCAAAGTTTTCTAACTACAGTTTTCAACCAAAATTATTTGTAATAAAATTACAAATAAAAAACAACTTAACATTAAATAATATTACTTTATAAATTAAAACTTAAACATAATATTTACAAATATTGTGCTTGTGTTTATGTAGTTCTAATAGTTAATGCCTTCATCTTTCAATGAGATCTTCGTTAAAATGTTCAACATTTGTAAGAGCTCATCTGCAAGGCAATTGGCAAACACTTTCCCACATTGAAGTTTTGTAGAATTGCTATAACAACTTTGAAATGAATCGCAACAATCAATTGATTTGTTGTTACAAAATTCTACAACTTCTCTAAATTCAATAAATCATTTTTTATGAATAGAATGATATTTATATAAATAAGATAGAACTATTAATATACATGTAATGTGAGGTTCTAATGTAATTGTGAAACTTACTCAAATTCATCGCTAGATGCATCATTATCATCACAGACCAATTCACACTGGTGTTCTTGAGGAAAATATTCGTTTGAGTTAGTTATGTTTGAAAAAAGTTCGTCGTTTGCATGTGTACGCCAGTGCTCTTGTAAATTTGCTGATGATGTTAAGCTTTGAAGAAGTATTAGTCCGAATATAATGTGAAAACCTGTCATTGTTTTTAATTTCAAAATGAAATTCCCACACAATTTGTTCCTTTGAAAATACAAGTTAATTGAATCTATAATTAATTAATTTCTTTTACCGCAATATTTCATATTAAGAAGTTAATAATAGGATAAATTTACATCATCATATATATTTTTTATCTATAGTTTCTCCATATCCACATAACAGTTTTTCCACATAAATGTCATAAAATTATTTGGCATGCTCTTTTGAATAGCTTTCCCAGAAAGCATTTTATCCATATAGTTTTGATAGTATAAAAAGGCTTTAGGGGTCAAAATTTTTAAAATAGTGTTTCTCATTTGTTCTGTGGAAATCAGGTGATTTCTTCTCAGTACACATAGTGGAAATTGTATATGCATAGTAATTTATAGATGAAGGTAAATTGGTGACCTAAAGTAATGCTCCACATGTTTTGAAATAATTTAAGTCAATTTTGGTATACTTAGACATTAGATTTCTTCAGGCTATTTCAAAAAGAAATGTAAAAACCACACTCATGAACCAATTTTTGAAAGAAATTCTCTCATTGTCGAAAATGAGAACAGCTACTTTCGTATATTCAAGTAAAAGATTGACATCACCACAGTGAATAAATGCAGCTTATCTTACATAAGTCAATCGTGCTTCTATAGTATGTTCGCTAAGTATGTTAATCAAGCAAATGATTAAAAGTTACTAATCAAAGCTTCTATATTATTCATTTTAAAGCTATTTCACATATTTTATTCTAATTTTAAAAGTCAATCCCCTCCTATTACTACAGGGCGAATATGTAGCTCACATTCCTGTAAAAGCGATTTTCCAAAGTAAATGGTGCCATAATTTCACCACAGCGAAAAAAACTTCACCACTAACTACCGCAATGTGATTATTATTATTATTATTATTATTATTATTATTATTATTATTAAATTCGCACAGCTTCATGCTGGTATTCCTCTCAGCTCAGGGAACTCACCAGTTCCCAGGGAGTCTGAGAGCTTTCCTCAGGACTCTAGCTGTTCCTAACAATGCTGCCTTCTGTGCTACTGCTCCTCCCCACTTTGGTACTCCCAACTCCTCCAAGTATCTCTTATGCTTCTTACTCACTGCTCCTAGTGCTCCTACAACTACCGGGACTATTCAACTTTTTTAACTCCCACAGCCTTTCTATTTCCTCTGCTAACTCTCTGTACTTGTCTATCTTCTCTTTCTCCTTGCTTTCTACATTTCTGTCTTTTGGTGCTACTATGTCTATCACTGTTCCCAATCTTTTCTCTTTGTCTACCACTACTATGTATGTCTGGCCTCCGTGCTTCTATCATTTTGCTCGTCTGTATGTTGAAGTCCCACAGTATCTTAACCTTCTCATTTTCTATGACGCCCTGTGGCTTGTGCTCATACCACTTGTCTCCTGCTTCTAACCCATGCTGTCTGCTCAAACTCCAGTGTATGATTTTTCTCACCTTGTCATGCCTGAACTTATACTCATTCTGTGCCAACTTCTCACACCCTGCTATCAGATTATCTACTGTCTCCGCCTCTTTCTTACATAGCCTACACTTATCACTTACTTCTACTCTTCTGTCTATATGCTTCTTCACCCAGTTTGTTCTTATTGCTTCCTCCTGTGCTGCCATTATCAATGCTTCTGTTTCTCTCTTCACTCCTGCCTTCTTTAACTACTTGTTGCTCTCTTCTCTGTCACACATTTACGTGTCTCCAGTATTCTCCATGCATTGCCTTCTGCCTATACCTTGTTTGTCTCTCTGATTCCATCCTACTCTGGTATACCTTCTTTAATTTACTCTCAGTTCTTAACTTCCTTAACGCTTTAGTGACCTCTAGTAGGGATCCTCTAGGTTGCTCTTCTACACATTCCTTTAGCCCTAGTGCTTCTGCTTCTACAGTTTCCTCCACACTTAGCAACCCTTTCCCTCCTTTATGCCTTGCCATGTACAGCCTATCAACATCTCCATTTAGGTTGAATGCTCTCTCTGCTGCTAGTATCTTCCTTGTCTCTCTGTCTAATTCCCTCAGTTCATTCTTGTTCCACCTAATTATTCCTGCCGAATATCTCAACACTGGTATCGCCCATGTATTAATTGCCTTTATGCTGTTCTGCCCATTCAATGCTGACTTCTGTAGTACCTTCCTTACTCTTCTCTTGTATTCTTTCCTTAGCCTCATCTTCATTTCCACGTGATCTGTTCTGTCCTT
>CABFPE010000740.1:50306-70916 GCA_900660155.1 Hofstenia miamia
GGGGTATTTGTTTAATTATTCATATTTTTGTAAAATAAATAAGTTCGGTTATTTTGTATTGTGATTCTAATTTACTTTTAATAGAGTAAACTGTTCAATAAAATTTAAGAGAAAACTAGGAAGGTTTTCAGAGAGACGTTAAGTAGTTGTGTAAAGTAAAAATTATCTTTTGTTTCCGCCATTAAGAAAGTTTTGTGAGAAAACACTAGACGAGTTTGACTTAATACATTGACTCGATTATAGGAACTCAAAAGTAGTTTTATAACGACAGTTAAAAACAAATCGCAATATTCTGCTTACAGTCGTTCAATTAAGACTATAAACACATTGTTTAAAGTAGCTCGCGGTGTGCTTTGACTTAAGAAAACTGTTTTCCCACATAGTTAGTAAAGGAATCGTTTAGTGTGAGAGAAACACTGAATTAAAACGCGTTATTGTTGTTTGTAACAATAGAAACTTTCTAAAAAAGTGAATTTACAAAGACTTGAAATACTTTCGCGTACTTATTAGTTGCTTGATTCTTTTCGTTAAGAGAAATTAGTTTGCTTTGTAATAGAAACTGGTTGACACTTTTGTATATTAAAATTAATACAAAACAACGAACAGGTGTGTTAGATTCATTCAGAAGTAGTTAAGAAGTCATTTGTTGCGGACAGAGTTTGATAAGAAGTGTTTTAAAATCAAACTTACTAAAGCACTTAAGTAATTTGTCAGATATTGAAATACATTGACAAAGTCGGGTTGACAGTTTAACTTTTAAAATAATAGTGAACCAATTCGGGTTTTATTATTCTTTTTCATCGCGCTTTTGATATATTGTTAAAAGCTCGAGTCTAAAACCATTTTAGGTAGCTTAGACATAAGTGGAACTCGGAGTTTTTTTTAGCGGTTAAGTTTTTCCTGGTCAGTAATAACCTACGTCCTATAAATCACTATCAAAATCCGGTTTCACTACAACATATACACACACACTGGCACACACCACGTTACGAAAAAACGGCAATTGATATTTTTGTTCCATTTTTCAAAATGTTTTTTGAAATTTTTCTAACAAAATTAGTTTATTGATCTTTGTCTTGACTCTGATCTTGACAAATTTTAATATTTTTAGGCTAAAAACTCGGCCGGTTTAGACCGGTGTATTTTTGCCGGCCTTAATATTTATTTTAGGCGAAAATAAATCAAAAACTGCATAATATGGCACAATTTAGCAAAGTTGTTTAGATCAATCCATTGTTAAGCATTTGCAAAATGACTCCACTCTCTAGTTAATGACAAAAACTTGTGGATTAAATGCCTGCACGAGTGGAGGCTTTCACTCAAACTAACGGTGAATACACCAAATACTTTTTATATCACAAATGTATGTTCTGTGTTTGCAATGAAATGTAGCTTATTATTTTTAAGGAATCGCACATATTTGCAAAGAAATGTAATATTTTATAGTTGACCCAATTAATTTGGCCACAACTGTACATGTAATTCTGGAAATGTAAATTTGACTGGTTCAATTTACATGAAACTGAAGGGCTATAGGCGAAAATTGACTGCAGGAAGAAATCACCGTAGTTGAATTAGCAAAGTTTTTAACGCCACTGAACTCACTGTTTTTCCATGCAACTAAGCAGTTATGTTTAATTGCAAATTGCGACTAGCATTTGGAAAACTTGTTTGACACTCTATATGTAAATAGCAGATTATCCGTCTGATACCTTATGTCTGGTTTTGAAACGTGTTACAGATGAAAATAGTCTTTCACCACTGCAAGAAATTTGCGGAATGATGCACAAAATTTGATAAAGCTTGTGCATATCAGCAAAAACTTATCAATGATATCCAACACCTGTATAAGAGTTAATACCTCTAGTTTCTTATTACTTTTTTCTTTCTATAAACTGTCTAAATAATTCCAGCCCTGTTGGCTGAATAGTAAAATCATAAATGTTTGAAACTTTTTCTTTCAAAAAGTGTATGCTTTTGTGTAAACATGAACTTGCCAGTAG
Organism: Hofstenia miamia; assembly: GCA_900660155.1. Lineage (NCBI taxonomy): Eukaryota > Metazoa > Xenacoelomorpha > Acoela > Hofsteniidae > Hofstenia > Hofstenia miamia. The sequence goes on from CABFPE010000740.1 coordinate 52,310, forward strand.
GTAGACTTGATTCTGTTCATTATTAAACTTCGTTGTAACTTCATCGCAAATATGTGAAACTGCCAGCTGAAGTAGTATTTTTAAATCTCCAACATTGGTAGGATTATTTTAACCAATTGAAGCAGTAAGTAGTGACGCCATGTACTTGTTTGAAATGCGACGATATCGTGTAGATGTTCGAGTGTCGTACTATTCTGCTAAATGTAGTGCATGCTGGATAATTTTATCATAATCGAAGTTCTGCAAATAATCTTTTAAACCTTCAATTAGTCAATACATGTGTCAGCAGTTGTTGATTTACATTGCAAACTTTATGTGGAAATGTCAGTGTAGTTGAACAATAGCGGAAAGAAAATTAGGAACACAAGACATTTTTTGGTTTGAAGGGACCTTAGTAGAGCCATAGCAGATCCACGTATTTTGGCATCACTGTCATTCTCAAGTATAGTGAGCGTGTCCAAAATGCAGTCAAAGCGACGTATGAACTTTTCAACCTCTAGTGATCGTAAGAACCAACGAGTACTACAAGAATGAGGTTATTCTATAGGTTGCGAATTTGGATAATTTGCCCTCTGAACCTCTAAAAATTTTGCATGCCTTTTTGATCCGGTCATAAAGTTGTAAACAATATCTTTTGAATCATAAAGAACCATTTTACTTGAGTATCACAATTTGCTGATGAAGAAAAAATGAGATTCAAACGATGTGATGTACAATGACCATACAACGCATTTACATACCCAGCATTTTTCATTAATTTTTGGAGTCCGCCATTACTTCCAGACATCACATTTGCGGCATTATAGCCTTGTCCATCGCAATCCAATGGAGATAATTCTAGTGGTGTATGTAACTTTTGCAACTGTTCACAAATAGTTTTCGCGCTCATGTCTGCTATCTCAATAATCCCAATAGCATTGATGAGCCCTTTTACAATATCAGGCTCAGAAGCACGTTCAACCAGGGCTGCGTGTGTGCACATGACACAGTGTGAGCTCGTCTGGTTTACTGCTAAAATAGTCTAATATTATACCCATTCTTTTTAATGCGTATATGTCAGTGTAATAGAGTACATTAGTGCAAGTAGTAAAGCAAAGTTTAATAATGATGTAAATAAATGCTATTTAGTTCATAACAATAATAATGAAAACGCAAGACTTATCTTTCGAAATCATTACAAAAATTCTAGCACAAATTGTTGTAGCCCTCTAACAGCAAAACAAAATGACGCAATCAACTACATGATAATAAAACATACTTGAAATGAATATTGTTTTGTTTCTTAAATGCGTCTATTACACACATTGCCAGAAAAAATTTGTCTTGATCCTCTTCAATATTATATAATTTAAGGTATTTCCCTTGTTCGCCCGACTTAACTTACCTCTTAAATTCATTAAATGCAAAATTGACGTCAGAAATTCAAATGATATAGATATGATCTTTGCATTATTTTCTAGTATTAGCATTAACCAATTAGAATTGATGATGTATTTGAACATTGGCGTGTTGACATTTTCATGAAATTATATTCAATTGCATCTACTTCATTTTTCCCTTTATAAATTGACATATGGGATAAAATTTTTTGCAAAATTTTGACGGATGAACAACTATGGCTACAAACAATTTTTTTTTGTATTGCATAGTAAACCAATAGCGTTTAAACAATTGATGATGAGCTAGATAATCTATTAATTTTAAGATATATAAATTTGTAAAAAACCTCTTTCACTTACAGTTAAGCATAGTGCATAATCTACGCCGCACTTTCACTAGTTATTTGCTGACGTCACATGGCACTGTTTAAATTTCTTGTAATGATGATAGTTTCTGGTGAAACACTTGAAAAAAATGTCTATATAGATTTTTTTAAACTGTGTATCAAGCGTTTAACATGAGAATAAAAAACTTATTTCACATATTATTCATTTAGTGTAAATAATGCACACGATACTTGTGCTTTGCGCAAGCCCAAAATTCGCAGCACTGCAGATTTTAGTTTTCTTTATTAGTTCATGTTGATCATTTATAGATATTTTTAAGAAAGCCCTAAATTTCAAAATATTTTTGTAGGAAAATGCTGCATGCAACAGGGCCTAATCTAAGCTTCGAATTTACAGGCACGGATGAGTGCTAGGTGGCATAGAGGTAGTGTTTTTTGAATATTTGAAAGAAGTTTAAAAAAATGACCTTTAAAACTTAAAAAATAATGCTTTGTGATTGCTTGTTTTGTGACTTAAATTTAAAAAAAAATTAAATTAAAAAAAATTAAAGCTATTAAAAATTTAAAAAAAACATATTTTTTTAATAATAAACATTATATAATTACATCAAATAAAGAACACACAAGTTAGAATTTAGAATACCCCCTTAAACCATTCCTGCTGCATTGCTTTCGGGGTCTCCTTTCTTCTACGGCTACAGTCTTTGTTCAGCCACCGTTTGATAGCTGCACGGCAGTCGAACTTCGAAAGTGCATCCATATTTACATGTACATGCAAGTAAGCATCTACGGTAGTGGAATTCAAACTACATCTGTCGTCATCTTTCAGGATATTGTAAGTGCTGACCAGTCTTTCCACATTACAGGAGTGAGGTTTCATTGCTATTATCCTGGCAGCTGCTACTGTAATAGGATGCCAGCAGTTCTCTGAAAGAGACAGTTGGAGAATGTCATCAATTGTGAGTTTGGCCTTTGGAAGCTCCTGGACAGCACGTGCAACCTCTCTATAGGCAAGCATAAAATCTTGTAAGTTTGTATCGGGTGCAACAACTGATTGTGCCAGCTGGATATCAGCATCTTCCATATCTCCTGATTTCATGAATAATGGAGAGAAAGCCTTGAGCTTTTCATGGTAAGCACCTGAGGAATTGGTCTTGCACTTGTTAGAGTCAACGTGAAATCTGGTTGTCAGGAAATTAATCATGGACTGCAGAATTTCTCCACGAATGGCTTCAACACTACGAATACTGGACGTTACATACAAATGCTTCTTCCTGCTCTCACGCCCTGTGCGCTGGATAAGGGAAACACCCTTGAACTTGTATTCATTTGTGTCATCAGCTTCATTTGTGCACATGAAAATAACAGATTCAAAGCCTCCGATAGCTGGTGCTTCCAATATTTTATTCATCTCCTTGATGCAGTTATCCCTGGCAGAGGCAACATCAAAAATGGTAACGTTATCACCTTGGATTAGCTTCTGGAACCTTTTATATACATGTAAGACGTCACAAAGAATGGCTGCAAGAACCACAGTGTCCTTGTCTGTCCATTTTGAAAGAAGACTCCTGGCTTCTCCATTGGACTCCTGATCTTTGAGATAGCTAATAACAGCAGGGTAATTTCGCAGGACAGATGAGAGTAACTTGTGTGTGTATTCGGTAAAACGGATGTCCTTCACAGATGGAAATGTAATTACTTCAATACTGTTTGAAATCGCTGCTTCTTTAAGACCTTTTGTTCTTACAGCAGAGACATTGAAATAATCAGCCAGATATTTGCTTTCACTTATCAAGTGTCTTAATTCAGAAACTGAAAGTACCATGTCCTTATAAGCCAGCTGGGAACGGTGAACAGCACACCAAATCTTTAGCAAGGGTAATGGTATCCCACTATTTTCTCTTTCATCAGTTAGCTTCTGCCACAGAGAATTGTGCTCACCAGTGTTTGTGTTTTCTCCATCAGTAACAACAGAAGACACTAATGCAAAAAGATTTTCCCATTCCATGTAGATGTTTTGGCTAGTCGTTTTTACAGCTTCATAAAGACCCATAGAACCTCTTTCTTCAGGTTGTGAAAAACCAAGATACAGTGTATGTGATTGGCCATTCTTATCAATAACTTTTGCCATCACATGCTTGTTATCAATGTTCTGCTTATCAACAGCACCATCCATTCGTAAGGAAATCGCTAGTGCTTCTTCAAAAACATTCTTGAATGTCAACCTGTCAGTTTCAGCGATTGTCAACAATGCTTCTCGGTGAAAGTGTGGTGTGACATATTGAAGATCTGATTCTGTTGGGACAAAATCTGTATGCGGCGATGGCAAATCAAGGCGATCTCCCATTATTTTGGCAATGTATCTTGAAGGAAAAGACCACGCAGAAAGTGTACCTCGTTTAGCATCGTTGTACACAGATAGAAAAATGCTAGCCAGTTTTTTTTGCAATGCAGTGTTAGCGAATCTAAATGCCTTCTCTAACTTTGTCTCGCCTTCCATAATCTTTCCAGCTTCTAATGCTTTTATCTGCTTTACTCTATCCATGCATGCTTTGTGAACATCAGATGCATCATGTTCATCCACACGAGCTTGCCGAAATACGGCACCAGAGGTGGTACAAATGGCAGGGATACCTTTTTTAGAATTAAGTTTTACAATACCTTGAAATTGAGTCTGAGAACAAATGCTGCAATAAACCATGCGCCTACTGTCCTTTCCTCCTCTTTTCTCGCTAAACGATCGAAGCCAGGTGTAGTCATGGGAACTAAAAGCTTGCAGTTGTATGGCTGATGACTTTTTAATCTTTGATTTACTTATTGTTGTTGTTTGAGCAGACACTTCGTTTCCATCCTCAACCTCTGCCACATTTAAATCAGCAGTTGGACTTGATGTAGAATCAGATGATGCAGAAGCACATATCTGAGTTAACAATGAACCATTTGCAGCAGCAACAGAACTGTTTGCATTTACAGACATAGAAGAACTGGGACCTAACTTCGTAGATGGCGGAACAGCTTGTGAGAAGTATCTGAACAATGTTTTTTGCTTTTTTTGAGGTGGATCTCCCATTCTAAAAATCAAAAATATATTTATTAGTTACAGTTATAGTAAAAAAAATAATTATACCATTTTAAAGCTTAATTATTCAGCTCTCTATTGATATTAAATTTATAATCTGAAAAGAAACGGATAATTTTAAAATATACATTATTCACATAAGAAATTGCGTTTTTCCAAATCGGGCGAAAATGTCCGCGATATTCACGTTAGTGGACATCCCTACATTAATTGGACATTAAAATATACATAAGGGTAGGATATATAAAAACCATACAAGTCCATGACTTCTACTGCAAAGGATACAAATGCAAGAGACCTGACAACTATATGATTAAAAGATAAATCAATAAGCATGTTTTACGCTTACCTTGCAACTCGTTTTACACTCGAAGTAACTGCGTGTCGACACTTTGACTACTAGCTATATAAACGCAACCATTGTCTGCTGTGCTTATCTGTGCATTAGAGGCAAAAATCAATAGGCCACACAGCTTCAACATAATATATCCAATTACAATTTAGTTAGCGTGTACGACATTAGCCTCTGTACGACATTAGCCCATTTTACCCTATATTTTGCTATCATACTGGGTATATTATGTATCCTATATTTAACATGGTGTGGACAATATTTAAGCATAATATAAACAATATCGAAACAAACAATTGAAATTTTGGTAATATTTAATTTTAAATATTGGGGATATTTAATAGTGGGGATAGCTCAGACAGACTCAGACGTGCACTGATAACAGGCTATGACTATATTTTTCAGGCACGGAATTCTGAAGTTTTAGGTACGGATTTAAATTTATGAGATACGTCCGTGCCAAGAAGCACGTTAGATTAGGCCCTGGCATGCAAAACTAATAACTTTCTCCAGATAAGCATCCTTTTCTGTGGCACACCCTTTAACCACTTGTTTACGTAAAGCAGTGGGTGAAACGCACGATATCACTGTGGCATTGCATTATAAAAATATGAAAAGAGAACATGGTTGCATTTATAGAGCTTTATGAATAGTTTCTTTGTTTGTGAACAGTTCTTCTTTCAAAAAAACAGGGACGTGCGTTTGTGTGAAGAATCATGAGAAGATTTACTTGCAGAATTAATGTTTATTAAAATTGTCACCAGATATTTTAAAGACCATTCTTGTAACATATTTGTAAATCTTTCAACTAACTAGCTCTAATATACGCACGTTATAAATAATGAGAATATATATGAGTATCACAATTGTTTGCAGATTGCAGAGCAATGAAAAGGAATTCTATTTGTTAAGTATTATAAAGTCAAATCATGATAATGTATTGAATGTCAAGGAATGTTCTACCTGTTGTGAAAAAGCCTTAGTGGCAACATTTTTGCTGTTCTGGTGTAATAATGTCATGGTCAAAATATCTGTGAATATGTAAAATCCCATATCTGCTAAAAATGTGCATTTTGATATTTTTGCAATAGAAAATGCAGTAAACAATCACCTAAAGCAACACTGCAATCAGTGTCAAATTGTATTTACTAGTACTTGCAATCAACTTTTTTGTAAGTAACTAGATATTTTTTTACCATGACTGTTCAATTTCGCATCGCCCTATATTAGTTTATAATTAATTGACAGTATATTTTTTACGATTATACTTCGAAAAAATATTTTTAATTTTATTTAGTATAAAAATATTCCGTTTAAACTTATAATAAGCAAAATTATTAACACATTGTTGAAGAGCATAAACCTGGCAATGTACGATTATTGCATAATTATACAACCATGGTTTTAACTGTTGTAATGAAATGTCAATGCTAACATGTTTGTGTTAGTTATTAAATATTTTTGGATCTGATCATTAGCTATATGCAGCATTATCTATGCTGTGTAATGCAGATTTGTCTGCTTATAGCGGAATATTTAAAATTTATAAAATAGTTGAGCAGTAATATGTAATTATGATTCCTTAATGTTTCTATAAACAAGGTCTACTAAATGCTTTGTGAATGTCTTCTAAACAATTTCTAAATGCCTTCTGAACGCCTTCTAAACCATGTTAAGACGTTTTATCAGACGTCCTCTAAAAGTTTTATTGTTTATTGGGTATCAATATTATGCTTTACTTTGTTGCATAAAGTCGAATTTATTGTTGTTTTGTTCCTGAAAAATATAATCGTAAAATGTAATCAATGGAAACAAAATGTTAGCTGAAAAAGAAAAACCAAAAGGGAAGGATTCATGTGGATCTGTAAAAAGAACAGACAATGAATGTAATCATGTACTTGGATGTTTTTTGATTAAAATGTATCAATATTTATTGTTGCTACTAGTTAAATTTTTGTAAAAATAACGGTCATTAAATGTTTAAGCCAGAAAAATGGTCACCGCCATAGCAACTCGTACTTTGTGTCAAAAATTTCATTGTTGTATTCTGTTATAATGGAGGAGAATGGGAACACGAAATAGATGTTAGCATCAAATAATTGTTTGATATTGCTCCAAAATATACTTGTAAACTTGGCAGAAGACGACCGCCATCAATATGTAAACGACTTAATTAGCCACCAGTTAGTACTGGAAAAGAGAAAATCAAATATATTATCCCTTAAACATGAAACATGTCTGCAGATCTTAATTTTTTACTTAGAGCAAAGTACTGGTTGCTATTTGCGTTATTAGATAGTGATGGTGCATGCTCAAGGTTATCCCAAATGCAAGGGGCGGCAAATCCTGATTATTTACATTTGTTGAAAAAAGTAGGTATATTAAATGGAAGTGGTCAATGATACAATTAAAAGTAGCGTGAAAGATATCAAAGATCATGTCAAGTGACTAATGATAGAAGATACGGAGTAAGAACGGTTTTTGTATCCAGGTCACATACAAATATATATATATATATATATATATATATATATATATATATATATATAATCCTTTCTAAGGAATTATGAGTATTTATGAGATAGAAATTTGTTTTATGACATATGGTTTGAAGATATGCCTGAATTTTTATTTATATTCACACTCATGAAAACACAATTAAGTAACTATGTGACCTCATTTATTTTTCTGGTGTTTTTGTGTGCTATTTTTGCAAAGTTAACATAACAATGTCTTGGAAATTATATGAATATCACATTGAAAAATCTCATAAAACCATTCTATAAATATATTAGTATATACAGCCACAGACAATAGTATTAAATGAAAAACAATTCTGTTTATGCCTATTTTATTAAATTTTAGGACTTTTTATTGATAATTAGGGGAAAGCTGAATAAACACATAATTAATGCATTGCAACATTGTCTGTTTTTTAGTCTGATTGACCCACAAGGTCAAACTTAAACTTATTTCTGAGCGTTGGTGACTGTCTGCCTCAAAAAGCGTATTTAAATGCAAATTTATTGAGTTCTTTTAACAATACTGAGGTCGCTTTACAAAAAATAGTTGAGCGGCGTTTTAAATTATCGGAAATATAACTTGCACAATTTAATGCAGCCATGTAGCTGCACAATTAAATTAGAAAGGAACATGATCCGAAAAAACTGTAAAATGAAACACCCTAATATACATGGATGTGAACTGAACCTAAGCTGAAAAATTGTAGCATACTAATAATACATCGTGAAACTAAAATTGCAGCAGCAATATGCATTAAATCAACAAGGAAAACAATATTAAATAAACAAAGACATCAATAATATTAAAATATATTTTCAAGATCTGAATTACTAATATACATGATAACAAGGGTGCACTCAATTTGGGGGGGGGGCTCAGCCCACATTGTTAAATTCGATTTGAGGCGCGGCCCACCCTCTTGCTAAAATTATATTATGATGTCGGGCTGTTGAGAAATTTAAATTTGACCAATATATAACAGAAAAATGCAGTGCTCCAAATTTTGATCCCCCTTATTAATGATTTAGGAGTACAGCTCTGTATGACAACAGAAATTTCTATTCTTTTTCTATTCTTCCCTAGCTACCACTTGATTGGAAAAGAGTTTTCAAGTATTGTAAATAATACTATTTTTAAACTATATCTGAGAGGAAAATATTTTTAAATATTGCTCCTCAAAATAGAGTTAAGGGGGAACTTTTTGTTTAGCACCAGATTTTCGTACGCCGTTCATAATAAGTTAATTAATTAAAACTGCTATTGAAATAATATACCGGGTAACTTAATTAGTTTTGTTAATTAAGTTTAATTGCAATTTCCCGCTTGATAATTTAGACTGATAGGCTGAAAATGAAGATCGTTTTTCAATATTTATGCATCATTGCCAGCATCAGTTTAGCATTTGGTTCTTCAAAAAGAGGATGGTATGGCAGAAGAAATAATGCAGATGACTTTTTTTCCTCAGAAAATATCATTATGAGCATGGAAAAATTTCTTAATGCAAGCGTATGCACAGGAGGCCATTGTTATATGGCAAGTTATCCAAATGGAAACCCAAAGTAAGTTGAATTTTTCAATAGAGGCAAACTAAAATTTCATAATATTACTTTAGTTAAGATACGCTGTTTGTAAATAAAGTTATCGTGAATGGAAGCCAAGTGCATGTTTAGCAAAGATAGTAAAACAAAAAATCTTTATCCATTCTTATTTACCAGTTGCACTATACAAGAGCAGAGGGCAAGCACATTGCTTGGAATTGCAATTTGGGGCTTCAAAACAAGACCTTAATTCACTAAGTCAAAATATCCAGTGTAAAGATCGGGAAACCCTATTTGAGGATATATTTCAGTAATCGTGATAATTGCCTTACTTGTGCTATGCATTGCCTGGAAACCCTATTGGTTTGATGTTAGAACGTCCTCAGATGCAAGGTATCGGTTAATCTGAAGGTGCTTTAATACAATGTCGAAAATTTCTCATTAAAGCGTGTTGCTGCGCCTGGGGTTTTTGAAAAAACTAACACGTTTTCTTTGAATTTTTCAAAAGATTTAAATTCTCTCCATACTTAATGTTCATGTATATATATATATATAAGGTTGTGAGCCTATATGGAAACAATAAAAAACTTTGACTGTTTCTTGATATGTGCAAAGATATTCCAAACCCATTGAGTCGTCCCGGCGCAAAGTCAGAGGTCGCACCGCAGAAGGCTATAAGCGTTTAAAAATATTTTATAGGATCATAAAATTTCTTGAAAATCATTGGACTGTTTAAGGTTGCATTTGAATCCAACCTTTCAAAATTGTAATTTCAATTTTCAACACACTTAATTCCTACTTGTAATATTTAGTTGAATACTTTTTTCGCTAATATTTCAAATTGTGCTAATAGTAAAAGTAAATAAACAGCATGACCGGGTCTTGAAATAATTTTGGTCAATACAAAATACAACACTTTACTCTCAATATTTACCTCCTTTAAATAGCAACTTTCGTACACGCATTTGTCGAAAAATGGTATTTGACAAGACTAATTTCAACAAACGCTGTTTTTGTCCTTCCTACAGATGGTTTGTCAGAATAATGTGCTTTTCAGAATGATGTACTGCAGATTTACACACAAAATTTGCGTAATAAAAACTGGAAAAAAGGCGGGTAAACTAAAACTGCTTGTAATTATTTCTTTGCATTGTCACAATTGCAGAAATATAAAATTTTCTTTCACATTTTTTATTTCTGGAAATTTGTTTGTAACTATACAGTTAGTAAATGCAAATGGATGCTCCTTACATAGATGGAAAAATTGTTTGCGTTTTGAAGTATGACAAATGTGTTGTTTATAAATATCTAAATATTTTGTAATATAATAACCGAAATAACAAAAATAAGAAAAATATTAATATTATAATCAAAGCAGTTACATTATCCTACAAAATATTCTTGATACAGAAAACTTTCCCAATCGCTTTCTAAAAATTGATATTTAGTATTGTATTTGGTCAGTTTTGTTTTAATACGACCACTTTTAGTAAAGATTATAAAAGGTGGTCTGATTTGAAAAAGATGCAATCTGTTTCAGCGCATTATTCATCTACAAAAACATGGATATATTTTTATAATTTTTCCTTCTAAAACTAATAATTTCCCTGCTCCACAGGACAAAGTAATTCGTGTGGTAATCCTAATTCTCAACAAAAATGAAGAGTTGAACAAATTGCGAAATTTCCACTGTTTTTGTAAAAATTATCTTGAGGTGGCATGTCTAATCATTCCTTTTTGCAAATTTAAGGCTCAATAAATAATAGCAAATTTGTACATTTTATACTAACTAATAATGGAAAGTAATTTTTCCATAATTAATAGCTAAAACTAAAATTTGACTTTGAAATTTTTTAGTATACTCAGCGTATGCCAGTTGGAATCGAATGAATGCTGCAGACCCCACAATAGATGCTATGCGACTTGCGATGAACCTAAAGATCAGTGTGATAAATTGTTGTTGGATTGCTTAAAACAATTATGTAAAGATGATCCTATGAATAATTGCAATGAAATGAACAAAAATGCTAGACTCATCATTAAAGCATTCAGTTGTGACTCGTTTTTAAAAAGTCAGAAAAATTCATGTACTTGTGAATAGGCAATAGCTTCTAAGTGTTTAAACTCTTTTCGAGTGTATTATAGTTTTTGGTTCTTCTGTAACATTAATGCTTGTCTTTTCAATATATGTGTTTCAATGTTTCTTCATTCTATCAATAAAATATTAGAATACGCTTACTATGCATGCATACAATGGTAATACACACGAGGCCGCTGTGTTAAGATTTGCTCTTGTCATAAAAATACGTGGTAAATATTATTGAAAAATTGAATATGCTAACTTACAATGCCGGAATTATTAGTTGGGGCTCATGTCCACTCCTAAGATCATGAGAAATTTTAAATAATTTTTATTTTCAATTCAATATATTTACAAATTTATATGTACAATATTAAACATGTACACACATTTTTATCCAGATATGTACAATATATAAGCTTGCTTTTGTGTGTTGTTTGGAATTAGTAATTTATTGTGCACACAACACAAAATGTTGGGTGGGACATAAATATTCAGCCGTACAACATTAAGTTTTGTCTTCATCTATGGCGTTCTGCTATTACATAATAGTGAATGACTTAGTCTGCCCGGCTGGTTCTGGCCGGTTTGGGCCGTTAAAAATGTAAATTTGCATTCTTATATAACCTCATAAAAAACATTAAAAAATGTTATAAACCCAAATATATAGAAAAATATAAAAATTAAAATTATAGAAAATACTATGGCCATTGACCGTTAGAAAAAGCCTCCTTTAATACGCTTAATAATTCAACGGAAGTACAATCTAATAGTGACCGCTTCTCTGAAATGATTCGTGAGAGACTGAATTATTAATGTCAATCCAACTCAATGTACATGTAATACGGTTTACATTGTAGTAAAATTGGAATTTTACAAAAATTTTTAATTTTAAATTGTTCACAGAATTAATTTTGAAAGAAATGAATTGTGAAATTTACCGAAAAGCTAATGGAATTGGCTTTGAGAATTGTGAAATTTACCGAAANGCTGTGTGTTGCTAAGTAAGAAAATTACTTGCACCTATAGTTTAACAGAAAAGTCTATAAACACTGTAATAAAACTTGTTCTCTCGAAAGCATTGAGTTTAACAACAAAAGCGGTATTCAAAAGTGAAGTAAAAAGAATTGAAATATCTTTCGCGTCTGAAATTGTTTCTTAGTTTGTTTTGTAATAGAAATCTGTTGACATTTCTCTTCTTGTATTAAAAACTACTACAAAACAAAGCACGAGCGTGTTCTATTTATTTGAGGAGTTTAGTAAATTATTGGTCAAGAATAAGTATGAAAATAAAACTTACAATGCATAAATTTTTGAACTGTGGTTTAAGAAAGTAAGATAAACGATTTTAACAATACTGTAAGCTCATTTCGTATTGAAAATAGATAAATCATTGTGGTGTTGAAACCTTATCATAGACAGAAATCTTTTAGTATTTTTAGTATTAATCATCGGACTTTTGATATACTTTCGAGAAGTTTGAGTTCAACCCCTTGTTGGTAAATTGAACCCTCGTGATTTTAGGATTTAATCTTAGTGACTTAGTTTCCTTTCTCAGGTAATAACCTACGTCCTATAAATCACTATCAAAATCCGGTTTCACTACAATTGGCGACATCTTGGAGATAAAATTTTTGGAAATAACAAGAAAATTAAATTAAAATTTGGTTGCTTGTTAAGAAATTAATGACTCATAAATAGTAAAGAAACTCGGTGGAGTTTTTAGAGAGATTTAAGAAAGTAAAAACGTGACGAAACTTTAAATTAGGGAGACTGGTAAACTAGTCGACGGTTATAGTAAATAGGTAAATTAAAAGTTAGTTGAAGGTAATCAATTTAACACTTACTTTCAGGGTTTAAGTGCAGAAAATGGCGCAAAGATTACTAATGCCGCCAGAGAAATTTTTTTTTTTCAGAAACAGGAAGTTTCAAGGACTGGTTGGAGTCCTTCTTGATTCTTTGCAATTTAAATGGCTGGCAAGACCCAGAAACCAAAACGGGTTACTTAGCTCTTTCTCTTCGAGGGTATGCTAAAAATATTTACACAGCACTGCCTTTAGATGTTCAACATGTTACAACAGACGCCGAATTTGATAACTTGACTGAAATTTTATCAAAAAAGTTTATTCCAACTTCCCAAGTGACGAGCGAAACTATTTTACGCGCTAGAAGGCAACTGGATAAAGAAAGCTTGTTAGAATTTTCCAAGGAAATTTTTCGATTGTTGGTGAAAGCTTATCCCAATGTGCCAGTCGAAATTTTGACAAATAATTTAGCTAAGACCACCTTCATTGAGGGAATCCAGAACTCAGAGATTAGGTTTCAGGTAAGAATGGCCAATCCAAAAGATCTGGAACAAGCTTTATGTATTGCTATTGGTGTGGAAAGTGCATTTAATATTGAAGGAAGGACAAATAAATTAACCAAAGTTCATCACATTTTGCAGGCAGAAGAAAATGTGAGGCCATGGAAGAAAGTTGAAATTCAACTAAAAGCGTTAATTGAGAAAGTGGAAAAATTGACGAGGGAGAAAGCAAGTAATGCAACTAACAATAGTAACTATGATCGGTCAAATGTGATTTGTTATAGGTGCGGCGAATCAGGATATCTTAATTTTTCAATGCATTTAGAGAAACCAAAGGCTTCGATGTCCAACCGAAAAGTTGCTAAAGAAGTGGTCTAAAAAGCATGAACAATTGGAAATTTTTTTTTCTTATTTTTTTTGCATGAAAAATTAAAATATGCGAAGCTTTATAACTATGTTTAGGAAATTGAAGTAAACTACGAGGTTGTAGAAGAAATTCGACTAGATGTTGGGCGCATGGACCAAAATAAACAGTTTTGGACTTTGTCATCTTTGGAGTTTATAAAATTTGAAATTTATTATATTCATTTAGGTGTTGTGATTTAGTGCATGAAGAGTAAAGAAAATAGTAATTGTGTTTAGAAACATAAAATGAGAAAGTGTTTAAAAAGTTGGAAGAGATCCTTCAACGTAGCCAGATTCAAATACCAACAGAGGAAGTGTGGTCGAAACATTGTTTAGACCGAAGGGAATGGTTGACAATATTATATGCACAGTTTGCCACCAAGCACCCAAACTTCCCGGCAGATGATTGGACACTAGTAGAGCAGAATAAGAGGGATGAAATTACTGCTGAAGGGAGAGTGTTCCTGCAAAAATATAATTGAAAGGCGAATTGTATAAAAACAATTTTAAAAATAATTACTAATGAATACAGTTTCGAGCACTAATTAAGAAAGACGTCTAAACAACGCAATGATATTATAAATCAGGATGTCTACCCTCGTGAAAATCATCTTCTACAGTTCGCCATGGCTGCAGATAGTGGGACAGATTGAGAATGGAATTTTGTTCAATAGACAATTTGAAGTCACGCAAACTGAACATTGAAAAATGATCGAATTCTTAATACCTTTTCCAACAGTATATTTTTCACAAGAGATTGTTAGGAAAATGCCCGAGTTTCAACTAAATATATGGAGGGAGAAGAAGAAAGCTGTGTGAAGAAAGAATTGGAAAGTGAAAGTGTAGTGAGCTGGCGGGCTCATCTCATAAATCAAGAAGGAAATGAGATTGAAATGGAATTGGAGGAAATTGAAACTTTGCAAAGGTGGGTTGTTAAGAATTTGCGAATGGGGTTTCCCGACTTATAGAAATAAAGCAAGTTCATGTCTAGTATCACTGTTCTTTGGAATAGAAACGCAAAGTTTTGAACTATGTAAAACAAAAGTCATATTTCACGTTCTTATAGAAAATGCTAAGAACATAGGTTATGCTCTATCGAAAAGAAATATATGCCAAATGGGATTCCGGCTTGCAGAGACTGTATCATAAGGGTGGGATGTGGACAAATTCTTGAAGGGAAAAGTGTCACATGAAGACCAGATCTAATGACATGCCGGGAAGGCTATAAAAGAATAGATGTTACTATATCTAGACTGTTAAGAAGAATTTCAACTCTATATATATATATATATATATGCATAAAAACGAACACGTTGACTAATTATATTTGTAGTACTTACATGGTTTCAAAGGTGAATCGAAAATGGTAGTAGTCACGAATAATGAAAATCACAGTGAATGGAAACAAAACAAAAGTCAGGATAAACTGTGTGTAATCAAGGAAAACGACCTGTGTAGGGGGATTGCAACAAGAGAAGACAGTCCAATAATTGTCATCCCATGACAACATTTTCATCGGGTCTTCCAACAGTTCATTATCCTAATCTGAACCAAGTCACTCAAGCTTGAGAAGAAAGATGAGTTATACCTACGCATGAAACATTATTGGTATTTATCTTCTAGAGGACTTTTTAAAGTAATATTGGTAAGATTTGCATAGAATTTCTGGAAATTCATAAGTCAAATCTGGCGGTGGCGAATGTAGTAAAATTGGAATTTTTCCAATTTGTTTTAATTCAAGAAATACCTAGAATAATTCTAAATATTTCACAGAATGATTTTTGAAAGAAATGAATTAAGAATTTACTAAATCTCTTGTGAAATTTACCGAAAATTTAATGGAATATCCTTTATGAATTTTAAATGTACCGAAACTGTAAGAAGCTTGGCTCATGTTAAGGGCTTATTGTGGGGAAAGAGATGCTTAAAAAGCCTTTTTAAGTGTTTAACGGGGTGACGTAAAAGACAAAAGACCGG
This sequence comes from Hofstenia miamia, assembly GCA_900660155.1. NCBI lineage: Eukaryota > Metazoa > Xenacoelomorpha > Acoela > Hofsteniidae > Hofstenia > Hofstenia miamia. The sequence goes on from CABFPE010000740.1 coordinate 68,295, forward strand.
ATAACTAAAGACTACTTAAGACAAATAGAGTATGATGGACGTGGCATTAAACGCTAAAATTGGTTAAAAATGTCAAGCTAATTTTGGAACTGAAAATAGATATCAAATCAGAGAACCGGTGACGTAGACATGGTATAAAAAGACCGTCAAAACAGAGGGAAAGCAGCAGAACCTCGCTGAGAAGCTCAATACAGAAAAGCGGGCCCCTCCCCGCCCTATATGCAGAGAAGGTTAGCAAAGTCTGGCAGAGTTCTTGTCTAACCTAGACGAACAAACCTTGTTAAAGATAACTTCTTGGTTTCGTTTCAAGTCTTCAATTACGAAGTCATTTCAGCATTTAGTGGTAATCCACATCAGGTAAAGTTTTGTTCTAGGAGCTTGAATTCTTTAACTTTGGAAGTTTCATTGGGCTTTAATTGTAGCCAGTGACTTAAGTTATTCGAATTTGTTATTGGTATTTGTGTAATCATTCTTATTTTTGTAAAATAAATAAGTTACGGTTATCTTGTATTGTGATTTTAATTTACTTTTAATAGAGTAAATCGCTCAATAAAAGTTAAGGGAAAACTAGGAAGGTTTTCAGAGAGACGTTAAGTTTAGTTGTGTAAAGTAAAAATTACCTTTTGTTTCCGCCATTAAGAAAGCTTTGTGAGAAAACACTAGACGAGTTTAACTTAATACATTGACTCGATTATAGGAACTCAAAAGTAGTTTTATAACGACAGTTAAAAACAAATCGCAATATTCTGCTTACAGTCGTTCAATTAAGACTATAAACACATTGTTTAAAGTAGCTCGCGGTGTGCTTTGACTTAAGGAAACTGTTTTCCCACATAGTTAGTAAAGAAATCGATTAGTGTGAGAGAAACACTGAATTAAAACGTGCTATTGTTGTTTGCAACAACAGAAATTTTAGTAGAAAGTGGAATTTCAAAAGCTTGAAATAATTTCGCGTACTTATTAGTTGCTTGATTCTTTTCGTTAAGAGAAATTAGTTTGCTTTGTAATAGAAACTGGTTGACACTTTTGTATATTAAAATTAATACAAAACAACGAACAGGTGTGTTAGATTCATTCAGAAGTAGTTAAGAAGTCATTTGTTGCGGACAGAGTTTGATAAGAAGTGTTTTAAAATCAAACTTACTAAAGCACTTAAGTAATTTGTCAGATATTGAAATACATTGACAAAGTCGGGTTGACAGTTTAACTTTTAAAATAATAGTGAACCAATTCGGGTTTTATTATTCTTTTTCATCGCGCTTTTGATATATTGTTAAAAGCTCGAGTCTAAAACCATTTTAGGTAGCTTAGACATAAGTGGAATTCGGAGTTTTTTTTAGCGGTTAAGTTTTTCCTGGTCAGTAATAACCTACGTCCTATAAATCACTATCAAAATCCGGTTTCACTACATAATGTTGCATTATTTATGGGGCTTATGATAATTTAGGACAATCAGAGCTTGATCTTAGAATATATCGTGCAAAATTAATATTGTATTTTATTAACGAAAGGCCGCATCATATTTAAAAATCCCACTAGGGGATTCAAGCGCCCTCTACCCAATTGTCTGTTACGCCACGAGTCAACTATTTAGGAGTTAAAATAGATAATGAGTTAAAATTTGAAAAATCCGTACTTAAGATTCAAAAAATGCCTCAGGCATTCGATATCTTTATCACCTAAGCAATGTAATTTCAAGCAATTATCATAAACAACTGATACATGGATTATGCTTGTCTCATTTTCAATATTGTTATAACCGACCTAAATTCTAAATATCGTATGCTTCTATCAAAGACATTTAATTGGTGTATAATAACTCTAAACTTTGCACAAAAGCATGACGAAACGTCAGTATATCGTAATAAATATAAGATATTATCTTCGTTCAACCAAATTCGTCTGCATATGCTATCAATTTTATTTAAATTCAAATCTCGTCAAACATCCCTTTTCTTCCTAAAAGACTATGTTAAACTAAATGAGCAATCAAAAAATTTCTGTGTTTAGATAAAAATTCTAATAGTTTTCATCACGTATCAATAAAATTGTGGAATAATTTAGAAACGCGAGTAGAAAATATTTACAAAAGTTTAGAAAGAAACTACAGAAATCACTGCTAACAAAGCAATGTACAATAGGAGACAGCAACACACTTTATGTATTCGAAACATACGTCCAATATTGAACACCTACACAGACATTCACACCAACATTGGTTTTTATTATTATTATACATGTATATTGTGTTTATTAGTTTGTAGCTTTAGATTTGTTTATATTTATTTAATTTGCAACTTTCTAGCAAATATATTGCGTTGACTTCTATTATTATTATTATTATTATTATTTATTATTATTATCTAATAGCTTTATTCCACTCTGTATGCATAAGCATGAATATATATATATATATATATATATATATATATATATATATATATATATATATATATACAATATTTACAATACCTATATACGAATATGAAATACACACAAGTTAAATATGCTACTATAAATTAAAATTGATTAAATAGAACATATAGAAAACGCTATAAAGTTATAACTTATAAGAGACATTTTACTTAGAAAATCAATTTGACATAGGATGTATATATATAT
>CABFPE010000740.1:103002-141804 GCA_900660155.1 Hofstenia miamia
ATTCCTGCACTTGTTGTATGGTCATCTTGTTGGGATCAGATCCATCAGCCATTATCATCATGATAATCTCTATCCATTTAGTAAGATCATAGTAATGGGTAATGGTCTCAACATTGTTGATCCAAATTAAATCTCCCACAACCTGGAATAATATCAGAACTCTAGAGCTTGTTTGTAAAATCTTATTGTGAATCTTCATCATCTGTTCATGTATAGGCAGGCTTCTCATAAATATGTGGCAGATAGTCAGTTTACCATTGATAAACACATGCTCCTTATTGTCCCCATTGATAAGCTTTTCCCAAACTTCTTTGAACTCTGTGGTTTGGCTAAATCTCTTGGTATCTTGCCCATTACTGATAAAATTCTGTTTATCTGGTAATGAGCAGCTATCTTTTTCTTCTCTTTCCTCACCTTCCACTTGGGTAGCACCAGAGGAGTTTCAATGCAGGGAGGGGGTATGCACAGCAGGTTATCTTTGTTGATGTGATCCGCCAATTCTCCAAAATTGGATTTTTCTCATAAGCTAGTGGTGCCAATAGTTACTGGGTAGTTGATTCTTGCTTCATTTAGTGTGTCCCAAACCCTATATCTTTATCCATGTTTTCATTTTTCATCAATCTGACTGGGGGAGATTTTAACATGAGCAGTGGTGCATTCCACATCCAAGACCACTTGTTGCCCAGGTGATTGTAGAATGACTAACTCCTCCTTAGTGAACATCTTAGTGAGACACCATTTCCTAATTCCTAGAACATCTTTCTCTTTCAATTCCACTCTCTCTTGAATGAATAGGTCTTCTGTAAATTCTTCAGGGCAATGTTAAATCATTAGTATTTGTTCATTTTTAGTAATTGAACATTGTGGTGTTGGCCAAGGAGGGGAAAGGGTTCCTCTGAATTTCTTTAAATTTACTCTTTCAATTAATTCCCTGATTGATGGAGACAGCTGCACTGTCAATGTGGCCAGAAGTTCTTCTTCCTTAAAGAATTGCTCTGGAGTTCACATGACCTGATCTTTACTGACATTTCTTGCCAATTCAATGAACTGGCCATAACTGCACTCTGGATATGATAAGTGATTAAAGAGAATTTCTGTTTTCTCTGGGACACAGTTAACCTTTATCATTTCTAAAAACTTGGTTGTGTAGGAAGTTAATCTCTCAACTAGCCATCTTGTGCTTAAGGGTGCATTTTCTGAATGGAAAATAGAGAACTTTGTTTCTGCTGTTGGTCCCTACATATACTTCTTCAGGGTATCTGAAAAAATGTTTATGTCCAATGGACAAATACCCAGTCAGTTGCTAATCATCATTATCAACATTCTTGATGTGACACTGCTCACCCCCACCAGTTGGGCGTAAAATTTTTCAAATTTCTCCATAGTCTTTTTTGTTTTTCCTGGCAATGATGGAGGGGTACATTTATGCAGAAGCCAGTTTTTTGCTTTCCTTGTAAGAGGGCAGACAGTGTTTTGTTGGTAGATCTCTTGGCTATAAATGTTTGAGTTTTAGTATTCATCAGGAGTGTTATGTTATGATTTTGGGTGAGGTATATTGCAAGTATCCAAACAGCTCCATGAGCATGTATATCTGGTGCATTTATTTTGGAGAATAGGCATTCTTTATAGTTTTTTCAATCTTGAATCTCATATGACATCTTAATTTCTTCCAGTGTTCACTTGACTGATATATGATATTGTGTAGTGGGGTTTTTGATGTCTAACACAGGCCAATCAGAATTGGGGTTTTGTTTGGCTCTAAGGGTGTTCCATATTTTGTGTATTTCTCATAATATGTCAGAACTTTGAGCAAATGCAAAACTGGCTCATCTATCAGTCACTCAAAATAGCAATTGAGTGTTTGGGTTTACCAATTTGAACATCTGAGATTGTAGTATGGTGTTGATTATTAGCTTTTGGTCTACTACCAACCTATGAGTGGGTATTTTCTTACACAACAGTAGGTCCATATATATATCAGTTTAGTGATGGAGATTATATTGGTATGATACATTGAGATGGGGCAGTAGCCTTCATGATATAATATTATGAAATTGTCCATCCAAAAGTGCAAGTTTTCAAATGTTTTGGGTATATCTTCTTCATTTTCCTCTCTTAATATAATAACTAGTCTTATTTTTTCAACTTTAGCTATTCAATAAGCAATCTCAATCTGTTCCATTATTTTTTCATTTTTGATTTCATTCATGTGAAAGAAGTAAATGACTAGTAGATTGGGAAAATCTATGTTGATGCATTCAAATTTTTTAATCATGTTTCCATTATTGAGGAACTGCCATAAGTGTTATATGTTGAAGTCTTCATCAAAGTAGGTATGTACAGTGCTTCTCCAGTAGTGTCTACTTAAGCCTTCACACATCTTAGTATCATAACATATGATTGTGTTTATTTTTGGTCAATGTTCTGCATCCATACCAAATGGAATCTTATCAATGAGCATGTGAGGTGCTTGTTATTGTAGGTCCATTTCAACTTGCTCTGAGTTTCTTCAGAATATATTATCTCAGATGAAATGTATAGTCCAGCAAGTAGCTATGAAACATGGGTGAAGGATTTTGTCACCACTTTTCGACATTTTCTTCTTGGGATCCTCTGCTTTCCTTGAACAAATAGTTGAAGTGGCTGTGAAATAATCAAAAGAGGTTGAGGGGGCTATTGAGTCACTCAAATGGGGAATATTTACATTTTGTATTTCACTAAAAGGAGTACATAATTGTGAGTCATTTTTGTGCACCAGCTCTTCTCACAATCATGGGGACACTCTTCTCCCCATGCAGTAGCAAGATTGGGACGTTTCTACTGCTGTCTTCTCTCCTAGTCTTGGGGCCACTCTTTGCCCACATGAGGTCAGATTCTCCTCAGCACCTTCATGCCATCCCCATTTTTGATCATGTGCCTCATCAAGCAGAGATACTTGTCTCTCTTGCCTATCAGCATCATCTGTTCTACTTACCATCCTCCTTCTCTTTCTTTGGCAGAACAGTGGAGCTGGTGACTCTCATTTTTTCTTTATGGGTGTCATTCCTAAATTGAGTTATAAGGTTAAGATCCCAAATGTTGGGATCAAAATGTTGTTTTTCTCTAGCCCTTCTCTGGGGCCATATGCATATGAGTAGTATGAATCTGAGTCCATTATGCTACACAAATTGACCTTTACCCTGGTGGCATATCTGGCATGGTTATGATGTAATTGCATACTTTGGCCATCTCTACAGTACTGGAAAAAATTAGTGAGACACCCATCTGAAATTTATGTAAATCACTCTCACACATTCATTAATTAGTGAATTGGAATTATACTTTGAACATCAATAAAGATGATTGTTGTCAGTTGCTTTGATTGACAAGTTGGCTTCAATTGTGAGATATTCCACACTATATTGGTTTTTGTTGGCAAACACAGTTGTTTGCAGTCTATTGTTTAAAATGTAACCAATGTTTTTATACACATAGAGGTTGAGGAATTTTCAAAAATCCCATGAAATTAAAATTGCTGCAATCTATTGTTCAAAATGTAACAATTTTTCTATTCATATTCATAACTAATTTTTAAATATCAGTGAAATTCTATATTCAAAAAATTACGTTTTTGAATTACATAATTAATAAATATTTTTTTAATATTGAGGGTAATAAACACATTTCACAGAAAACAAATGTCAATTGCAAAATAAAAACTTTTGTTTGCAGTCTTTNTGGGGACACTCTTCTCCCCATGCAGTAGCAAGATTGGGACGTTTCTACTGCTGTCTTCTCTCCTAGTCTTGGAGAGATACTTGTCTCTCTTGCCTATCAGCATCTCCTCAGCACCTTCATGCCATCCCCATTTTTGATCATGTGCCTCATCAAGCAGAGATACTTGTCTCTCTTGCCTATCAGCATCATCTGTTCTACTTACCATCCTCCTTCTCTTTCTTTGGCAGAACAGTGGAGCTGGTGACTCTCTTTTTTTCTTTATGGGTGTCATTCGCATATGAGTAGTATGAATCTGAGTCCATTATGCTACACAAATTGACCTTTACCCTGGTGGCATATCTGGCATGGTTATGATGTAATTGCATACTTTGGCCATCTCTACAGTACTGGAAAAAATTAGTGAGACACCCATCTGAAATTTATGTAAATCACTCTCACACATTCATTAATTACAGTACTGGAAAAAATTAGTGAGACACCCATCTGAAATTTATGTAAATCACTCTCACGCATTCATTAATTAGTGAATTGGAATTATACTTTGAACATCAATATTGGTTTTTGTTGGCAAACACAGTTGTTTGCAGTCTATTGTTTAAAATGTAACCAATGTTTTCATACACATAGAGGTTGAGGAATTTTCAAAAATCCCATGAAATTAAAATTGCTGCAATCTATTGTTCAAAATGTAACAATTTTTCTATTCATATTCATAACTAATTTTTAAATATCAGTGAAATTCTATATTCAAAAAATTACGTTTTTGAATTACATAATTAATAAATATTTTTTTAATATTGAGGGTAATAAACACATTTCACAGAAAACAAATGTCAATTGCAAAATAAAAACTTTTGTTTGCAGTCTTTTGTTTCAAATATAACCAATTTTTTACTTCCTTATTTACATGGTCTAACTTAGTTTACATGTTTTATTTGCTTTTTGTTAATGTACATGACTTGCTTATTTACATGACCTTACTTAGTTTATATGTTTATTTTACATACTTGTTTTTTTATTAACATACATGAAATTGCAAATATCACATCATACATTAATTTAGTTTACATTATTTAGTTTACATACTTGTTTTTTTTATTAACATACATGATATTGGAAACACCACATGAATTTAGTTTACATGTTTACTTTACTTACTTCTTTTATTTAGTAAAATTTAATAACAAATGCTTGAATCAGAGATAATAATACTCATTAGAAGCAAAATGGCTTATTGTAATATCCTCTACCAGGCATTGTTACTGTATATCTACTCTTACTGTATAACATTAGTTGTGTTATTGTGGGTAAGGATTTACTTGTTGCATACTGCTTGGCTTGTTGTTACTGTTAACTTAATTAAACTAGAAATAACCATTCACTATTTAGGTGATGAAGCCATGTGGTAATCTATCCAGTTATCAATGATGGGCATCTGCCTGAAGCTGATCTCCACATCCAGTATTACCACTTCCTCCATTTGGTTGAGTGCCACATCTCAGCTCAATTGATACAATTTATGTTGACCCTATTCTAGCTCAGTGTATACTCAAGACATGGCACAATTCAACTTAAACTCTATTTTGTAAAAGTGTTCAATCTATTTGCAACCTGACTTGTCACTAGCTGTTTGTTTGATGTTACATGTAGCCATTACCCATGTAATAAAGAAATGCTAGTTGGCTAATCAAGAGAAAAACCCCTATACCTAACCTATGTGCACTTTCATGGATCTGGCACAGAGACCCTAGAATCATTCCCTTTGATGTTTCCAGACCACTACTAAACACCACTTGATTAGCTGAACATCAAATTAAATAATCAAACCATTAATATGAAACAAAATAAGAATTCTGAGTAAAATTCTTTATCAAACTCTTACAAAGGTTTTTAATCTATTTATGGTATTTCCAAAAGAAGTACCTGTTGATTCAAATTTAAACTTCTGCCAAGAGGGTGGCTGAAAATAATGAAAGCATCATTTAGTCAAAAATTATTTTTATTGACAGATACAAATGGAAGCAACTTCACCTCCTCATTTTGTCAAAAGTATTTTTATAGACCAATACTATTCTCTCTTTTTTGACACATATTGTTTCTTAGTTGCATAATACAAATAAATCTAAATTATTCTAATTGATTTCATTACAATATTTTTAATCATCTTTTCTTTGATCTTATTTTCCTTCTGCTCAACGTTTGCAGCTTATTTTAGATTTCTGTTGGATGATGCTACATTATTTCAGTAATAAAGCAAAATAATATTTCAAAAAAAACCAAAAACTAGTTTAAGTGAAAACTCACAATTTCTAATATTTAATAAACATATGTGGTAAATCCCACATAAATGTTTAGGACAAGACAAAGATGTAATTTATTCTACACTTTGCTTATGATGACCATATATATCTTATGATTGAATTTGTCTATTGTGTTAGTTTATCATCATTGTTGTTGAGGAAATTCTGTAGGAAACAAATGCAATGTGTCTTTGCACATTATGAATTTCACATGATTGTATCTAAATTAATGATTAATAAATTAAGTGATAGATCACAGTATATAACACATGTTAAATAAAAGTTTAAACAAAATCAAGTAAAAATGTGTATTAACAAACAAGCAATGTTTCTATTTATGATAAATTCTATTATAAATTTAACATTGCACTGCAAATTTGCAGCAATTTATTAAAATGAAATTGATTCTGTTTTAAAAGAAATATCTGTAAGACTAACTAGAGATAATATTGCAAAAAGTGTTAAGAATCAAAACAATATCTGAGGTTTAATTATAAAAATAGCTTGCCAAAAAGTTTGAAATCTTTCAAAGTAGTTGACATTAATAATGTCAATATTACGTGGTTTTATCTATATCCCTATTGTTCAAATGTCAAAATGTAACCAATTATAAAAGCAGTACAACCATGTAAAATTCCATTTTGCTGCTGTGTGTACAAAGTTGTACTTAGCAAAGAGTTAACATTGTGTAATTTTTATCTGTATCTTATTGTTCAAATGTCAAAATGTATCAAATCATAAAATTTTTATCTACCAAACATGAAATCCAAATCAATTTAAAAATTATCACAATTAATTAAAACATTTTCAAATCATATAAAACTAGAATTTTGTCACAAAATGGAAAAAAATCTCAATTATTACATGTTTTTCCCAATTTATACAATTATGTAAATGAAAGATGCTACAAAACTAAAATGTTAATAAAGTAAAACAAATTATCAATCACTGTTTCTGGTACAAATGAACTAAATATGGGATATTTACTTTTCCTTTTGGTGATTTGTTTTGCCTTTTTGAAAAAAATTACTGGCTTTTGAGGTATTTATTTTCCTTTTGCCAATTTGTTTTGCCTTTTCAAAAAAAATTATTTGCCTTTGGGATATTTAATTTTCCTTTTGGTGTTTTGTTTTGCCTTTTTGAAAAAAATTATTTGCCTTTGGGATATTTAAATATAAATTTTAAGACATTCTACAAATTAATGATTGTTGAAGTACTTGCAGTTGTTTAATAGTTTATGAATTTAAAATAAAAACTTTATAATTATTGAGAAAGCATTAACATTCATATTTTCTTCAGTCAACAAGTAAATGTTGATAATCACAAATGAATACATAATGCCATCTCAAAAACAAATCAATTAGACGTCATGAAACTCACAAAACATTTTTATTTACAAAAAGACTAACACACTTTCATAAAAAAATACATTGATGCAAAAATGATTAAATTGATTGATTTTACAAAACACAAAGTCATACACAGTTTGCATGAAAAGAAGCAAATTTTTAAATTGAAAATGAATATCAAAGCTATATATAATAAATTTCATTATACATATAGTACTTAAAACTTAATAAGTACTGAAAATAAATAAATATTTTAAAATCATATAGAGATTGAGAATTTTTAAAAACAAATCTGATCTTTTTAGAGTTTCTAAGACATAGCATTTTAAAGAATGCCAATATATTTTGGATTTTCAGGATTATCAAGTATTTTTCCATCATTAGAGAGTCTAAGATATGTATTTTTATTACTTGATTTGATTCCAGAGTTCGATGTATTGGTAAATGTTTTAAAACATCTGAAATTTTTTGATTTGCTATGGTTTTATTAGTAAATATCTTAACACATTTAACAGTTTTCATTTGCATAGCATTTTGATTTTGTATACCCTCCCACTTTAAGCTTCTAAACATATAGAAATAATATTCCAAAAAGCACTAATAATAAAAGGATGTGAAAGAAGAATTCAACTTTAAATTTTCTAATGTTCTAAGTTTTTTTGCTCTTTGGGTTTATATTCTCCATGATTGATGTGTGATTAGAAATAATTCCCCTTTAAAGATATTATTTAAACAACTCCAATGTAAATTTTGTTAACAAATATATTAAATGTGTATAAAAATTATGAAATTTTATAACAATTTGTAATCACATGAAACAAAGTTTGTAATATTAACTTATTAAAATGCAAAAATAACTTACATCATTAAATAAATTCAACCATCACCAATTGAATTGCTGCAAAAAACTGAATAATGTGTTAAAATGAAGATACCTTTTCATCATAGGCATTAACGAAAATGCAAATTTTATGACATTATTGGTATATACTTTCAAAAACAAGAAAGAATAATGTACATACACTTAAATTCTACTATTCTTTGTTGTATATTCAGATTTCTCTGTATTTTGAAGCATTTATGGTTTTGTTTTTATGTGTTTTATTTAATATTGCACTTAAACATCCATTTAAGCCATTCTAGAAATTACATTATGTAGTTGAAAGATAAACTTTACTGTTGGTATGAAAGACTACACAATATATATAATGCACATTAATAAACACTGTTTGACAAGATGTCTTCTACTCTTAATTAATTTTTTTCCTCCTATACATACATGTTGGAAATTCACTCCTTTATCCAAACTATGCAAACAAAAAGAATTCCAACCCCTTTATAAACATTGCATTAGCTTTTCTATAAACACTCATAAATATACATGTGGAAAAATGTATTATTCATCTAAACACAATTTTATTACATTATTACATAGTAGAGAGGGTCAGGGTTAAATTTGAAATATATAAAGTCTTATCATGAAACTTGATTGGTTGATACATCAAGTTTAAAAAATTGTGCTGTGAAAATTTCCCACATACATTTACAGCACGGGAAATTTTAAAACAAAACATTGATGGGCTCTACACAGATGTCTTTTCAATAGACTTTGCAATTTACACTCTTAGAAGGTGGAATTAAAGACAATTGTGTAAAACTCTCTTCAACCATGGTCCCTGTTTAGAGTATTGTATAGTAGATAGCCTCTAAATAAAATATAACTAGTTGTGTATTTATCTTTTATCTGCCCCACTATGTAAACCCTCAACTCTGTAGCAAGTTTAGCTAGAAAATCAATAAATGTGATAAATAACTAACCCAAAATCTTATAAATGAAATTTAAGGACAGCCACCAGTTCCATCATTAATATAAAATGATGATGACAAGCAATGTTCTTATTCCTACAAGCTAATACAAACAATCCTTTGGTATATTAAATTTTTCCTTCATGTGTTTAGTTTCTACCCTTGGTATACTACATTTTTCCTTCATGTGTTTATTTTCTACCCTTGGTATACTAATTTTTTCCTTCATGTGTTTAGTTTCTACCCTTGGTATATTAATTTTTTCCTTCATGGGTTTAGTTTCTGCACTTTGTATATTAGTTTTTTCCTTCATGTGTTTAGTTTCTACCCTTGATATACTAATTTTCTCCTTCATGTGTTTAGTTTCTACCCTTGGTATATTTATTTTTTCCTTTTTGTATTAATGATGGAACTGGTGGCTGTACTTATATTTCATTAAAAAAAATTTGTTAGTTAAATTTCATTTATGAAATTTTGTGTTAAATTATTTATCACATTTATTAATTTTCATTAATATGAAAATGTTTCTCTGCAGAGTTTGTCTGTACATTCATACATAACTTTCATTTATTAAAAACTTAAGAATTATCTTTATGTACAGGAGGATATAAATTAACAGCAGAAATCATCCTGTGAAATGATTTTTATTAATTTGTATTCTATATATTGTGCAATCTTTTCAGCAAATAGTAAAGTTTATCTTTCAACTACATAATTTAATTTGTAGAATGCCTTAAGATTGGTATTGATATGTGATATTAAATAAAACACATAAAAGCAAAACCATTAACACTTTGAAATACAAAAAACTCTGAATATACAACAAGGACTTGTTGAATTTAAGTGTATGTACGTTTTTCTTTCTCATTTTTTTAAAGTTTATACTAAAACTTTCATGAAGTTTGCATTTTGTTCAATGCTTATGACGTAAAGATATCTTCATTTTAACACATTATTCAGTTTTTACAATTATTCAAGTGGTGACAGTTGACTTTATTCAACAAAGTAAGTCATTTTTGCATTTTAATATGTTAATATTACAAATTTTGTTTGATGTGATTATGAATTACTATAAAATTTCATAATGTTTGTACACAATTAATATTCTTGCTAACAAAATTTGTATTAGACTTGTTGAAAATCAATTTTTAAAGGGAATTGTTTCTAATCACATGTCATTCTGAAAGCATTGTAATGAAAATAAATCCAAAAATAAAACTTAAAACATTACAAATTTTTCTTTCACATATTTTGATTATTAGTGTTTTTTTGAAATATAATTTCCAGATCTATGCATTTAGAAATGTAAAGTGGAGGTGTATGCAAAGTCAAGATGTTTTGTAAAACAAATATTTGTCAATTGTGTTAAAACATGTACTAAAATGTTCTAAAGAAACCATAACAAAGGAAAAGTGTCCGATGTATTAAAACTGGAACTAAATCTAGTAATAAAAATACATATTTTCCACTCTCAAATTGTGGAAAAATACTTAGAAATTCAAAATTTATCGGTATTCTCTCTAATGATATGCTTTAGAAACTTTACCAAGGTCAGATATTGTTTCAAAAAATCTCAATCTCTATGTGATTTTAAAGTATTAAATATGGAAATTTAGTTAAAATCCAGGTTTCCTAATTGCATATTGTGAGATATAAATGTTATATTTGAATACAACAATAAACCACCCTGAAAAAGTATTTATTTCATTTTATCTGTTTCTGATAACTGTAATTTACACTATTAGTAGAAAAATACTTGGAAATCCATTATATATTGGCATTTTCTCCAATGCTATGCCTTAGAAACTCTATTTTATCAATTTCTAATAATTGTAAATTATGCTATTTATTTCTATATTTAGAAAATTTTCCTAAGTTGTTTTAATACATAATGTACAAACTATAGGTTAAATCATTTAATGATTACTGTTGTGTTTTATAATCTCATAAACAATTACAACTATATATTAATTAAATTAAGTTTTAAGTACTTTATGTATACTTAAATTTATTTTATATAGCTTTGACATTCATCTTCAATATAAAATTTTGCTTCATTTTAAGTACTATATGTATACTTAAATTTATTATATATATATATATATATATATATATCAGTGACATTCATCTTCAGTTTAAAAAATTTGCTTCTTTTCATGAAAACTGTGTACAACTATGTGTTTTGTAAAATCAATCAATTTAATCATTTTTGCGTCAATGTATTTTCTTATGAAAGTGTGTTAGTCTTTTTGTAAATAAAAATGTTTTTGCAAATTTCATGATATTTAATTGATTCATTTTTGAGATGACATTATGTATTCATTTGTGATTATCAAAATTTACTCATTGACTGAAGAAATGCTATTTCAATAATTATAAAGTATTTATTTCGAAATTCGCAAACTATTAAACAACTGCAAGTACTTTAACAATCATTGATTTGTAGAATGTCCTAAAATTTATATTTATATGTGATATTATATAAAAAAGCCATTCATTCTTTAAAATATGAAAATAAAATCTGAATTTATAATAAAGATTAGTCATATTTCTATGTATATATGTTTTTTTAATTTTTCTTAAAAGTTTATACTAATACCATCATGAAGTTTTCATTTTGTTCAAAGTGACAAACCACATATAGTGAAAAAATTGTATAAAATGGAAAACCCATGTAAAAGTCTATAAATGCGTAAAAAAATGACATACCATATAAAGTGAAAAAATTGTATAAAGTGGAAAACCCATGTAAAAGTAATAATTAGACTGTTCTTTACATAATTTTCAGATATCACATTTTCTGAGCATTCATTGAAAAATTCAACCTGAAGTTTTGATATTTTAAATGGACTGCATAATATTTTAATTTATACTGATATAGTCACTTTTCATTATCAGAGTGGTAGCATCCCATTATTGGATCAAATACCCTTATTCACAGTATATATTGTAAATTATCAGCCATTCATCAATTATGAAAAGGCTCATATAATTTATAATCCAATTTCAAAGTCATTCATTGATAGAATTAAAATTAGTTTCCATACATCACATGGTGAGTTCATTCATTTCAATGATACTAGCAGTATTTATTTAACACTTAATATCAAGGACACTGATGAAATTTAAGTTTAAACAATTTTTTAAAAACGTAAAATAAATAAGTTATTTGATAGTTTTAAATGTTGTCTATTAATAAGCAATGTACAACAATATAAATAATATCAATAATTTTTCAAATATTTTATTCTTGAATTCAGCAAGAAAAATATATTGAAAAAATATTTATTTCATTTGTACCAGAGATGGTGATTGATAAATTGTTTTACTTTATTAACATTTTAGTTTTGTAGCATCTTTCATTTACATAATTATATAAATTAGGAAAAACATGTAATAATTGAGATTGTTTTCCATTTTGTGAAAAAATTCTAGTTTTATGTGATTTGAAAATGTTTTAATTAATTGTGATAATTTTTAAATTGATTTGGATTTCATGTTTGGTAGATAACAACCTTTACAATTGGATACATTTTGACATTTGAACAATAAGATATAGATAAAATTTATGCAATGTTAACTCCCTGTTAAGTACAGCTTTGTACACACAGCAGCATAATGGAATTTTACATGGTTGTACTGTTTTTATAATTGGTTACATTTTGACATTTGAACAATGGGGATATACATAAAACCATGTAATGTTGACATTATTAAAGCATTCAACTTTATACACAGTGGCATAATGGAATTTTACATGGTTTTATTGTTTTTATAATTGGTTAATTTTGACATTTGAACAATGGGGATATAGATAAAACCACATAATGTTGACATTATTAAAGCATGCAACTTTATACACACCTGGCATAATGGAATTTCACATTGCTGAAACAAAGCCAACTACTCTGAAAGATTTCAAACTTTTTGGTAAGCTATTTTTATAATTAAATCTCAGACATTGTTCTTAACACTTTTTGCAATATTATCTCTAGTTAGTTTTACAGATATTTCTTTTAAAACAGAATCAATTTCATTTTAATAAATTGCTGCAAATTTGCAGTGCAATGTTAAATTTATAATAGAATTTATCATAAATAGAAACATTGCTTGTTTGTTAATACACATTTTTAATTGATTTTGTTTAAACTTTTTATTAACATGTGTTATATACTGTGATCTATCACCTAATTTATTAATCATTAATTTAGATACAATCATGTGAAATTCATAATGTGCAAAGACACATTGCATTTGTTTCCTACAGAATTTCCTCAACAACAATGATGATAAACTAACACAATAGACAAATTCAATAGTAAGATATATATGGTCATTATAATCAAAGTGTAGAATAAACTACATTTTTGTCTTGTCTTAAACATGTATGTGAGTTTTACCACGTATGTGTTTATTAAATATTAGAAATTACAAGTTTTTGCACAAACTAGTTTTTGGTTTTTTCCAAAAAATTATTTTGCTTTATTACCAAAATTAGCCATTACACTTTTAACAAGTATTATTATCTCTCTGATTCAAACATTAGTTATTAAATTTTACTGAATAAAACAAGTATGTAAAATAAACATATAAACTAAATTAATGTTGTATTTCCAATGTCATGTATGTTAATAAAAAAAACCAGTACATAAAATGAAACATGTAAACTAAGTAAGGTCATATAAATAAGCAAGTCATGTACATTAACAAAAAGCAAATAATATGTGTAAATTAACTAATTCCACACAAATAAGCAAGTAAAAAATTGGTTACATTTTATATAATAGACTTCAAACAAATGTGTTTGTCAACAAATATTACAACAAAAAAGAATATATTCAATGATGTCAGAGATAGACAGATGACAAAAGTACACAATTACATTATACCCATGCCAGACATGCTTGCAAAGGTCAAAAAAGTCAATTGTGTAATGTAATGGACTTGGATTCATACTACTCATATGTTACTTAACTCATTATTGTTGATATTGCTATTGTAAAACTTGGTATCAGAAAAATCTTCTTCTGAAAAATCAGTTAAATTTTTATATTTCTTGTAAATATCAATACTGTTGTCAACTAACATAAACTGAGTATTATCATTTATAATTACATTCTCAATGTCTTTTATTGCTTGCTTAAGCCTCTGAAAATGTACTTTTTTACTGTTATTTAGTGTGTAAGTGTTGTGATCAAGCACCTTCTCTATTGTAAATGGACCCTGCCAATGAATTGCTAATTTCCACACTTGATTGTGTTCAGTGACAGGACGTGGGAAGTAAGTGAAGATCTTATAGCCATGTTTATGCAGTTCTCCATACAACTTCTTATAGAAATTCTTCTTCTGTCTTATGCTGGATTGATTGGTATTGTGACATACCATTCAATGAATTTGTTGCATGTTGTTGATCATTCAGGCCACATACTTTTCTACACTAATATCATTGTAATTCAGGAACATCATGTCTAAGGGTGTCATGGCTTTGCATCCAAACATAGCTTTGAAAAGGCTTACTCTCTTGGTTGAATGTACAGATGTGTTGTACAAATATTTGATGAATTCAATTACTCATTTTTACTATTTGCCTGCAGCACATGACAGAGCCACTCTGAGCAGCTTGATGATGATTCTGTTTAATATCTCTACCAATCAATTTGACTGGGGATGATAGGCTGTAGTGAACTCATTTACTATTTCCAATTCTTTTATTAAAGCTTACATTAGGATATTTTCAAATTGGGGTCCATGATCAGAGACTAATTTCTGCATGGGTCCAAACTTTAAAACCCAATCTTTTACTATATTTTCTGCTATGCATTTGGCTGTTATGCTTCTTAGTGGAATTATTCATGCATATTTAGTGAAATGATCAACCAAGACTATGAGATACTGAAATCCATCATCATCCTTTGATAACTGTTGCAAATCCATATGGAAAATTTCATTTGGTCTCTTAGCTGGTTTAAACTCAAGTTCTGCCCTCTGCTCAGGGAAATGACTAGCATTTTGTAGAAGGCACTTCTCACATTTATCAATGACATCAATTACCACAGATCTTATTCCTATTGTAACATAGCAAGTATTGAATATGTTCTCAGTTTGGATTATACCAAGGTGGCCCCTTTTATGCACTTTTCTTATGAGGTCTTAGTGGAAATATTCAGGGATGGCTAACTGTTGTTTCTGCTCTTTGTGTACAGAAGGCCATTTTCAGTCAATTTCCAGTTATAATATTTAAAATATCAGTTTACTATAGGATCCATTGGAAAGAATGGATCTTTGATTCATTATATTATTTCTGATAACACTTGGTCATTATGCTGATGGCAGATTATTTCTTCTTCCATGATTTGTTCATGCACCATGATAGGCAGAATGGCTTTTCCATTGAGGTCAGCATTAATTTCAGGGGTAATTCATACTTGGTGTGAGGGATAAATCTGAACTGAATTTTTTCTTCTGCCAGTTTCTTAATATCTCACTTGTAGCTGGGTAGTGCTGTCCAATAGTCAGCATTGAGATGCAATTTTCCTGGCCAATATTGGATAGAGAATGAAAAATCATTCAAGTATTTGATCCACCTAGCTACTATGTTGGATTTGTCTCCTGAAAACTTTTTCAGTCATGCAAGTGTGCTTTTGTTGGTGTGTACCACAAAAGTACATCCAAATATAAAGTATTGGAATTTTCTCAAAGATTCAACCAATGCCAGCATTTCACATTTAGTGGCCCCATAGTTTTTCTCAACTGCTCAAAGCTTTCAGCTAAAATATTGAATCAGGCTTTTGACTCCTTCTAATATTTGACTCAGTATGCCACTGATAGCCACTGTGCTGGCATTGCAATCAACTATTGAGTTTTTTGTGTAGTCAGGTGTATTTAGAGTAGGGAACTCAGACTGGTACAGCCACTATTTCTAATTGCAAGGTATTGAATCAGAATGGGAGATTGGATCTGCTTAATATTGTAATATATGTCTTACCACATTGAATGTGCACAAATCAGGGGAGAAAGTAACACCTTTATAATATTTCCCTTTTTGTCCAGATAACATGATGTCCCCATTAAAATTGGTGTCAGTAAATACCACAGCTCTAGTCCAATATCTTGCCTCAAGATGCATCACAAATTTTTCCCTTTAGGGATATCTTATTTCCAGATGCATCAATAAGGCTAATCACTAAAGGATCCAACGCATCTTGGTTAATGCAGAGATATGTGCAACATTCATCACTAATGATAGATGCTGCTGCTCCAGTTTTTATCATTGCATTGATTAACCTTCCATTGACTTCCACAGATATCATGTTTTTCTTCATCAAGTTGGTAATTATGAGAATATCCTGTGCTCTTTTTCCATGAGGCAGTGCTCCATTTAGCTTAAGGTTTCAGGTCTGTTGTTACTGATTGAATCAGATTCATTGGGTTCTTAAATCACAAATCCATCCTCATCAGCCAATAATTGTATTGCAGCACTACAGCTGGTCCTTAGATGGCCTTTTTGTCCACATTGATAGCAGTGAATGGCTGAAATATCAAAATCCTTTTTGGAAGAGACCTTGGGTAGATTCTCCTTAGACTTAAATTTAACAGATTCAGGTTTAATTTTTAAATCAGTGATGTCCTGGTCAATGTGGCTCAAGCTTTGAATCATATACACAAAGCTGATAGCTTTCCCAATAATATCATGAAGGCTATCTTCAGAGTCACAATTTACTTCTAGGTGACTGTGGATGTAATCAGGGAAACCCCTGCAGATATACAAAAAAGAGGTTGTGCTTTGAATACTCAGGCAACAGATTGCTTAGTCAAAATAATCATTTGATTTGGGAGATATAATTTTGGATATCATTGCCTCTTTTAAAAGACATGTCACATAACAAGGTTTTGTATTTATGTTTAATGTGTGGAGCTCTATAATGATCTTCAAAATAGCCCACTAATAATTGATAATCTGTTTTGTTAAATGATCCAGCATCATGTATTGGTTGTATGCCAACCTTGAAGATATATTGAAAACTGAGATACTGTGGCTTCTTGAGACTCACAATATTGCTTCATTGTTAATTCAAATAGAAAAAACCACTCTTCAAAAGATTGAGAGACCTTGTTGATTTGGCCAGTAAATTTCAGGAGCACAGAATGCATGCTGAAATATTCTTGTCCACAACTAGAATCTGGAGAGAGAATTGAATTGGTAAACTGTGGCCCACCACTTGTCATGGGCCCACTAGGTATACCAAGATTGGGACTTTGATCAGCTACATGTTTGTAAACTGTAGACACAACTGTCATATTAACAGGAGCAATGAGAACCTGACGCACTACTTGAGGCATAGCCACAGTAGATTATGTGGATACATTAGTGATCAATGACTGAGTAAATGTTGGATTACCTCTTACAAAAAGGTACAGAGTGATGCAGAGTTAGGGGTGGAAGTTGTCAAGTGTTCAGTTTAAAATGTTTAAGATGTTTGAGGCCCTCATTGAGATGAGAGCATGTGAGCAAACAGATGGGTTAGATTTTCACTGAAATCGTCAAGGACCTCATCTAATACAGAAGAGGTGACATATTTGGCAGCCACAGGTGAGGAAGAGTCCTCAAGATTCTTAGGCACAGCATTTAGGTCATTGATCTGTATCTCTAATAACATAATAGCTTCCAACATTTTCTTCTCTATCAATTGATATTCAATGTACTGTGTGTTGAGCTCAGCTTGCAGTGACTCAATAGGGCCACCTGTTGTGACAGCAACTCCTTTAGGTGCTCAATTTCCAATGTCTGCACATCAAAATGTGGTATTGGATCACTATATGGTTGAACAGGAATGGGTGGAGCATTATGAGTGTTAAGGACTTGACAATCATTCACCAGAGAAAATTGACTAGGAGAGTTGGGTAAAGACAAATTAAAGAATAATCCAATGGTACAAGGGGTAACATTTGGTTTACCAATGCTTGTACAGGGGATTCTCTGCATGGGAGTGCCAAAACAAGGAGAACAAACAACTGTGTGACTAGAATCCATCTAATGATAAACAAGAAAAATAACACTTCTCTGATAAATTGACATTTGGGAGCATTCTCCCAACTGACTGACAAATGGAGTTAGCATAACAGCAGCAACACAAAAAAGAGATATGGTAGTATTTGGTAATAAATCCAACAATAGAACCAAGACAAACAAGTCAAAACCATGAAAGAATCAAGTGACAGTTCAGGATCATGTCAGGGTCACCATGTAGAATCAGGGCCTGGGAACTATACTAACACTAAAGAACTCATTGTCATGGCAGAAGGTTGAGGAAGTGACCATATTGAAACAGCCCTGATTCTAATAAAGATGATCTATGCAAAACTGTAAGAACATCATTAATTCCTCCATGTAACTAGTAACTATTTAGAACATATCCAGGATGACCAATTCATATGGCTTCCATCCAAAGGGATGTCCATGGAAAGAGAAGTTTGCAACTTGCTTGATTGATGCTACCCTATTTGTCTCATAATTTATTATCCATCTCAATATGAAGTAAACAGCTCAGTTATTTTCTTCTCTTAGCTCACTAAATAATAGCATGTAATTACCATGCATTCATGTTAACCAATAGTATAATATCATCACAGTGTAATAAATTATTAGTGTATGTACTTTTTTGAGCAAAAAGGCTTAATATGTCTATACATAACCTTACATCTAACCTAATGTGGTCCACAATTTGGGCTGCTTACTGTCTGAATGCTTGAAGAGGTGTGTGAAGAAGTATTCCTAAATTGTCACCAGAACTTACACTATAATTATTTTAAACATCATAGATAAAAAAAGTAAAAGAAATATGAATGAAAAATAAACAAGTTTGGGGCTAGATAAACTCTATTGAACCATTTCTACATTGTTTCTCATTTTTATACATAGTAAATTATTACCTGCCTTTGTTTACAGCTTAATATCACCTGATCATGTTTCCCTTGCAAATTCAATTGAGCAATGATACTATGCAGCACCAAAGTAAGGGGACATAAAAATATCATCGCAAACTAAACTCAAAATAAATTTCAATGTCATTACAAATTACAAAATCAATTAAAAAAATAGGCATCAAGTATGTGAGTGACTCTACACAAATACACAAACTATGATGTAAGAACAAATAATTGATATAAAAATATATAGGATGCAATAAAAAACTCTTGATTTGTTAGAGATCAAAATTGGAAATCTAAATTTAGACAGAAAGCAAAAAAGGTAAAGAATTAAATAGTGAAATATTACAATAAGTTCATTCCAAATTTCAGATGTTGTGGTTTCACAAGCTAGGTGGCATTTATTTAGCCTTGGAAGGCATAATTTTCTTTGATTTATAACTGATCATGAGCTTTTCTTACTTCCTGTGTTTCATTATTTTTTAATTTTGTTAGATCTCTGCTTTAGAATTTTTGACTGAAAATATTCTATTCAGTTTATCATTGAAAACTTGAAAGTCAAGAAATTTTTAAATAGAATTAATTGATAAGACTTTAAAAATGTCATCTGATAGTTTCAATAATAATATTTAGTTCAAATTTTCCACTAAGTCTAATCACATTATGTTGTGCAGTCATTTTAAATAGATTACACCTGCCAAGAAGATGTATTCTATTTTACAATCAAATTTCAAATGGATGGAAAACAGATCAGTTTAACATTTTATATTTGCCTCAATTGTAAATGCTCTGCATTCTGGAAAATATAGGGAAAAATATCCATTATTTAAAAAAGTGTATTCTGTCCTAATATGGCAAGCAGAACAATAACTATATAGAGTAGATCTTATGGATAAAAAATAGCTATATGCCAATTTGATCATAAATCAATATAGAAAAAAGACTATTGATTTTGCTGTCAACAATATGTTTATGCTGCATGACAAACTTTCTGAATTATCAAAAAATGTTCTATCAGTGGATGCAAAGTCCTCTTGTGATCTAATTTCCAGTGAGATTATTCCTGACTTCTTGCAAAATAAAGCAAGAGAAGCACTTAATGAAAACAGGTGCACACAATTGATCATGCACAGAAGAAACAAGGATTGAATTTATGCACCACCCTGAAAAAGCTGTGCTGTACCAACAACAAATATTTTAAATCTAAAATCTACATAAGTGCTATGCAAAGAGCAGAAACTGTTTCCTTATGTAACATGATGCTTTGAAAGCAACACTTTGATTGTTTTGTATTTCTTCATTATTTGTGCTGTGATGTTGTCATCCTTTGAAAGTTGTTCTATTTCAATTTCTGCTGCTTGCTTTCTATAATTAAAACTGGTTTCTTGTGCTCTTGTGCTTAGTGTATATTATTTGGTATTTGGTTTTATTTTACCTTGCAATTGCATTGCAAATTACAATAAATTAAGCCTTTATACATTATTCATTCTGAAGAAAATTTGCCCAGAGTACTATAGTAGTATATATATTATACACAACAATAAAAATATAAGAAAAAAATTTTTATGGAATATTTATATTGCCTTCTTGTATCACAAAATTTTCCATGGAAATGTAATCATCCTGAATGGCTTAAAAATAAAAAATAATAACTTCAGGGATTTCAGGTTTTTGGAATGTTAAGAACTCAAACTCAAATGAGTTCACAAAAATTAATCAGAAAAATTAAGAGGAGAAACCACTAATATTCCATCTTGATTGAAAATCCACATAAAAATGCCATAAAGATTAAATAATTTTAAATTTTAGCTTCATTATCAACTGCAAATTCATATTTTTAAGAAACTTGGAACTATTGTAGAATATATGTTTTGTAGTCTAAAAACTTGAAATTAGAAAAAAACTCGATTCAACATAGAATTTTCCTCAAAAACTGGAAACGTAAGAACTTGAACTCAAACCGAGTAACTTGAACTCAAGTCAAAAACGGCAGTGCAGGGTTTCTTTATATTTTCTGCATATTTCGAAAATTTTCAATAGAACCTATTTACTAATCCGTATTGTGCCAAATGCGCAGAGAAGTTTTTAATTCGTGAAAATTTAATGAAATAATTAGTAGTCATTTTATTAAATAATATGCGTCAATTTTGTTTGTATTGCTTATTGCTTTATGTAGATCTGCCCTCACCATTGATCGCAATTGTTGGGCCCTTTACTCATTAGAAAATCCACAAAGTAAAAATTAATTTTTCAACAATACAATTTTTGGCTATGCTTTCCTTACCAATAGTCTTTAGCCGTAGTTCTTCAATTCTAAGGTCACTGTTGGCGAAGGGGTGCCACACAGCAGCCGGTTAAGAGTTAAATATTACTAAGATGTAAAAAACAACATGAAATACATTAAATGTAGATAAATATTAGATAAAAAGTTTAAGCAATTGTCGATATAAGCCGATAGCTTAGCAAATACAAATGGGACCACCTACAAATTGAAGTTGAGTTGCAATTTATTTAGGCTAAGCTATATATATATATATATACTGGCGCTGGGTTATTTTCGTTTTGT
This sequence comes from Hofstenia miamia, assembly GCA_900660155.1. Lineage (NCBI taxonomy): Eukaryota > Metazoa > Xenacoelomorpha > Acoela > Hofsteniidae > Hofstenia > Hofstenia miamia. The sequence continues at coordinate 124,668 of CABFPE010000740.1, forward strand.
ACCCAGCGCCAGGTGACCATATAAGGCCTAAAATATTACCCTAATTTTTTTGATAGATCTGTTAATGAGGACCCATATGAGATTATGTACAAAAAGTTGGCGCGAACTCGGACTTTTTCAAAAACCCATTTACCCAGCGCCAGAAAGTGTACTGGGGGCCAGTAAATATTTCCTGAAAAATATATATGTACACACACAGAGATATCGGCGCTTTGTGCTATAAACTATAAAATGTGCTGTACAAAGCGTTTTTTCCATAGTACAAAGAGCCGCTTTTCAATTTTCTCCTGATGAAAACAATGAAATTTAACAAATTTGCGTGAATCACTTCTGTAGCCCCAAAGGCTTCTTTCTATACCAGTGAGAACAAATTTGTTTTCTCATGTCAAAAAAATTTTTTTTTTGAATTTTACATAGATAAATGGCGCTTTGTACAGTTTCCATAGATAATGCTGCTTTGTACCTTTGTTTTTTTCCACATGTGTTTGTGAAGTTCTTTTATTGTTTTTATGTTATGTATTATGTGTTTAACTCTTGCTTAAATATATTTTTATGTTTTTGAAATGAGTGATGACAGGTCAAAAAAGCAAAATACAATGAAGACTTTGAATACCAACTTCTTAAGAAACTTTTACTTCTTTTTGTTATGGATATTTGTTTAGTAAATAAAACTACTTTTATTGTTCTTCTGCTGTCTTATTTTGATATTAAAGGCGTTATTTAATAATTGTAATGATGTTCTGAAAATATAGTTTTCATACAAAAAGCACTAACGACGCATAGTGTTACAAAGCGCGTATATATATGAAAATGATTATAAATAAAGAATATAAATTCTGTATAAATTACAAACGGCGAATATATATATATATATATATATATATATATATATATATATGTATGTATGTATATATATATATATCCCTCTGAATGTTTGTTATTATTCTCATCATGACCGCGTTTCCAATCATAAATCTTTTAAATTTTGTAGAGTAGTGTCTCTAATTTACCTACCCCATGGGCAATATATTTAAGTTCGAGTGAATACTGCGGGAGAAAAAGTAAAAAAAAGGTTTTTTGGGGAAAAGTGCGATTCCCACTAAATGCCAAATGGAATTTCAAAAATTTATTTTGTTAATTTCTTTTGCTGAAATTTCTAAGTTTACTTGGCAATACGTTAATGTACAAAGAAAGATATTTTCAATGATTTTTGAAATTTAAATTTTTGGCGGTTTTATTACATTCCCTAAGTAGAGCAGTAAACGCTGAAAATAATGCAAATTTGTCGCCGTCTATCGTCGACAGTCTTATAGCAAATGCTTAATAGCGCCAAAACTGGTCTTGAAACCCTCAATAAAAATGTCATTTTTTAAGATAAGGCAAGATTAGAAACTTTTCTTTGTTTGACTTGTACGCAGATTGGCTTCGCAGTATTATTAGGCACAACTTCAAATCCAGCTTCACTATATTTTTGGCATTATTGTAAATATATTCCTCTGTGGTTTGGCTTGAGCTGCGTTGAAGAAGGTGTTTTTACATCGTGTGTCAAGAAATGTTACTGTGATGAGCAATTCATCGTCAAGTGACTGACGCAAACTAATTTGTTTGAGAAGTTTGCCTCTAAACTGACGAATTGCTGAAACATTGCTGTTGTTTATACCATCTATCATACATGCGACAGCGGAAATATCAAACTAATGGTAATGCATTCATCAGGAGACAGCAAGTTAGAAACGTCAGAAATGTGCTTTTGAATGATGACTAACTCTTCAATGATTATCCACTGGTTGTCAGCTGGCCCGGTAAAGACTCTAGTCATTCTTTCAGGAAATCTCACCAAAGCATTGCTAACAGGTGACGTGTTCAAGAAGTAACTTATATGATGAATTCCACCTGTTAACTATGTCCATTTGTGGGATGCTGTGTGCTATACAGTGGAATCAGCACGCTCAGAAACAGCTGTACTTTTAGAAAACCGGCTGAAGAAGAATGCAAAACGTCGCAATGCTGCGTACAGCCTTACCAACTGATGTTTGGATTTTCATTGCATCTTTTACAGCCAGGTTTAGACGATGATCAAAGCAGCCCATCCAGCAAACTCCAAGCTGGAGCACAATTAGTGCTTTTGGCATTGCAGCAGTCGTGTCAGTTGTTACACAGATTAGATTTACAGCCGAGGTTGTATTTGTTTAGAGCTAGATCATACTTGCGGTATCTTCTGATTTATGGCTCGCAACATCCTAATTTTCAGAAAAGCTTTCAATAGATAGAACTTATGATTTCAGCTGAGCATTTACCAACATTACACAATGGACTATAACAATCTAAAAAATTTCGCAGCTATGCGACTACCAGTGATCAAATGTAATAGCTACGAATGACAGGCTATCCTGGTTCAAAGTATGCTTCAGTTTATTATCAATTTTATCATGCTGGGTATCTAACTTTCTGGAAAGAGTGATAGGATGTGGCGGCTAATATACTCCACTAGAAATAACAAGAACAAATGTTTAAACCCTTACCCTACAGAAATCTCCATTTTTGACAATAAATTCCAACAAAGCGTCGTCATAATTCTCCTGTTAAGTGAGTTTCCTCGCAAAGTTTATTTTATGTTGCTGTGCGTGGTCCAAATTAGAAAACGCTGATGGAGTTTTCTTTTTTGTCGCTTTCATTTTTTCAACTGCATAAATTTCTTTGTGTGTTTTTCTCCAGGTGAGTCAAAAGCGTTGTTGTTTGACAACCTTAAATTTTTGCTTGCAATTTTTACATTCGTCACAATGTTCAGTGAAGAGCTCAAAAACTGCTGATTTACAATCCATGCCTGAAACAATTGCTATCTGCACTACATATTTTCCACATTACGTAAACAATTAATATCCACCGTCCTCCTCAAATGTAACCACATCAAAGCTTCTACAAATATCGGTAGAAATATATCATGTATAATCATGTTTGGAATTATATATTGCTTTTATATTTTTATCCTGATGCCTTACAAATTTGAGATAAAGAAAGTTCGGTGGACTTTTTGACACTACATATAAAATTGAAGAAAAACAAGATTTCATTCAATTCAAACGAGTACTCGAACTCCATTCGAAATTCGAGTACTAGTACTCCAGGTCCTAATTAAGTATTTAAACAGTTATTAAACTTTGAAATATAGCATGTCCCATACTATCTCCATGTTGATTAACCAAACACTTTTTATATTAGCTTTCAATAAATCATTGATTTGTTGCATTGCCAAAGTGCTATGAATTACTTTTTGTATGTATTTATAGATGATTTAGAATCAACTAATAAATTAGAAGGAATTTCATACTTATTGTTTAAGAATTAAAATTTAACTCCACGAAAATTACAAAAGTGTATTCAAATTATTATGCAATCAAATTCTATTATTTAGTAGGTAATCATTTAAAATCCTTTTTAAAATTTCGACTAATTATTTCTGGAAAAATCGGAAATAACGCAATATTTGTTTTAACTGAAACCTGGTTAAACGATTCTGATATTTTGAAAAAATTATATAATCCTAATTCTAGCTACTTCGATATTTATTTTAAAAACAGATTTGAACGGGGTGGCGGTTTAATGATACTAATTCCCAAATTCTTAAAATCAAAACGGAGAGAAATGTGCGGCAGTTAAAGAACTTCGACATAGTATTTGATTAATTACAATGTATTGATAGGAGTGCATTTAGTGAAGAAAGTAATATATATAATAGCAAGCCCGTGGCTTGCATTTGAAATTCAGGGGGCCATGGCCCCTCAACGTTCAATAAATAATTTTTTACTCATATGAAATAGTTTTACTTTTTCATTGAATTTTTAAATGGAATGGCATTAGTATTTTATATATTTCAACTAAAATATATTTACTCTAACTTAGTTACAGAATATTCGAATTAATACTATGGAGTTTTGTATCCAGGATGCCAAAAGGAAGGGGGCAAGTGGTCCAACAGGGAGGGCCATTGCCCCCCTGGCCCTACCTTAGCCACGGCCCTGATTGACCCATGAAATATTTGAAACTACGTCAATTGAATTAGAGTCTTTCTCAAATTCATACAGCAACGAGCTCATAAACATGTGCTATAATCCAAATAAAAATTTTATCTCTGAATTTCGTAACCACAAATTTGAAGAAATTGAATATGCCATTCTTGAAAATAAATTTGTTAATATCTTAGGAAATTTTAATTCCAATTACTTAAATTCTTTCGAATCAAAGCGAATTGATCATATTTGTGATATTTTTGGTTTTCAAACTATTAATAAGACCAATCCAACTAGATTTTCTAATTTAATTGACTATTTTTTATCCGATGGTTGTAATAAATACAAAACATATATATTTGAATCATTTAGTGATCACGATCTTTGCGTTTATGTTAGTAACCATAAGTTTGGAACAACAACTAGGAAGGTTGTTTATTCTAAGGACTTTAACAATTTTAATGATAAAAAATTAATCGACCTTTTGAAGAACATATGCTTTGATCTAATTTGCACTTTTAATGATGCCGATAGTATTTTGAAATTTATCACGCGGAAATCACCAAACCTTAAACCAAATAGCGCCGCTGCGAACCAAATTTATTAGCACTAAATTAAGACCAGTGGTTAACCAAACCTGTGATTCTGGCTTGATTAAAGAATAGGTAAATAAACTCTTTGAACTTGCGAAATCAGATTCCATCAATCTTAATTGGACCAATTATGAGCACACTAAGTAATTAATCAAAAATAACCTCAAATCTAAGTACGAAACTAAGGTAAAGGATTACTTCAAACGCTTAACTAAATCTAACCAAAGATGGAACTTTCTTAAATAAAGCATTGGCAAAACTAAAGGGTTAGATATTCACATTGAAGAAATAAAGCATGATAATAGGACATACAAAAATATCGCAAATATTTTAAATAGCAATTTGGGTAAATTCCATTTAAATTCGAAGAAAATGGAATCTTTTCATCTCAACAACCTGTTATACAAAGGGAACAGTTTTATTTCAACTTAATTTCCTATTATGATCTTAGAAATTTAGTAAATAAACTAGATGCCACTAAATCTTGTGGATCCAGCAACCTGTCGTATTGGATAATTAAAAACTATTTTTATATTTTTGTTGAATACCTACTTTTAGCATTCAACCAAAATATTATAAATAATGACTTTCCTGCGCTTTTAAAGCAATCTGATATTTCACCGTTATGTAAAAAAGGAGAACCACTAGATCCCATGAGCTATCGACCGATTAGCATAACACACTCTTTTTCAAAAATATTTGAAAAACTTCTAGCTGCACAAATGTACAAGTTTATTAATGACAATAAAATTTTATCAAGTAATCAGTTTGGATTTCGACCTAAATTCAGCACATCTGATGCGATTTTATCAATCACAGAAAAGATTGAAACAAATACAAACCAAAATTTGTTCACAGCAGTCGCCTTACTTGATTTAAGTAAACCATTTAACTCAATGAATTTCGATATTTTATAACAAAAGTTAAGGCGACAAGGTTTCAGTTTAAATGCAGTAAATTTTATTATGAGTTTCTTAAGCAATCGCAAACAACGAGTTAACATCGACCATATTTTTTCAGAGTATGCAACTACAAATCTTGGTGTGCCCCAAAGAACTGTATTAGGACCCCCTTCTATTTGCATTATACGTAAATGATATTTCAAAATTCTTGACAAAGGGAACTATTTACCAATACGCAGATGACACTTGCATATTACGAACAGCAAAAAATCCCTTTGAGGCAACTAAACATTTGACAAATGATATTGGAAACCTCATAACATATTTCAATCGTAATAAACTAAAAATCAATTCAGACAATTTATCATCTTTTCATCTAAACAACGACAAAGGCTTACTGAAAATATTAAAATTCATGTTTGTGATAATGAAATTAGTCAAAGTAAATGTGTAAACTATATAGGTGTATTAATAGACAATGACTTAAAATTCGATAATTTCTTCCCCCACAAATTAAAGATGGCATGTGGAATAAAATATTTGTACCATTTGCGCCATGTAGGAAAACCGTCCCATATAGAACTAATTCATTCATTTGTCTTAAGTCAATTTAATTACTGTGCATTTCTTTTTCAAAATCTCACATCGCAAACCGTTCATCATTAGCAAAAATGTTTAACTGGACATTTAGAACACTTAGTTATATTGAAAAACATGAATCAATAATGCAATTAATATCATCATATGATATCTTGGCCCCAAGTTACTTTATTCAGTATCAATCTTTACGATGACTCACAAATTTATCCATGAATTGTAAGTTCATTAAGTTTTCTTAATAATTGCCTCAAAATCAATAAAAGAAGTAAAACAGTTTTAGCATCAATAATCGTCAAGATTTATTTTCTTTTAAATGTTCAATCTTATGGAATGATTTAAATATTGATATAAAATGTGAGAAAAACTATAAACACTTCAAAAAAAAATAAAACAATTTCTATTAAATAGGCAAACATTATTGGGCATAGATAATAAGCTCAACGCATGGACGAATTACTTTTAAAACTGCCCTTTAACTAATATTGCATATTTAAATAGTTTTGTAAATATTTTTGTCATGCGTTAGTTTATAGTTTTTATATACATTTAAGCAATAAATTTGCTTTGACTCTGCTCAGAACAGTTAATTATTGCAAATATTATTACACTGCTTACAACCAATTTAACAACCTATAGAGAATTAAAAACAGAAATAATTGGGAACAATTACATAATTAACAATTTTTTTAATAATAATGTAACTTTATTTATTGTTCATAATTTTATCTATTATTTAGATAATAATATTTAATAATAAATTACTTAGACTATTTGTAACTTACTGGAACCAAAATCAGTATAACAAAATAGGGTAAATTTGATAAAGCTTCACAAATGCTGCAATATTTATTTGTTTATTTATATTTTATTTGATTTTGTAAATTGGTTGAAGAAATAAATTGCATGTATGTATGTAATAATAATAATAATAATAATCAATGACTTTATTTAGCCGCTGAAGGCATACACAACAAGAAAATAAAAACAAGTCAAGTTTTACGGCAGCGAGGACAGTCACAGGAGATGAAATAGGAGCAAATGGAAGAGTAGGCGAAGTTGGAGAAGGGCTCAGCAAAGAGGAAAGCCATCAAAGATTTCTTGAAGCTCGGTGGCGGGGAAAAAAATTCAATCGCTGTTGGAGGGTTGCGAGTCAAGATGTAATTAGCAGCAGTACAAGCACGATTGAAAAACGAGTGAAGGGTGCGATGTTTCTTTGTACGACGAATGGAGAAGGTGACAACATCATCAGAGCGAGTGCAGCAGGAATTGGAGAACTTAATGAAATCAAAAGGATCAAGATCCAATTTGCGAGTCAGCAGTCGATTGAACAGAAGGAGATCACAGGCATGGAAGTAGAGTGACAGCGGGAGAGTGGAGAATTTCAGCAGAGCGTCTTTATAGTCCAAAGAGGAAATCCATTTGAAAGCGCGTTTCTGGAAACGTTCCATGGAGTGGAACAAAGCACGAGAAGGCCACCAACAAGGAGACGCGTAGAGAAGAATGGCGCGAGGAATGGACTTGAACAAAGAGAGCTTCACAGCGGACGAGGTATTAAAAGGAACATTACGGAAAAGGGCAAATAGCGAGGAATTAGCTTTGCGGAGACGCAAAGACACATGTCCAGTCCAATTTAAGTTAGCAGCAATTTGAACTCCAAGATGAGTGTGGTGAGGCGCAAAGTTCACAAGTAGATGCAAATCAGAAGGGGGAGCCACAGAAAAGGAAATACCACATGTCTTGGTAGTGCTAAAATCGAGATGGTTGACAGAAGACCAAGTAATCAATTGCTCAAGATCAGAAGAAATGTTAGAAGCAAAAGACCAACCAAAATCAAAAATCGCAGTGTCGTCGACATACAACAGGCAAGACGAGTTGAGAACAGAATGAGGGAGGTCGTTAATGGCAACGAGGAAGAAAATAACAGTAAACACTGAGCCTTGAGGAGTACCACTAGTAACGGGGACAGGGATGTATGTAATACATCGACATCTCCAATTAATAAAATAGAATTATATTTATATTTGAGAATCTGAAAAAGAAAATCACATTGAAATCGGTAGGGACAGATTATCTGGGTGATGAGTTTATTGTTATAATGTTTTGAATTATTTTTCCTATTACCTTATTGAAGTTTGATTCCCTAATGTCCGTGAATTATATTTTCAATAGACTATGTACCCATTTTCAAATTATTGGAAGTTATTTTTAGTTTTGTTGGAATGTAATTTCTTAAAGAATGAGCGACGTTGTTAAGTGCGCACATTGCGCCGCAATATCTCATAGTGAGCCAACAGAAGATATTAATAGCAATTGCATGTTTTGTTTTGGCTTATTCACACGTTTTCTTTCTGATGATTTTGTCAATGAAGTAGTCGCTGAGTTTTCTAAATATAAAAAATGCGATTCAGTATTTTCTTTATCATTTGAATTTCCACCAGCCTTATATCTCACACAAATTCTTTTATATTTCAGTGCTAATTCAGAATACAAAGTCAATGATGACGTGGTTTTCAATACTAAAAGTGCTTACAAATCATTATTACTTCCAAAACTTCAATCCCAAATCACGCATGCTTACACTCACCATGGTGGTATAGAAATACACATACACCTCACCGACGACCTCACAGAATCCTACTTATTTAAATTGAATTCTTTCTGTTGCGAAATGCGACCTCTTAGCAAACGCTCGAAGCAAGATATTTTGCAAAATAACCAACAGCTCTTAGATATTTTGCGGGTAACTTCTTTATCTAGGGTCCTTGAAAAAGTTTCACCATTACAACTCCCCTCACCCAAAGGATTTGTGAAAATTCGAACTCCATCCATATTTATTGGCGGTCGTTATTGTAAATTTTCTAGAAAGTGCAGCCAATCGAATTGGGTAATTAATGGTAAGCAAATGTCCGAATTTTCTGTGGAGGACCTAATATCTCGTCCATTTTTAAAACTATTTGCTGCTTCAGAAGCCGTTTTTAGAGCCTCAGGTCGCGAAGACATTGACGTTTTAATGCTTGGAAATGGCCGCCCATTTTCTATTGAATTTGTTTGTCCCATGTTTTCTCAGTTTAAGCAGGATGATATAGATAATGTAACGTCTGAAGTTAATTCTAGTACTATAATATCCATAAACTCTGTGAAGATTATTAATAAAAACGATTTAAAGGTGATCAAGGAAGGTGAAGAGTTGAAGCGCAAACATTACTCCGCTGTAATTTACTGTCAAAATGGATGTCCTTCAACCAAGCAACTTGACGAATTAGTGCAACGGAAAGAGCTAGTGATACATCAGAAAACTCCTATTCGTGTGTTACATCGACGACCTCTTCTCACGAGAGAGCGCATGATACACTCAATGAATTGGAAACAACTTGATGAAAAACATTTCATGCTGCAATTAATTACTCAATCAGGAACTTACGTGAAAGAGTTTGTACACGGTGATCTTGGGCGTACAGTGCCAAATGTGAAAGCATTGCTCAATACAGAAGCTGATATAATTCAGCTCGATGTTGATCATGTAGATTTAGATTGGCCTTTGTAAATTTATTTATTGATTGGTTTTCATTTAAAAAATTTCCATTAAATGTTTGGTTTATTAATGCGTTTTCTGCCAAGTACGACAAATTCAATATATTTCGCAATTTGCATATACAATTGGAATAAGTTTATTTACATCTATTGTGAAAGAAGTGCTTTTCTTTGACTTAAAATAATGATATTTTTAAGGCTCAGCTTTTTCGTGGAGGTACGCGTTCCGATTTATTTTTGGTACGAATACTATATGACACATTTGCAAAGGTGATAACATATTTCACACGAGACGCACTAGAGCTGTTATTTTGACGAATTGCCCTTATCCGGCAAAAAGTTAATCATACAACTCATTTTCTCATGCTTATTTTATCAAAATATAGAATCTCCAACATTTAAATTATATATTTTGTACCTACAAATATAAGGACAAGGTAGTTATTTGATGGTATATAAATAATGGATTCAATCTGTTCGTTAATCCCACTTTTTTAATGTTTCTGTTGAAGATCAAGTGAATTTGGTTTAGTAAAACTCTGTTTCCATTTTGACAGAAATTTCAAAGCAATATGCGATATCAAATCTTTCAAAAAATAACTAATATTTTGTACATCATAATTCACAACATCCATATATCTAATATGACTATATCAATTTTCCGACATTTGGATATTTAACATATTTGATTGATCTGTATTCATTTTTATCGAAACGTCATTTCTGAATGCTAAAACTGTGCTATGCAACAAAATTATGAATGTCTTTTCAAAACAAAATTATTGTCACAGTGAATCAGTGTAATAACTTTACTGAACTTGATGTGTCTGGGGAGAACATTTTTCGGCATAATATTGTTGAATATTGTTATTTATTTGCGGTCTTTCTTTTCAGGATTTCTTATCCATTAAGTCTTTACGTAGTAAATGCAAGAACTAATATACAATCATGTTTAATACAATGCAAACTTATTCAATTAGACATTTATTTCTAATAATACCCATTGTCAAATAGACCTACAAATGTACTGTTGCGCAGTAAAAAAAATTATCGGTATTCTTGAAGATAAATCTATAACCCTCGAAATATTCTGTATAAAATTTAATATGTAAGAAGTGTATGACGACATGTTGTCCTTAACAATTCTGTAATTCATTTTTTTATTACCTTTTATTATTTAAATTTACTGGGTAACTATAAACTGTGGTTTTAGACGATTAACTCCTAGATATTATTTTTTGTTCATACTTCGAACCAAATTGATTTAGCGCATTACTTACTAAAAAAGTTTTATTGAAATTAATATGATTTTAAGATATGGAGTTGCACAGGTGGTAATTTAAAAAAATATATTCAAGAGAAAGCTATTATGTACTGTAAAATGTAACTCTCTAGAGTCTAGACGTCTAATTAGAAGATGTTATGCATTACTAGCTTTAAATTTACGGATGACTCTATTGTGAACATCAATATCAAAGTTATTCAAATTGTATAGAAAATATCCTTTAATAAATTTAAAATCCTTGAAATGAGTGCTCTTGGCTTCGGTGCCTCCCCCAAGGCCGCCCTGGAACTGCATATTATTTCAAAACGTAAATAAACTTATCACGGTTCATCACTTAATGTGCTTTATGAAAATTACTCATTTATTATATCTGTAAGATATATGTTTCTTAGTTATCATTATTTTATGTCTTTAAATTAAATGTTTTACGGTAAAATGCGGCAGATGCCACTTTTGTTTGCCATTCTGAAATGTGTTGCAATGGTTGTATATATATTTAGTTTGATGCTGACTCTAACAGTTCTTTTTGAATGCGCATCAGTAAAAGCATCTTTTTATTCTTCGTGTTTGTAACTTGTTTGATTTTTTATGTCATTCGTTATCTCGTCAAAAGCGAAGTCAATCGTCTAGTAAGAGAGAATACCTTACAAGACGTTGTCGTTACTGGAAAACTTAGTACCAACATTGTTCGAAAAAAGAATAATTTGCTTCGCTCTAAGAAGCCATTTGTCAATGGAAAGCGTGTTCTTGTCAGTGGAGGAGCAGGATTTGTTGGTTCTCATTTGGTCGATAAACTCCTTCAGGATGGTTATGATGTCATAGTGGTTGATAACTTTTTTACTGGCCGGAAACGGAACTTGCAAAAGTGGCTTGGCCATTCGAATCTCGAGATTATTACACATGATGTCATAAATCCAATTTATTTAGAAGTTGATGAAATATATCATTTGGCATCACCTGCATCGCCACCTCATTATATGTATAATCCAATTAAAACTATTAAATGTAACACAATCGGAACAATGAACTTACTAGGTTTAGCAAAAAGAGTTGGTGCTAGATTTTTATTTGCGTCTACCTCTGAAGTTTACGGTAACCCATCAGTGCACCCACAGCCGGAAACTTACTTTGGAAATGTAAATCCGGTTGGGCCCCGTGCTTGCTATGATGAAGGGAAACGAGCTGGTGAGGCACTCTGTTATGCATATTCTCAAACTGGACAAACAGATGTTCGAATTGCACGAATATTCAATACCTTTGGCCCTCGAATGCACATTGATGATGGAAGGGCTATAAGTAATTTAATTACTCAAGCTATTCTCGGGAAACCTATGACATTATACGGAGACGGAAGTGTCACTCGATCATTTCAATATATCACTGATTTAGTGGATGGATTGTACAAGTTAATGAAAAGTAATATTAGCACACCCGTTAACATTGGTAACCCAGAGGAATATTCAATTAAAAACATGTCTCAGATTATTAAAAAGCTCACTCGAAGCAACAGTTCTATAGTTTATATGTCACCAGTTCCTGATGATCCTCAACGGAGAAAGCCAAATATTTCAAAAGCTATGCATTATCTTAATTGGAAGCCACTTGTTTCCGTGGTTGATGGGCTAAAGCTTACCATTGACCACTTTAAGAAAGAATTGCGTGCTCAAGAGGCATGGAAGCCTTTTAAAGATTTCAGTTAAACTAGATGCAAAGTTCATCTCATTTTGAAGAACAATAATTTTCAAATATTTTTATAGAATGTGTGGTCGAATTCGCCAGTTTTAGATTGATTTATTAGAGATTTTTAGCATATTGTAGTTTCTGCAATTAGTTTATTTTTAATTTTTTAAAATGTTTTTACAATTTATTTCTAAGAAGTTTTAATTAATAAATTATCTTTAAAAAATTAATAAAGCAGCAAATATCCTGAGCGAACCATCTATCTGATGTTTTCCTGTATAATGTGAGTGTACATTATCTTTTCTAATTATGAGTTTCGATTTTAAGAAAATATTTTTCTTACTGCACTCTGGTAAATATTCACAACATTAATTTTTACAGAAATAGTTTAAATTAGTAGCTTGGGTTATAAAAAATTTAGATGCGGTCTATTGAATAGTGATTATTATATAATTTAGAACGTCCCAATTTATCTATTCATTTCGTTTTTGAGTATTCTTAATTTATTAATTTGTTTTATAGATTTAAGTAAATTATTCCACATATTTATTAATGTGTTGAGAAATGAATTTTTCATCATTTTCTTGTTACATGTAAGAGGCTTAAATTGTTGGGGTATTATGATTGCGTCTAAGAGGATAGAAAATTCAATTTTTGGAATAGAACAATATTAATAAATATTTTAAAGAAAGTAGTTAAAAAGTTTTTATACATAAAATTTGCTAATATTCTGACTTCTGCATTCTCGATATATAAATTGTTAAATCTTACTTTTATAGCCCATTTTATAACTCATTTTGATTTATGTCGTTATACAGTATGTTTCCATATTTGAAGTGACTTAGTATTAAAATGTGAATTAACAAAATTTTTGCTGTTGTTGGAAGATCTTCATATTGAGATGCATTGATCGGAGACACAATTGAAGCACCGTATTTTTCGGACTATAGGGCGCACCGGATTATAAGACGCAGTATCAGTGAACGGATCTATTTTCATATATAAGACGCACTGTTCATTGCTGTTGCTTGGCTGCTCATTGATGATTCCGGCCTTCGTGAAAGCTCGGACGACAGTTGAGACTGATACCTTAGCCCAGGCATCGACGATCCACTGGCAGATAGTGACGTAACTAGCCCGGCGTTGCCTACCTATCTTGGTAAATGTGTGCTCACCTTCTGTCATCCACTGCTCCCATGCGGCTCGCAATTAAGCCTTGAACGCCCTGTTGACACCAATATCTAGCGGTTGGAGTTCTTTGGTTAATCCTCCAGGAATGATGGCAAGCTCCGAATTGGTTTTCTTCACTTGGCTTTTGACAGTTTCAGTGAGATGAGCGCACATGGAGTCGTAGATCAATAAGGCCGGAGACGTGTGGAAAAAGCCGTCCGGTCTCCTGACGTAAACTTCTCTCAGCCACTCGCTCATTTTCNGTGAAGGCTGATTTCTCATTCCCAGTGGTGCGTACAGATGTAGTAGACGTCCCTGTTTTTTCTACGGTACGGTTCACGGGGATGTCAAAGGTGAGAGGGACCTCGTCCATGTTTGTGATGTGGTCTGGCTGGATCTTCTTTTCGATGATCTTGTCCTTGCAGTAAGTGCGGGAGATGGCCATCCTTTCTTCATAATCCTTTGGTAGTTGCTGCGAAGTGGTAGTTCTTGTGCAGATGGAGAGGTAACGCCTTTTCATAAAATGGAAGCACCAAGGACCACCTTGAAATTCGTTGATCTTCATATCACGTGCCATCGCTGTTGCCTTAAGTCGGATGGAGACTGTAGAGACGCTTCTACCTCTGCTATTCTCTGTTCAGTAATCCTTTGCTCATTTTTGTCCTCTAATTGTGGCCATCTTGCCTTGTTCCCTCAGAAACTCTTCTTCGTCTTCTTTACTTGACGCAGGTCATCTTGTTTCCTCAATTTCCGTACCATTGATTCATTAATATTGAATTGTTTCGCAGCTGCTCTATTCCCATGTTGTATTGCGTGGCTGATGGCCTTGAGTTTGAAATTCGCGTCGTAAGCATGTCTCTTAACAGGTGCCATTTTAGGGTCCTTAAGTACCGGATGTTGATCTGTTGTTGATTGCTTGGCTCTGATTGGTTTATCGTCGCCAGGATAAGCTCGAATCAGTTGGTTTCTGCTCAGAGTTCGCCATCCCAAAACAAGTCTGTCTAGACAGCATAGAAAGCTGATTCCACGACAATCAAGGGGAGTGACTTCGTCGCTTACCAAAGTCGTAATAAAACATTTTGACAGATTTTTCAGCGCAGTGTGAACATACACTGTTCATAGATAAGGCACACCGGAATATAAGGCGCATTGCCGATTTTTTTTACAAATATAGGGATTTTATGCGCGCCTTATAGTCCAAAAAATACGGTAGCCATTTTCTTAATAACATGAGTTATTTGTTATGTAAAATTAAGTTCAAAATATAACAATATACCTAAATATTTAAAATAATTACGAGGCTGTTCTAAAAGTAATGAAACTTACGAACATACAAAATTACAAGCGGGTGCCTTCAGTATATTTTCTCTCAAATTTGATGCACTTCAGCAATCGTTTCTCCCACTTCTGATAGCATTGCTGAAACCATTCAGAATCATGATATTTGAGTTTATGGTTTATAGACCTTGCAATTCTTGAACACAGTTCAATGAGTTGCCTGAATGCTCCTTAAGAATACTCAGATATGAAGTGGTGATAATTGCGGAGAGTAAAGAGAATATGTTGCCAGGAATTGCTGAGCTATTTTTAGAATGCATTGTCATCTTACATTATGATTATCTCACGAGGATGACTTTCTTTGATGTGTGAAATCACTGGGAAATTATGGAGTCTTTCTAATAATTTGTATTTATCAGTTAATTTTCTTGCAAAACTTCTGTACCTTCAACACCACTTCTACTGATGAAAATCTTGCACATTCTTTTTCTGTATTTGAAGGACGATCTTGCAACCAGTGGTCGCTCAACGTCATCAGCCAATCAAACCATGTTGTTTTGTTTGTTGTCCATTTGATGAAACATGAACTAACTCTTACCTCAAGTAATCACAGCATTACGTCTATTTCTGATGATATGAAGCAGATCAAAAACAATTGCAATTCTCCTTTATTTTTCTACAAGAGTCCAGGTGTTGTGTATCCCATTTGGTATACAATTTCTGTTCTGATGATCCTATGAATTGTGGAATTTGGAATACCGATTTCATTTTCTGTCTCTTTCACCGTCAATCGCTTGTTTGTACAATCATTGCACAGCATTTTCCATTCCTCCAGCTGATTGCGGACGTCCAGTTCTGTCTTCATCATCTACTACCACGCTTACCATTTCTGAAGTCTTTGCGCCATTTCACACTGTTACATGTGATTGATTATTTTCACCAAATTTCAATATTGGCCAGTTATGAAAACGTACATTCTCTTTTGAAAATTCCATTACAAATATGATTAAATTATTATTATCAACAAGATTTTATAGACTAATTTCAGAAAATAAAACTCATTAACTTTACATAATCGCTGTGCAAAAAGTGTTGTCTATTTACTAACAAATCCACTAATAGAGTTCACTTATAAGTATACCTGAACTGATAAACCTCAGTATACTAACAGAAAATCTGTTTCATGATTTTCATTACTTTTGGAACATTTGTTATACTTGTTCTATGTATGTCTCATTAAATTTTAATTTATCCTGAAACACTTGGTGGAAATATAATTAGATTTAGGTTTAATTAAACTAAATTGAGTTTTAGATGTGTTTATTCTCAGTTTTAGTGATGTAAAATATTCTTAACGAACTTCTTGCACGAATAGTTTATATTCATTATTTTTGAAGGTTAATATGAATATATATAATCGAATTTATTGATTTTATTACATTGTGTATATTCGCACATTTTGAGATGTGCATATTTCGGCGACGTCATCTATGAAATTCTAACGTGTGCTTGATTTCCGGTGACAGTGGTTAACCTTTAATAATACGCTGAAGCAGTGAGCATCCAATTTGGTTTTAGTTCGTTCCTGTAGTAACGCAATGATAGTGGCCGTCTTGATCGTGTTACGTAAAGAACGCTCTCATTGTTCAACTGTTCGCGGAGAATGCAATACCATTTTTGATCAACGTTTTGATAAGAAATTTGGTATTCGATAGCTATACTGTATTTACATTGCATATTTTTTATTTATATGTACATAGGCAGTTCAATTATTTGAATTGCAAATAAATACATTTAGAATCTAATATTTTGATCATATTTGATTTGGTCAATCTGACCACGACAATATTAATTAGTTGGCAACAATTCAGTGGAGCTTAATACACATTTGAGAAGCCGTAAGTTGAATTGACAAATCGAAAACTTTCCATTTTTACTTATAGAATTTTAAGTCACACAAACAGTCCGTTTTTATAGCTGCACTTTGGAAACATTTGATGCCTCATATCTGCGTTGCGATTTTTACGTATATATATGTGTGTGTGTATATGTATATATATATATATGTATATATATATATATATATATATA
>CABFPE010000740.1:143198-160663 GCA_900660155.1 Hofstenia miamia
TATATATATATATATGTATATGTGTGTATATGTATATATATATATATATATATATATATATATTAGCATCGGCAGCAGCATCCTCATTTCGTAATTCTTGTTTTGTTGATTCTTCGTATCACGTCACCATCGTTGCTGCTAAGAATCGACAACAATTTCCTGGTTGGCTGCTGTTCAAATGTTTGTCATGCTTAATGACGCCATTATAAACATTATTTTTGTTCTGCCATTGGCTGGTTGTTTTGTTTTATTTTTAGTTATTTGTCTGCTAATGTATAAATACGTCCCCGGTGTGCACGTTTGGCCCCTCAATTTTGCTTTCTTGCAGAAATTCTTGGCTTTTGCCTTCAATCCATAACGTTCAACAATATTAACGGATCGACCGACGTCAGCAATTTTTTAACGAATTGGGACCAGGATTGCCACTTGGTCGCATTTAAGAGACTAGTCACTTTTTATATTAATATAATTTTGTCGCTTGTGGACACTTTTTTTGATTAACTCAAATTTTTGTTTAGTTGCAAATCTAAGTGTAGGATTAATTAATGGGAAATGCCATTTAGATTGTCGTAATGAAGGAATAAATAAGAATCTTTCTTAATTTTGGAAAGTGAACATGTAGAAGTTTAAAGGCAATCCAAAAAATTCTATGCTGTGAACACTGCGCTTCGTCTTTCACCCCTCCATTTTTGTCTGAAAAACTCACTTGGATTTCTTTATTTCTTTAAAACAGGTTCTTTTTTATCAAAAATTACTTGATCACTTTTTTTCTTGACTGAAGTTGAACCCGGGCGGGAACACTAATTTGTTTTTGTAACTTCAGGTAACTTTTTGGAGTGAAGAAGTTTCCTGTGTCTGCATTAGAATAAAAAAATGATCATGGTTTTTGTGAATTGTAATTATTCAACGTAATCATTCCAGCTGTTACAATATTTGTACATTTTGTCACATTTATTGTAGTAAAACATGATCGCTATTATTTCGTTTGTGAGAACATTTGTTTTTGGCTGCCTGGTCATTGATGTTTTTCCGCATTCGTTTCACATATGTCATTTATTAGCAAAGCAACTTATTTTAGTTGACTCAGAGATGAAGTGTTAGAGCAATAACAGAAAACCCTTGTTGAATTTTCTCTTACTCGTACTAATAATTTTTTATTTAATTTAAATTTTCCTACTAACTTTTTGATTAGTTTAACATCTTTTATACTTTTAGTTTCAATCGTTTTATCTTACTTATATGTGTTATATTATTCCTAATGATAAAAGCAAGAAACGCTATCCCCTTGAAGAACCTATTATTGGCATAGCTCATCCTTTAATTCCAGGGAATGTTACGAAAAACAAAAGAGATCCGCTTTTCGACGATCTCTCTGGTAGCTTGTTGGAATAATTTCTCTTTACAAATGAATTTTCACCTAAGCCTCACATTCAGATACTATTTTAAAAGTTTATGCAAACCTGCAAGGGAATTGCAGTGAATAAGTGTTTGAAAAAATGTATGGGTCCTTTTAAATACTAATTTTTTAAACAGTGGCTGTTAGCAAATTTACGCAACTGATTACATAATCATTTGTTCGTTAGAATCGTGCAATATAGAACCTGCGTGTACACATAAAATGCTGTGCACAGGTAAATACAATGATTGAGTAAAAATGGAAGCATTAAGGAAAACGCTATGCGATCTTCACACATCATTAAAAGATTTATACATTCGTCTATTTACCATGTCGTCTTCCAAAATGATTAGCTGTTTTTGTGATAACATGCTAAATGTACAGCTGATTTAACTATTACAATAATAAATCTCTTTAACAGTCAATCGTAAACAGTCTTCATCGAATGCATTTCACATTCCTGCTAAAATTCCCTCGTGTGAACCATCAGAACACGCGAATCCTTGAAAAAGTTTAGGTATAAACCCGATCTGTTTGCTTACAAATTTGATTCTTTGAGTGATCTGTTGTCTACTTCGTTCAATTAATTGACCTCTATGGTATTTCATGACTCCGTATTCGTGCATAAAAATATTCTCGTCAAATCGTGGCAATGTCATATTCGAACTACTTTTTATTCTCTCGTCTTCTAAAACAATACTGTTGAGGTTTGCTCAGTATTGTTGGTTTTCAACGATTATAGCAGTAAAACTAACTTTGGTGTAGAAATCCATGGCAATTTTACTTCTGCTGCAGTTTGGATTAACTAGCTTAATGAAATCTGATATTCAAGATTCTTCAATCAAAGCAGTGTGTGGTGAAATGATTTTGATTTTGTTTCAATAAATAATGCCTCGATCATGTTTTCCTATAAATCTTTCATTGACGATGAAATTAGCAAATGTTTTTCCAAAATTGTTTAACAATATGGAACAACTTGAAATTGATGTTAAGAGCTTTCTCTTTTATGTCACTGTCATATGCAAGACCACTCCCTTAGATGTGGTGCCCGTCACGGCTCAGTGTTTGCTGTTCTTTTCTTCCTCGTTGCCATTAACGACCTCCCTCATTCTGTTCTCAACTCGTCTTGCCTGTTGTATGTCTATGACACTGCGATTTTTGATTTTGGTTGTACTTTTGCGTCGAACATTTTTTCTGATCTTGAGCACTTGTCTACTTGGTCCTCTGTCAACCATCTCGATTTTAGCACTACCAAGGCATGTGGTATTTCCTTTTCTGTGGCTCCCCTTCTGATTTGCCTCTACCTGTGAACTTTGCGCCTCATCACACTCATCTTGGAGTTCAACTTGCTGCAAACTTAAATTGGACTGGACATGTGTCTTTGCGTCTCCGCAAAGCTAATTCCTCGCTATTTGCCCTTTTCCGTAATGTTCCTTTTAATACCTCGTCCGCTGTGAAACTCTCTTTGTTCAAGTCCATTCCTCGCGCCATTCTTCTCTACGCGTCTCCTTGTTGGTGGCCTTCTCGTGCTTTGTTCCACTCCATGGAACGTTTCCAGAAACGCGCTTTCAAATGGATTTCCTCTTTGGACTATAAAGACGCTCTGCTGAAATTCTCCACTCTCCCGCTGTCACTCTACTTCCATGCCTGTGATCTCCTTCTGTTCAATCGACTACTGACTCGCAAATTGGATCTTGATCCTTTTGATTTCATTAAGTTCTCTAATTCCTGCTGCACTCGCTCTGATGATGTTGTCACCTTCTCCATTCGTCGTACAAAGAAACTTCGCACCCTTCACTCGTTTTTCAATCGTGCTTGTACTGCTGCTAATTACATCTTGACTCTCAACCCCCCAACACCCAATGATTTCTTTTCCACACCGCTGAGCTCCAAGAAATCGTTGATGTCTTTTTTTACAAACCCCTCTCCAACTTCGCCTTTCTCTTCCATCTGCTCCTGTGACTGTTCTCGCTGCCGTAAAACTTGACTTGTTTTTATATTTTTGTAGTGTTTGCCTTCAGCGGCTAACAAAGTCATTTATTAATATTTTTATTATTATCACCCCGCGTTAAATCGCGCGTCTCCACTCAGGACGAAATTAATCAACACTAATTACTCAGCACGGTAAGGCAACCTCGTGATTGCAACCTAATTAAGCAGCAGATAATCATCAAGAATAACTTATTTGAGATTGCCAAGTCCTATCCAATTAAATCGAACTGGACCAATTATGAAAACGCCCCCCCCTTTTTATTTTTTTCAGCAACAAATTTGCTTTTGCTCTTATTAGTATTCAGACACGTTTAAGAGCGCGATTAATTCCAGAAAGTGTATTATATTTAATAATTGTTGCTATTGAAGAATAAACGGAACAATCGTCTGAGGACATTGATATTTATATATATATATATATATATATATATATATCCCCTAAGCTATTAAAATCACGCCTAAAAAGTTCTGGATTCAACACTTGTCCTAACCCAATTAGTATTGTGGATCTGACCGCAGACATCTATTAAACATATTCAGAAGTCTTCCGTAAACAACTTCATGTTTTGTATTTGTTTACTATGTCTATATCACCATTTTAGGTTAAATAATTACTAGATTTCAGTGGTTCAATATTTGTGTATATTTCGTTATTTAATGTGAAAATACAACCGTTTAGTATAATTTTTTTAGTTTTTTATTCTTTTTAGGACTTAGTGAATGGCTAACACTATCCGTGTCTTGGAGTTGTTTTCAGGAATTGGTGGAATGCATTTTGCTTGCCAAAGCGCTTTCGACTTTTATAGCAAAGAATTCCATGTAGTTAGAGCTATTGATATCAATCCCAACGCTAATACTGTATACAGTCATAACTTTCCCGAAGTACCTCTTTTGCAAAAGTCTATTGAGCACATTTCTGAAAATACGTGGAAGAGTTTTCACCCTATCGATTTACTTGTTATGAGTCCTCCTTGTCAACCATTCACAAGGCAAGGTCATGCCCTAGAGTCCGCTGATCCCAGATGTACAGCTTTAATTTCAATATTAAAGCTTTTTAAAGAAAAAATTATAGATGCTGAAAAAATTCTTCTTGAAAATGTTAAAGGCTTTGAGGTACTAGTTTTGAAAAAATGCCTACCTAATTTTATAGTTAATTAAACCTGCAAATAACAGACAAAATTTTTCCCATATATCCATATATATATATATATATATATATATATATATATATATAGGTATAGGTATTCGTATACCGGATAGTTTTGTTCATTTTTGCAATAAAACAGAATTCAAACAACTATATAACAATTGTTGAATTGTAAAATACGATATTATTGTATACTTTATACGCGAAGTGCCTACCCATACTGTTATTTTTGCTTTTGTTAAAGAAGTAGTAAATAATTTTTTGTAGATATTGAAATTATTTAATTCATTTAGATTAAATGGCACGTTTGACTACTGATCCCATTTTAATTTCGCAAATCTATATATATATATATATATATATATATATATAATCTGTGACAATTTATTAGGACCACTACAATTTTTTTAGTTTTCAATCAGTAGCATGTTATACAGAAATGTGTGTTTAAACTTGCATACCAACAACATATTGTATACAAAGTAAAGTACACAAATGGATAAGCTTATATTACTTTATTGATTTTTGAATGCTGCAATAATATTAAATTGAAATTGTGTTGTGACAAAATATTAGGACCAGTAACAATATCAAATGGTTTATTAATAACACAGTAATATAATGTCAGTACTCAATGTGACCTCCTTTTAAAGCAATTACTTGAGCAATACGTCTAGGCATGCAATCAATGAGATTGTGAATTGTCTGAATTAATGTCGCATCTCGATGCCATAGTTCTATTACTTTCTCAATTAATTGTCTTTTCGTAGTAATAGTCTCTGAAGCCATCTTCCTTTTGATAATTGCCCACAGATTTTCAATGGGATTTAAATACGGGCTATTTCCTGGTCAATCAAGCACTGTCACATTTTGTTTATGGAGAAAGTTTTTTGCCAATTTTGCGGTATGACATGTGGCAGCATCTTACATGAAGGTGCCATTGCCATTTTGATACCAGTCATGCAACTGAGGTATCATTTGATTTCGCACAATTTGAAGGTAGGAAACAGCATTCATCATACCCTCACACAAACGATCAGCTCCATAATACGAAAAGTTCCCCAAATCATCACTTTTGTGGGATGTTTAGCATCTTGTCTCAATGGTGGTAGGGAATTGACAGTTCGCCAAACTCTTTGTTTTGTGGCTTTCTCACATTGGAAGGTTGATTCATCACTGAATACAGCTCGTCTCCAATCCTCCATAGACCAATTAATATGCTGTTGGGCAAAAGCCAATCTCTTGCGCATCATTTGTGGGGTCCATTTGAAAGTTTTACGAGGAATGACTGAGCAACAACTCAAATCATGAAGTCGTCTGGTTTTTGTGTGTGAAGAGACAGTTGTTCCCACACCTGACAGCTCAATAGCAATTTGAGCACTGGTCATTAAAGGTTCAGCATGCAGCATCCTGATTAATGCTCGCTATTCTTTGTCAGAAGTTTTTTGTTTCCGTCCATATCTTCTTTTATTATGATAGTGCAATTGATTTTGTGACATTTTTTGCTGAACCATAGTGCAATTGATTTTGTGACATTTTTTGCTGAACCCGAGCTACAGTTCTTACTGACTTTGCAGATAGTAGCAATGCGTCGTTGAGATAAGTTCTGCACAAGTAAGGCTCAAATTTCTCCCATTTCCAATGGCGTTAAGTCCTTTCTTTTTCCCTATTTTCAGATGAGTCAAAGATTTGAGCTATACCCATCAAAAAGAATGTTGATAAAAAAACCAACTGGGCAGAAGTTCTTTCCTCAATTTATTCGGGGCACCATGACGTATGATGGGAAGTCTGTAATGGTATGGGGTGCAATATGGAAGTGTGGCCTTCGCAAGATTGTACACATCACTGGTACTCTCCGAAGCTCTAAATATCCTCAGATTCTCGAATAAGAACTCTTACCACTCCTTACAAGTTATTCAATATAGCAGCGGGATAGTCCACCATGTCATACATCAAAAGAAATGAAAAACTTCTTCCACAATGATGGGGTTGTTATCCTTTCTGACTGGCCTGGCTAGTCTCCAGATGTTAACATCATCGAAAATATGTTGAACGATGTCAAATATCGAATTGGACAGCATACTCTTCACACCGAAGACGAGCTGTAGAGCACAATAAAAAAAGAATTTTATGTAATTCCCAACAGCTTTATTGAAAGACTTTTTGCTTCAATCCCTGATCGTCTTGAAGCTGTTATTCGCTCAAAGGGCACCCTACAAAATATTAAAAGGGAGAATTTTGTTGCTAAGTGATTATATTGCATCAATTACACCGTGTGACATAAAATTTAGTTGACTAATTTTTTTCACTGATTTCAGTCACTTTTGGCACAAGAATTCGAATTTGAATTTCATTTTCCATTCAAAACTATACTTTTTGAGTAATTTGTATTCTAAATTTTAGAAAGCCTGCACATCATTACGTTGTTCAGTTAATGTCGAGGACTATGTACGCATTGGACCATTGAAATTATACCTTCTATGCTATTCCTTTCCAACAATAATTCCTTAAATTCAGTGTCACTGTCATGCGGAGTCACATTGGGTATCAGGATAGGAAAAAATTTTATTGACACACCTTCATGGACCTTGTATATTACATAACGACCATGCTATGTGCATATGATAATATTATTCATGTCTTCTCTGCAAGTAACCGCTGCTTATAAATGCAAGACTTGTGTGAATTCATTCTGTTACATTTGTTGATATTATATTCTGAAAAACAACCAATTACAATTTTTGGGTTGAGGCAAACGCAATATTCTGAAGCATACTAAATGTTGCTGGGTATTGGATCTTGAAATCCAATTAATATCATTTAGCTGCCATACTATGTTAATGTCTTGTCTAGCTGAGGGTCACCAACCTTTGTCATTCTATTCTTCATGTTGAGCATGAATTGAGAAACCACAATAGCTTCTGTTATTTTTTGAATTTGAAGAAAGGATTTTCTCGTATATCCTGGAATCAACTCATCTTGTGAGCCTGTACCTTACAGCATTTATCTTCAATGCTTAAATGTCCTGGTATTAAAGTACGCATGTCTAACCTACAAAAAAATTTCAAGGAACAAGTGAGCCAAACTGATATTGGATTTTCTAACACAAATTCTCAAGATCTTCATTATTCTCAAAAGGTTTTGAATTCATTAGTTGCAAGGCTAAACCTTAACATGAGATAAACTCGGATTTTCTTTGCTAAATTGAGGAAATGAGATATTGTTAGTGGTGATGCCTACGAAACTTCATTTTCTGAAATGTCAATTGAATGTTTTCTTAAAAATTTGGGTTGTTGTGACAAAAGGCAAAATTTAACAACTACTCAAGAGACTTTCTATATGAATGATTTTATCTAAAACATATTGAAATCTGTAGATTTGGGAGTATAATTTGGTCTCATATAGCTTCTGTAGGTTCATTTAATCACTAAAGAAATGCTTGCTGAAAACTAAGAGCCTTTATAATATTTCAATTACAGCAATTGGAAAATGATCCAATTTAGACTATATTTTGGCCTGCTGGGCTTTGGATGAACAGAAAGCATCTACTGACATTAAAATCAATTAAAATTAGATTTCCATATGCAATTATAAAGTTTATTTGAGGCTGTTGGAATTTCAATTATAATACAATTTCCGATTTGTATATTCAATCATCTATTTAGGCCAAAAACTTAATTTTATGATATTTCCTAAAGTATTGTTTCTACTGTGAAAATGACATCAAATTCGTTTTTTGTAATATCAAATTGGCCGAAAAAATGTACTCAACTAAGAAAAAAATATTTTTTTGTCACACAGTGTTTTTAATTTATGTATCTTATTTTGAATTTATTTTTTTCGGATTTGTTCATTTGTTAGGAATATTTCAGGTGGCCGAATGCATTTTTCCTCTACAAGTTTTCTAATTTTGATTAAAAATTAATAGCCAATTGTTATTCTACATATTTTATGGTATTAGACATACAGATTTTCTTTTCTCAATCAAAGTAACAGTTAGTTATAATCTTAGACACACTCTTTCCAATAAATGTTCATTATTTATTCAAAATAGCAAGGTGGTCGAATACATATTTCTAGTACTATATTATCTAAAATTAATTCAATTCAGTTCAATGTTTTGTAAATAATAATTGTTATTCATGATTTTTGATGATATTCATTGTTGTTACAGGAATCAGCAATCTGTGAAGAATTAGTCAATATTTTAATTTCAAATGGATACAATGTCATTCAATGTCTTTTAAATCCATTACAAATTGGCATTCCAAATGCTCGACTTCGCTACTATTTATTGGCTTCGAAGCATCATTTGCAGAATTGTAAATTTTCTCATTTTTTTAATTCAATTTACCACGATTTTTCATCTGATACCAACAAGGTAAACTTATGTACATTTTTGGAAGAAAAATTTGACGAATTTTATGTCTTGAATGATGAGAGTGTGAAGAATTATGGTAAAGTGTTTGACATTGTAACTCCCAATTCTTCGCACTGTATGTGTTTCACAAAAAGCTATGCTCGCTATTTTGATGGAACAGGTTCTCTAATTCTTCTTGACAGTAATTTGGACGTTACCCAGTGTAAGGCTTTGATTTCCGATGCTTATGCGAAGAACGATGCATCTCTTGTTAGTTCTTTTAAACTTAGACTTTTTACTCCGGAAGAGATCGCTCGAATTCTCTGTTTTCCGAAGAATTTTACTTTTCCATCTTCGCTTAAGATGGTCCAAAAGTACAAGTTATTAGGCAACAGTATAAATGTTCTCTTGGTTTCACAGTTGCTCGTCGTTCTATTGAACTCAGGTGGATGAATCTAATTTGATATTGCTTTTAGATATATTTAAATTTATGAAATGATAGTTTTTGAATTGTGATTTTCGTTGCAACAACATTAAGTACTTGCTTAATTTTCTTTATATACTAATAGTTTTTTACACATGTAATAAAAATTTGTTATTACCCTAAAAATATTTATTGGAGTGTTTGATAATCATTTGATGGTTTTAGTTGAAATCGCTTTACTATACATGGGCGACATTATTCCTGAACATCAACGACACCTTAGTTTTGCAGAACTCGCTTCTTTAGGAGTTAACAATAGAAAATTTGCGCCAAAAGCATCTGCCACTAAGAAAACAGAGAGTGGTGATACAAAGAAGAAGAAGCGTTGTCCTATCGAGGAGCCTATACTTCGCAAGGCTCCTCGTACACTGCGAGGAATTATCGCAAAGGAAGTAACCAGAGACCCGCGTTTTGACGATCTTTCTGGTAGCTTGTTGTTTTGGAATAATTCTTCTTTAAATATGAATTTTCACGTAAACGTTACTTTCAAATGCCATTTTCATTAAGTTTAGTAAATACATATTTTCAAAATTTATTCCAAACTACAAGGAAATTACAGTGAAGAATTCTTTGAAAAAAATTATGGTTTCATCGAGGACATTCAATCCGATGAAGTCAATCGTCTGCAAAAGGCCTACAATAGTTGTAAGCAAGAAAGTAAACGAGAGGAACTAAAGCGTCTCATTCAGCAGTCCAAGGATAAAATTCGAAGAAGAAAAGAAAATTCTCTGATGCGTCAGATGATGCGACGCAAAAAAGAGGAAGAAAAAGAGAAGATACTGCAAGGGAAGAAACCATATTTCATGAAGAAAACCCAAATAAAGCAAGCTTTCAAGGAAGAAAAGCGGAAATTGATGAAATCGCAAAACACTTTGAAGACATATTGACTGATTTGTTCTCCTCAGATTTCTATTTTCAGTAAAACATGTATGTCAAGAATCAATACAAAATATATTATATGACTTGAAAAATCTCTAAATAAATTGTAAGCTTAAACACTAAAATTGAATCGAATTAAAAACAATGTCAGGTCCAGCAATAACATTCATTCTCCTCAGATTTCTGTTTGTTGAATAATATATTTAGCTCGTGACAATTAGAGCACCTCATGACGGACCGTTCATACTTTGAATAACGGCTTTTTTGTTTTTAGTTACATCATGAGGTGTTAATGGGCAAATATTCAAATATATTTTTATGGCAATGCACTCATGTTTACGACGTTGGAGAAGTACGTATTTCCTGCAGTTATCGCTAGTTTCATAATCGGAACCATTGGCTACGTTTTTTATCCTTTGGATTATTTTAAGAAGAAAAGCGGTGCAATGGGTCTAAAATCCACCAGGTGTCCTGGTTTACTCAATGATGGGAACACATGTTATCTCAATTCTGCTTTACAATCACTCGCAAGTTGCCAAAATTTTGTTGCATTCTGTTTTGCTATGAAAAGTTATTCACCGTTAGCTGGCAAGCTTTCTTCTATTTTTAGTATGCTGAATACTCCCTCAACAGGTATAGTAGGCCTTTCAACGATTGGTTTTGGTTTTTGATTTGTAGTGCTGAGCAAACGAAATTTTATTTTGTAGTTACAAAATGATTAGAAATTATTTATATTGCAAGACTTATGGATTTTAACGTCAACTGTATAAATATTTTTCTCACAGATATTGGAAAAAGAGGCGACAATACTATATATTTACAGTATTAGGTTGGTGCATAAGTTCATGGAATTTGACTTGGATTTGCTTTATTCCTTCATATGTGCACTTAAAGATCAATTTTAATGTTTCAAATATTTGCCTAGATGTTTTACTTTTGCTCGGCCAAGCTTACATAATTGATTACTATTAAATATAAATTTTATGTTATAGTATTTTTGATTAGTCGGATATCAATGTCAATTTAACAATATGTTTTGTTTTACAGAAACTAAGAATCTTATTCATTTGTGGGATCTTTGAGTCTTTGAATTATCACCAAGGAGCAGAAAAGAACTTTTTTCCCTATTGTTACTTTTTCTTAAGCTAATTTAATTAGGCAATATACGGCTAAGCATGGGGAATTTATTACATCAGTGGCTGATAATACAAGCTCATTTTTATTCATTTTCAGCTAAAACTGCTTAAGCAACATTGACTTCATGTCAAGTTGAGTAATCGGTAGTAGAAAATATAATCTTAATAACTGTGCAAAAACCTTTTTTTAATGATAGAATGTTATAATTTTAGGTTTTCTGATTTTCATTTTTAATGTTTTCAAGATATTTTCTACTTAAAAGTACTTTTCTGTTTGCAAAATTTGTTTTTGTCTGATTCCGAGCTTTTACCATTCTTGGTTAATTCGGTATTCCACATGAAGTATGGAAAATATTTTTTTAATAAAGCTATGTATATTGAGTTTTTTGATTTTGAAGAGAATTAATTTCGCCCCTGAAGTTTTGGATTAAATCAATCCAAATAGTGTTTTTAGAAGACCCTAAACAAATGGAATCAGCATTCTGATTGCACATTAATTTGCAATAAATATTGTAATAAAATAAGAGTATTTGGAATGAATACCATCTCTACCTGAAGGTTATTTGGAAAAAAATTGACTTTCAATAGATTTCTTCAATCTATAACTAAATACCCTCAATGTTTTTGTGTATATTAGGGAGTTTAGTTTAACTTTCTATAATGAAATTCAATATTAAGCTTAATTAACGGTGGGGGTTATTTTAAAAGTATATTTGTGACAATTATCTAAATGATATCGCACGTTTAATTCTTTACTTAAGTAATTAATTTAAGGAATATTGTGTTAGACGCCAATTGGTTTAAACCCTTACAGCCTTTAATGAAATGTGTAAATTTACAAATAATCTTTAATGTTTAATTCTATTGTGGTGCACAGCTGTTAATATGGAATATTTAAATTCATATAATCATTTAGTGTAGTATATTGAATTTTATATTTTAGTTGTTTCATTTAGACATCGTCAGTGCTGCAAGTGTATTACAAGAGTGTTCAAAGCGCGGTTGGAAGCATATATATCGAGAGAATGATGTATATGAACTCTTACAGATAATTTTTGAGCTGCTTTCAGATGAATTTACAGTTAATTCACTCATTGATATTAATGGCCTTACTTGTCACATTCCCAACTTTAATAATGGCGTATACACTAGAGCTGTTCAATATTGTCGGGATCAAGTCCGTGTTGCGAATATTCCAAACACCCATAAACTTGTGTTCTCTGGGCAATTAGCATCTCGGACGCGGTGCACATTCTGTCAAGCTACTAGTGACTGGCGAGTGGAAACCTTCAACAGCATTAGTCTACCATCACTTAGATTAGCTCATTCACTCGAAATGTTAGTCGAAGAATATTTCAAGCCAGAGTTTATAGATGATTTGTACTGCTCCACCTGCACGACCAATCGGCGTGTACAACGAGAGCACCGTCTAATAAAGTTACCTTTATGTCTATGCTTCCAGATCCAGCGCACTCATTGGGTGCCATCAGGTCGCTCTTTCAAAAGTGATAGACATCTGCTTTTCCAGCACGTTATTAATCTTTCACTCTTCTGCTTCTACGCTAAGCCTGATGCCATTTATGTGTTGAAGTCGGTAGTTGAGCATAGAGGTAACATTAATCATGGACATTTTATATCCTACAGATGGCTAAACGAGCATCGGGTTTGGCAGTTTGCTAGTGATGAGCATACAAATATTGTCAACTGGGAAACTGTCAAAAACTCATCTTGCTATTTGCTTTTCTACGAAAGAATTTCAAAACCACAAATAAATTCTCGTTTTTATTCTTACCTTTAATTTTTGTTACCTCTACTCGACAGAATGAGTAGAGCATCGAAATTCTAAGCCAGTTTATTGATTTTGAGGCATCTAGCAAGTTAAAACAATCAATTATCCAGCATTTCTAGTCAATGTTTTATTAATGCATTCTGATAAATATGGAAGGAAATGTAAAACTAAATTCAAGTTTCAGTCGAAGTACTTACATAGGAACACGTCAAGGGCAATACGATACTTTTTCAATGGTCGGGGCTTTGTTATTTCGCTTCTCATTCATACATTATAGACAAAATATCCGTTAATTGTTGTCTTATTTGATTTTAAGGTTACTAATATTATTTAGGTAGTTTAGTGGAAGATGGACATTTTTTTATGCGGCATTGATTACACATCAATGGTTTTTGTTAGCTATTAAATTATGTTATCTTATTAATTAGCGTGATGAACTTGTTGATTCGAATTGCAATGCTACCCTACACACCTTAAATTGAATTGCTTAGATGTTATTTAAAGTATAAGCATCTTAGAAATTTATTTCTTTTTTGCGAAATGGTCTATAAATGATGTGTTATAATTTTTTGTTTTGCGTTATAGATGGAGAAGAAATCGATTAGTTCTTATTCCAAGCAGTATGAATTAAATGCAAGGCGCACATTTTTTCTTCATCGTGCTAAACTTAAGGCCTCCTCACGAACATCTGCTCTGCTCTCTGGATTCGCAATGGTTGCCATGGTTGAAGTTCAGTTAGACAAAACTATACCGCGTGGCCTTTTAGTGAGTTATTTATTATTTATTATCTTTAGTAATAATAATTATTGCATAAATTGAATTTGAATGAACAAATAAGAGTTTGTGATTTTTTTCTTCAAATGAATCCAAAGATCTGGCTCAAAATTTTCATTTGCATACATGTGGCGAAGTGCGAGAAATTGAACAATCGAATGAAATAAAATCGAGATTGACAGAAGCCTCAATTTCAAGTTATGAAAAATAAGATTGGTAAAGTGATAGCAGGTATTCAGAGTATTCGCCACGTAAGAAATATCATGAAAAGCAGAACATTAATAGATGCTCTAGTAAACAGTCATTTTCAGTATGCTTGCATGCTATTGAACAATATCACCATAGAATTGTCAGAATGCATAAATACAGTGTTCAACTTGTCAGTACCAACAATGTATGGCATCGCTAGACGTGCGACAGGTAGAAAGCTAAATGAAATCAAAATGTCACTAAAATATTTAACGATTTATGCTAGTTCAATAATTCTATATAAACATCTAGCAAACCTAACTGTAAGCACATTGTTCTTTGAAAAATACATTAACTTCGACACAGGAACCAACAAATGTTACAGCACTTTGTTTGCCAAAAACATATATGGGAGTTCCTCATTATTTGTAAATACCTGTACACTCTGGAATAAATTAGATCTTAAGATTCATTGTGCTCCCTATCTGAAGTCATTTAAGCGTTTGTTGAAACAAAATCTTCTCGCTGATCAATATTTACTCAGATCATCTAAAAAATTATATGTATGGCGAAATATTACATCCATCTAATTTTATTCGTTTTATTTTGTAAATAGCGTCTTTTTAATTCTTTTTAATTTATATTTGTAGTTTAGATTTTTAGTTTTTGTATCTATATTTTTGTTTTTGTATATATGATGTATAATATACTAATGTGCATAAGCAAACGAAATATATCTATTGTGAAGTGTTAATATTATTATTATTATTATTGTTATTCTTACTTCTCACAGCTTCATGCTGGTATCCCTCTCAGCTCGGGGAACTCACCAGTTCCCAGGGAGTCTGAGAGCTTTCCTCAGGACTCTAGCTGTTCCTAACAATGCTGCCTTCTGTGCTACTGCTCATCCCCACTTTGGTATTCCAAAGTACTCCTCCAAGTATCTCTTATGCCCCTTACTCACTGCGCCTAGTGCTCCTATAACTACCGGTACTAATTCAACTTTCTTTAACTTCCATAGCCATTCTATTTGCTATGCCAACTCTCTATTATAGTCTATCGTCTCTTTCGCCTTGCTTTCTACATTCCTGTACTTTGGTACTGCTATGTCTATCACTGTTCCCAATCTTTTCTATTTGTCTATTATTACTATGTCTGGCCTCCGCGCTTCTATCACTTTGCTTGTCTGTATGTTGAAGTCCCACAGTATCTTAACCTTCTCATTTTCTATGACACCCTGTGGTTTGTGCTCATACCACTTGTCTCCTGCTTCTAACCCATGCTGCCTGCTCAAGCTCCAATGTACCATTTGTTCCACCTTGTCATGCTTGAGCTTATACTCATTCTTCGCCAACTTCTCACACCCTGCTATCAGATGATCTATTGTCTCCGCCTCTTTCTTGCATAGCCTACACTTATCACTTGCTTCTGCTCTTCTATCTATATGCTTTTTCACCCAGTTCGTTCTTATTGCTTGCTCCTGTGCTGCCATTATTAGTGCTTCTGTTTCTCTCTTCAGTCCTGCCTTCCTTAACACTTGTTGCTTTCTTCCCTTTTACATTTGTTCTGTGTTCCTCCAGTATTCTCCATGCATTGCCTTCTGCCTATACCTTGTTTGTCTTTCTAATTCCATCCTACTCTGGTATTTTGTCTTTCCTTGACTCTCAGTTCTTATCTTCATCAACTCCTTAGTGACCTCCAGCAGTGACCCTCTAAGTTGTGCCCCCACGTATTTCTTTAGCCCCAGTGCGTCTGCTTCTACAGTTTCCTCCACACTTAGCAGTCCTTTTCCTCCTTTATGCCTTGTGATGTACAATCTATCAACATCTCCATTTAAGTTGAATGCTCTCTCTGCTGCTAGTATCTTCCTTGTCTCCCTGTCTAATTCCCTCAGTTCATTCTTGTTCCACCTAACTATTCCTGCTGAATATCTCAACACTGGTATCGCCCATGTATTAATCCTCAATCGTATCCCCACTGCTCGTCCTCAAACCATCTCCATTTATGCACTTGCCTCTGGTCATTGTCACTGTTGCCTTCCCCAATGTCTCCACTTGCTTCTGCAATATCTTCCTTGAAATAGCATACATCTTTAGGTCGTCCATGTACCACAAGTGACTTACTACTCTACCATTCTTCTCCATCTTATACCCTATGTCTGTGTCCTTTAACTTTTCTGTGATAGGGATTAAGCTAACTACGAACACTAGTGGTGCTAAGCTGTCTCCCCGGAATATGCCTCGCCTAAACCTCAACCTATGTCCGTCCCCCAGTTCGTATTAGACAAACTGAAAAATATAGTAAATACAAAGATCTCCTCAAAATGGCATTGCTGAATTTACAAAATACAATTGGCGAATCCAAAGTATAAATTATCTTCATCCGGATGCAATGCGCAAATAATTTTTTGTAATATAGCAGTGCTTAATTTCATTTATATCTTATCACGGCGTACTTCACTAGAGGCCTCTGCAACGTGCAACTGGAGGCAAACGAATTACATGCTATTGGGGGATTTTTCATATTATTATTACTTTTTTTATATAAATAACACCATTAAGGACAATTGTATTAAAAAACTCAGTATCAAAATTCAATATTTTTGAGAAATAAATATAATTTACCCTTCGCTCTTCATAAGTTATTTACATTATAGGGAATCAATTAATGAACAACAAGAAAATGATAATCTATTATTTACTGAAATAAAGTAAATACTGTATATAGGAATGCAATCAAGATAACTTTAGCACTTTTTGTTTTGGCTCTCTGCTTGATTTTGGAGTAGCAAAAGATGTGTAGTTGTTCAGAAAGATGTTTGAAAGAATCTTAACACATTGTTTGTCAATTTCAAAGTGATAGTAGTCCTTCAAACACATAAGAACTTTTGGCAAAGATGTACAGGACACTTGTGTTTTCACTTCTCCAAATAACACGCACGCAAAGAATGTAACTTGGCAGAGATTATCATTTGGTATCCTTAATTTACCACGGTTGAGTTCATTTGTAAATTTAACAAACTTTTCAAAGTAAATGTAGGTGTTCTCGATCGATTCTTCTTCAGTCTTAAAAGCAAGATACCCAGCAATGTATACCAAGGTTTCCTTGACAGAATTTGGGATGCTATCTTCTAAGATTGTTTTATCTCTTCAAAGATGTTCAGGAAACCCTCATTCATGTTGAAGCTGCAAAGATCGCACTGATGTCCCGATTTTGCCTCAATTTCGAAGAAGTTTTGGTCACATTTGAGCATGATATTAGTTTGATAAACAGGCTATTTGCCTGTTTATTATACAGTTTATTAGATTTCAGTTATGCC
>CABFPE010000740.1:183416-195044 GCA_900660155.1 Hofstenia miamia
CACAATATTGTAACTTGGTTGCATCTTACAAAATGAATAAGATAATTAACTAAATTTTACAATCATATTTCTGATTATATTTAATCACTGTAATCATTCGACATTAATCTTTCTTTTGCAGCTTATTCCTTTTTGGGTGATGCTACATTATGTAAAAATACTTGTTTTTATTCAGGATTTTCGAGTCGAGTTTGAGTTACTCAGGCCGAGTTCGAGTTTTTATAATTTTTTAAATGAAATTCCGAGTTCAATCGAGTTTTTTTTCTAATTCCGAGTTTTTTAGTGTAAAAAACATTTATTTTACAATAATTCTAAGATAATTGTGATTGGTAAGAAAATTGATATTTAAAGAAATTTAATTCTTACACTATTTTCGAGTGGATTTTCATGCGAGTTTGAGTTCGAGTTTTGATGATTTCTCTTCTGAGTTTTTCCAATCAAGTTTTGCGAGCTTATTCAAGTTTGAGTTCTTAACATTCCAAGTACTCAAAACCCCTGGTTTTATTTGTCATTTTATCATGTCTTTAGGCTCTGCAATTCAAATGAATTAAAACTGAAAGCAAACATTGTGAAAAAATGATTATACACAGCCGGGTATATATGTCCTTTGTTTAAAATTTTACATTATCGATTTAGATCATTCATTACACTTGGAAAGTATACTTTTGTACGCATTTTAATAAAGACAGTAATGTTTATTTTAGATGGACTAACACTGTTTTGTAAATACACTGTGATGACAGTTTGTATGAATGATTTGTCATAAATAAAATGTCGTTTCTTTATTAATTATTAATTGTCTTGTTTTTGATTGTGAACATATCTCATTTTAAATAATGACTTGTATAATTTAGACACTATCTGCGGAAATCATCATGTGTCAATACACTTGCAGAACAATGCTGTGATAAAACTACAAAATTATTTGGTAAGCATTCTTTTACATTATAATAGTACATATTGTTTTTCATTGTTACGATTGTTTACATATAATATATTATATTATATTTGTTGTGTATGTAAAGATTAAAACTGCTGTCATTATTTTAATTTCTGTTTTTATTGTATTAATTGAATGTTTTAGCGTCGTCAACTAACATTATTAGAAGAACTTCTATCTTGGAGTATTCTTGTGGATGTTTTCTCCACCATTCTCATCCAACAATGAAGTCATTACGAATATTATCATTCAACTGTAGATGAAATTCGCTATATCAACTTTATCATTTAGTAGTGTTTTCCATATTTTCTTTGTAAATAAATTTATTTTTTATAAATGTTTGTTTTTTCTGTATGGCGAGAGTATGCATCTGTGGAAATATGTATTTATTTTTATTTGGAAATATTATTCGATTCCACTTTTTAAACAAGTATGTAAATTATTTTTAATTGGAAATATTTTTCGATTCCGCTTTTTAAACAAGTATGTAATGTGGGAAAGTAAAAAATGCAAAGTAAGTTAATGTGGGAAAGTAAAAACTAAAAAAAAATGTAAGGTAATGTGGGAAAGTAAAACTAAAAAAATGTAAGGTAATTTGGGAAATAATACATGTAAAGTAAGTTAATGTGGGAAAGTAAAAAATGCAAAATAAATTAGACCATATAAATAACACCAAAAACTAGTAAAAGTACATGACGTCCATGACGTTAGTAAAACACCCCTGCCAATATCCACGACGTCTCAGGTCAAAGGCCAACCCTCTCGACCAATCACAAAAAAGTGAGACAGACTTCTCCCCACCTCTCGACCAATCAGAAAAAAGTGGGATCTCCTACACTCAAATATATACTACTGATATCCCGAATTCAGACGCATAAGTCGTATGCATAGGAGAAATCCTAATATTTAAAGCGAGCATAAAAAAATTATATACTGCTTTTTCCTTTGAAAATAAATAAATTCCTTTCTTCAAACACTTACAGTACGTAAATTCTCTATAAATATGGATATCATTCAATAATATTAGTCATTATATTATTAGTATAATATTGTATAGACTATCTTGTTTCGAATCTGTCCATCAGCAATATGTCAATCTACATTAAATCATCTTTGCATTAAATCGTATTTGATTGAATATCAAGATGTTCTATTTCTTTCATTTTTGAAATTCCTAAAATCATGCCCAAAATCCTGACAGCGGATGGAAATAGGTTGGACCATCTGTACAATACATTCATGTATACATTTAAAAACAGAAAATAGACAACTTTTCAATGTATAAGAATAAGTCAATAATTCATTTACATACATTACTCAAAAGCATTTCTTCCAAAAATTATCCATAAAACAGCCTTATTCATATGAAACAGTAAGATTTGCAATAGGGTGTTTTAAAAATTCACTTAGTGTCTAAATGGCGGGATGTGTAGCAAGAAAATTATTAAATTGAAAAATAAAAGGATCACAGTTTCAAGTAAAAATACTTCTATTAATAAACTATGTAAACTTTATAAGACAATAGAGTAATTCAAATGTTGTCAGTTTTTATAGGGGAGGTGCACATTGAATTTCCATATCAGACACTAGCTCAGGTCTGAAAATGGATCAAGATATGTTGAACAAAGCCAACCCAACATTCGTTGGACATTGACAAAACATTGGCTAAATATTGAGCTGATTTGGGTGAAATCATTCAGAAGGGAGCCAATTACAATGAAATTGAATTTTAGAACATTGATATTTGATATTTACACATTGAATATTATCAGGTATAGGATTTTTATGTCAATAAATATGCGTAAATATGTTCTAAAATATGAACTTAAAAATACCACAATTTGTCATTGAATGTCAATTAATGAAGACGTAAAACCATCAAATTACTCAATTTCAAGTGTGTTCCACATGATCACCATGTTCATTTTCAAGTTTTCCACTGTGAATCTTTGCTTTTGAGATACCAAAATTAGGCGCAATCCACTAAAACACCGCTCAATATCCACGCTGATGGTTGGAGCAAACTTAAAATTTCTAATTCTCGAGATTGGATGGCTGACAAAAAAATTTGGATCAGTTGGAAGTTCCTGACGCAGTGTTTTTCCTTAATTCAGCAAAGTCTCCCAATCCGGACTTCTATTTAAAACTGCAGGGTACTTTGTTTTGTATTAGTTCGTCCAAGAAGTTTTTCAATTAATTTTGTTGATTCTGATAATGGTAATTGAATCAGTGGTGTAATCGTTTTGAACTGACCCACGTAGATGAGCTGCAATCAATACTTCTTGATTGTCATAAACTCTTTCTGCTGCTGTGACTCACTGGGATCCAGCTGGTTTTTGATAAATCGGATACCTCTTCGCAGTGCTCACAGTAGTAAAAAGCAGCATCTAACCAGGTATGTCAATGAGTAAGTACTGGCTCCAGAGGAACAGGCGGATCAGTAATTTCAGCAAATAACCGTTTTCGCCTTGCACACAACCAATAATGTCTTCATCAAGCTGATAAATTGATCAACTAGCGGGTGATTATCTCTAACTTCTTCAACAACTCGCTGAATTCCATGTGTCGTACATGTAATATGCAAGAGATTTGGAAATAAAGCCCTTAAATTTCAACCACTTGCCAACATATATGCTGCTGCATCAGTGACAAATAATTTGAATCTTTTATATGGAACATTACCTTGGTAAAGTGAATTCAGATTAGAATTGACAAATTGAGTGACTGTTGTACCATTGATTTTCTCCAATTCGACTAAGTTGAATAATACTGGTGCTTTGTCATCAGGGTTATATGAAAATATATTTTATTTAAATATATTGGCAATAAATATATATAAATATATTTATTGTTCAACGTGAACAATGAAATATATTTATTTTTTCTCACAATAATTTTAATTATATGAAAACTACCGTGAGTATATTATTGTGCAGCACGGTGTTGGTAGACACTGCTTAGTTATGCACTGACACCCTGGTAATAATATTCTATAAAGCAGCTAAAGAATGTAAACAAACAAGATTAGCTTTGCATAGCGTGACTTCACTAAACCAGTCAGCCACAGCAATAAAATACATTTTTTTATGAAAAAATATCAGAAAATATATTTAATTTATTTGCTTTTTTATTGCTGAGAAAAATATATTTATTTTTTGCAAAAAATATATTTCAATATATTTTCATACAACCCTGCTTGTCATTATCTTCTTCCAATATTCCAATGCAGATACTAGTAAATGCCTTTCTCAATAACTGAATTCCATATAAAATCTGTTTGCTCGCCATACTGCTTCTCTACATAAATTTTCCGAAGTGTCGAACTCAATGGAGTTTGAAATTTGGCATATTTCCCCAATAAATACTTCCTATCTGGATGATCGCACTTATATAAAGGAATGTTCGAATTCCAATTAGTGATATCACCATGTCTGTGTAAAACTCATTGGACTCACTATTGGAATATGTGTCGAGATAAGTTTGCCTACTCCTTCTTGAAAGTTCCAGTTGAGTTCGATGTTTCTTGCTCTCAATATGCTTTGCACGACTATTGCAGTCAACAAAATACACATATGGCTTTCAGCAAAGTCGTGCAATATCAACTATTCTAATTGGAGAACGCATTCAGTGAAGTCCTATGCTAACTACTTGAAATATGAAAATAACAATTACATTATATTTTTTATAATAATTGATCATCACCTTTGTTTGCTTGCCTTTTCTTAGGAAAGTGGTGGCTTGTGAGAACATCTCCATAGCAAACATTGTTAATTCTCAGAAATAGCCGCATTGTTTTTATGAGAAATATGCCAATATATTGAAAATTACGTCAAAAACTTGAATTGTACAGAAATATGTTAAACACATGTTTAATTGTAAAAACGTAATAATCCTATCCCTGAATATTATTATAGTTTGTGGATACCTATGTTCCCCATTTTTAATAAAAAGTAATTCTTAAAAACGGACGTTATAATAAATCTAAAAAATTAACGCAAATAATATATAACTTTCTAGAAGACGTGCATGCAAGTTTCTCTAATGACAGTATCATTACCAACATTATAGTGAAACATTGACCCAACTCAAACCAACCCACTTAAAGCCCCGCACTAGTTAAGTAAGGATTTGTAAAATTCAAAAAATTTTAAATTAAGTGAATCACATGTCTATATAATAATCAACATAACTCTATTGAAATAAGCGTTTTGAGTACATATATTTGACCCCGTACCAATTATGAATTACAAAAAAATATTTATTGAATAAATTTCTTTGAAAGCAGGACTGATATTAACGTAATTATTGGTAAAGCTTGATACACTCTAATTGCAGTGAATGTCATAATTATTTTATAATATACAATTTTTCCTCATGCATTACCTGTCAAAAAATTATAATTTGATAATTAAATGTTCTGTTAGAAAATAATGGCATACTTTAAAAATTTGAATAATTTATTTTATATAAATTAGTATTTCATTTACAAAAAAATTAAATCACGCTACTGCATCAAGACAGTCATAACATGAATAATTACGTACTGATTTATATATTTAGAAATTATTTGAAATAAGAAGGTTTGATGATTCAAAATTCAGCCTGTGCATATCTTTCCCCTCTTCACCAGATTGAATATATGGAACTCACTGCCATTTATCACACTAGCAGGCATATTTTTACGATTATTGACGTCCCAATAAACATTTTTGGTTGCCGTAACGTTTCAATAACACTGATTGTGTGACAAAGGCGTTCTATATCAGTTGCAGGAAAGTTGAATTTAAAACGAACTGGTTGCATGGACGTGTTAATGACAGTCACAACAACGTTGCAGGAGCGTTGAATTTGCAAAATTATTTATATCTCAAAAATACATTACGTCAAAACATTTTAACATTATTATAAATATTTTAGATTCTGCAGACTTAACTGCTTTGCACTGACGTTTATAACAATTCATACAGCAAATAAATACATGCAAGACAATATGCATAGACCAAAAATAACTACTAAATCAAAACTGATAGAATGGATAATCCATTACATTACATGACATGTCGTTTTCAAATTATAAAGTTCATTCAATTGCTTTAGCAATGTACTATATATTCTTTAGCAATTTGGTCATAATTTCGGTCAATTTAAATTTAGCATTTCAATTTTTTGAATCTAAAACACTATAAAGTTAAAGGGAGTTTTACAAAGTTTCAAACTATTCTAAAGTTAGTGTTGAAATTTTGCATAAATTATTCTTAATTTCCTTTGAATATGTGCTATTAAAATTATTTATAAATTTGCATTTTTGCTTTTTCAACAAATTGGCATAAAGTAATATAATTTATTGGTTTTCATATTCTTTAGCGTCATATATAAGTGGTAAATAGATAGATATTTTTCTTCTTTATCCGTTGAATAATAATTAAATTTGGTTGAACTTTAGTTATAAATTCAACGCGTAATGTGTTCATTACAAATTCTGCCAAAATTGAACATTGCTGAACAAAAAATGGTATTGGGATCTTAAGAATTATACGCTTAAATTTTGAGGCATCTCAAATTAAAAAAACCCTTCTTGTCTTAAAAATTTCAACATTAAATTAGCACATGAGGTTTTCTAGGATATATAAAATGAAAAATTTTTATTGAATAAGAATAACACCAAGATTGTTTTACCACAATTCAATTTTGAGTGACCTTGCCCACTAGTTATTGACGTTCCAAATTTTCGATGAAATTTTCTAAAACAACTAAAATTATTCTAAGTGCCCTCAATTGTTCAAAAAATGCAAAAACGGTCTAAACATTATATGAAAATGGGGAAATTTTGTCCAGGTTTGATGGGGAAGGGAATACAGGACGCAGAATCCCATACCCCGTTAGCTACACCACTGTTTGTAACCCAAAATGATTTGTGAATATAACAAAGAATCAAAGATTATATAAATTATTTTGCATTTTATTAGTACAATTAACAGACAATGAGATCTGCAGGCATATTGTGGGCAAAATGGCGATACTTCTGCACTTATTATCATGCTATTTTGGACATGAAAAATATTGGTAAGGAATGACCATGATTTCTCTTCAATCAATAAATAACATTACATCAACTACATGAGTATAAAATCCATTTTTATAAAAGTATTGTTTTTCAATATGAGCAGTAATAATTTTATTCCCAATTGACAAAAACGTTGTATAAATTAGAAATATATTCAAACATACGTTGAAAGGCAAAATTTATATTTTATTGCAATAGCATAACAAATTTATAAATTTTCAAATTTTTCTTTTAAAACTGAGAAAACATTTAATGTCAGTGTGTACAATTAATAAAAAATGTCTTTTCAGTGTTTTCTTTACTATTCCAAACTATTTTAAAATCTATTGAAACAATTTGCAATCTTTTAAAATAAATAAAATTTGTACAAAATATAGAATGTTAATGATCAAGTGGGTTACCATTATGTACCCCACTAACAATTTTTAAAATAAAAATTTTTGCCAATATATTTTCAAATGAATTTCAAAAATATAGGGATAAATGAAGAAAAAATTTTCTTTTTAAAGAACGTCGTATTTGCAATACAGATAATTTTAATGTTGA
Source organism: Hofstenia miamia (assembly GCA_900660155.1). Lineage (NCBI taxonomy): Eukaryota > Metazoa > Xenacoelomorpha > Acoela > Hofsteniidae > Hofstenia > Hofstenia miamia. Next base: position 190,967 of record CABFPE010000740.1, read on the forward strand.
CGTAAAAATTGCAGGTTTAAAATTTGCAGTTAAGTACAAGGTGTTTCAAAAGTCTTGGGAACATAACGATTTTTAATAACTCAAAAGTTATTAGTTGAAAAATAAAATGGGTACCGTTGGAAAGGTTAAAGTTTCAAGTTTTGTGGGGAATCTTCAAAGTTGCTCAATGTGAGCACCATTTGTCACACGACATCTAGTCGATAGTCCATTTCCTACCAGCGCGTTCCAGCATCTCGACGTCAATGGTTCCCACAACTGCTTTACTCGAGCCTTTAGTTCGTCAATATCTCTTGGAAATGTCGACGACACATAAACTTGTTGCTTGACAAAGCCTCAAGGAAAAAAGTCACACGGGCTAAGATCCGGAGATCTAGGAGGCCAGGGCATGAGAACGTCATCACCTCGCCCAGATCTCCCAATCCATCTACCAGGCACAAAACACGTTCACTTTTATTCAGTCTTTGCAAATTGGAGGACGCAAAATGCCTTTTCTTGTTGAGAGAACGCCGTCATTGCACCTGGAAAGATAAGACAACAATAATTAGTATGACCAAAAACTTGTTTACACAAGCTTTAAAATGGCACCAGTTTCATTTTTCTACCTGGAATAGTTCATGAGATATGCGCATTTGTTATGGTCCCAAGACTTTTGAAACACCATGTATAATATAGCTAATGCAATATCTTTGAAATCAATTCTAAGAAGTATACCTGTAATACAGAGGCCAATTCAACTTCAGTCTTTCAAGCCATTGCAAATCTTCTGAAAATTAAGAAATTCTTAGAGCAATTGGTAATTTCTAAAAAACAAATTACAAATTATACACGCATTCAAAATCAATTTTTCATGATAATTTTGTTGTCATTTGTGTAAGTGAAAAGAATATAAATATATTATTAATAGTTTTCCTAAATAAGATTTATATTTATAATCACCACTTAAATACTTGCTTGAGACAATTTTTCAGAGAAAGAGGCGCTCTATTCAGCAAAGTTCCCGCCCTTTTACAATTGTTCTATTCACTGTAAAAAATTCGATCACACAAAGCTGCTTCAATTGGGGTCGACGACCTCATGTTAAAGTCTGACAAATAATTGGTGAAAAGACGTCTGACATTTTGGCACCAATCGTCCTTTGATGTTCCTAAATATTATCCTTTATCGAGAACATTTAAATGCGAATTATTTTCAACCATTTTGGAGAATAAATTTACTAATGCCCAAAGATATTTACATAGTCACAGTTATAATTTCTGCACACGTTTGAGGCTTATATATACCAATAGAACTGATGTTAACAATACTGTATATATAACTACAAATTTACCAGCACTAAATTGATACGTTTTAAATGTAGAACTTTTCGTTTAAAGTTATATCTACAGTCAGAGTCATCCTCACAACGAGGTACAAAATAAAGGAATAGGACACGGGTATCACTACATAAAATTTGGTCAAGGTGAATAAAGAATTTTTTGACACAGCAAAAAGTTTTAACAAGAAATTGAGATATAGAAAAAGGAATAAACTAGTAATAATAAATAGCGTCTAGTAAATCCGTAGCACCTGTAGTTTTGATATAATGCTGATTTAAGTGTTACTGTTCTTAAAGACTACAAAATGGTTCAAACCAGTGATGTAGGCCAGTTTTTCAAAAATCAATGAATGGACCAAATTTCAAGTGCTTGTTATGATCTGCGTCAAAATGACCAAAGGATCAGTGGGTACCGGGTCCATCAGGCCACTGTATTTGAGTGAGTCAGCAGATAACCGGGAGTCTCTACTAGTATTCTGTTGATCCGGTAATTATTCTTTTAAAAAATTACCATGCACAAATCTTACGCTAATTATGTTATAACAATGCATATAAAAATTGGTCCAGATTGAAATTCGAAATTCTGGCTCCCTTACTCCTTACCTTATTTACTTAGAAAATCACAGTTGATACCGGCCGGCCGGTAAATTTTATTCACATTGTATATTTAATCTATGCAGTATATTATATATATATATATATATATATAGTGTCTCAAACTTAGTCTAAGGATTGTAAATGTCTCTAATTTTTAAACGATGCAATGGATTTCAACATGGCTTCACTCGCACCTACTGTTTTCATCTAGAAAATTTCACATAGCAATGCAAAGTAAACGGCCGGAAATTTTATCGGCCTTTCATGAAATTTAAACGCGGCTGACTGGTAGCCGGTTCCATCTCTGAGTTGAATCACTGTATTAAAAACAAAAAGAGCGAAATTTATAAAACTGCATAAAGGAGCTTCAGCATTTCATATAGTTGATTAATTGTGTAATATGGAATGTAGATTTATTATAAAAGTGGCTCCAACAAAATTTATAAATGAAATTACAAATACATTTAATTATTCATAGTAGGAATTATACTGATAATAATATAACAAATAATTTGAAAACCTACCGTGCTGTCAGTATCTTTTTTATGATGAATAATTCTTTCATGTGAAATAGCTCCGTACTGCCACATAACACAACGTTGTCATAAATGTATAATATGATTTCAAACGAATTTTGATTTGCTCAGAATTAAATTCATTGGCAATTTGGCGGGGTTAATATTTATTGAAGTAAATTCTAGTTGGAATAGTTTTGATTGGTTTATATAAATAAAAACATGCTGATTTCAATTGCTTTAGGACGGATCAATATAACATCTGTTTCAAGTTTGAACTTTATCACGTGTCACTTGAATGGGAGAATAACCCCAATGGTATGGAAATGAAAAAATGATTCAAAAAATGGCATAATCCTAGTATTTCAAAAAAAAATTCGGTAATTTTATAAATGTATATTGAAAATGTACTATAATTTCAATTGCATTAGGACGGGTCAATATAAGATCTGTTTCAATTTTGAAAACTTTATCACGTGTAAATTGAATTGGAGAATAACCCCAATGGTATGGAAATAAAAATAATGCAAAAGTTTTACTTATAAACACAAATTTGTAAAAACGTGCATGTATTACGATAGGGACATAAATTTATTTAAGTGTGAGTGAGAGTGGAGATGACGTCACTCAAGGTGTGTAATAATTTCTTCATATGTTTTGAAGCGACATTAAGGCACATATCCGATTAAGAATTAAGTTATATTGTTTTTTCGAATCTTGACAAAATTTTAGTCAGTTGTATAGAATACAGTCTAGATCAAACTCTTTTGCTAAATATGGTAGATTTCACTTACATACAAGATTCAGTAAAAATGAACATGTGAAACTACAATAAGCTGGCAGCAATTTGATAGGCTATAGTGAAAGATTTTGTTTATAACAATAGTCTGTCTCAATCAAAGCATAGCTAACAAAGGGTAATCTTTAGTAATAATAGAGCTCAGTACAGTTGATTAACTAATTTAAACGATGTTCAACTGGTTGATTGCAATCTAGAAATATCATCTCCAAGAGGGTGTGTTGTCTATGCTATTATTTGAATGAAATGAAAACTAAGAGACTTCAAGTAAGTGTTAGTATATAGGTTGGAAACAGGAAGCTTTTGGTGGAGAAATGTAAATGCTGAATTTATTGAAATCTTTAAATAACCTTTCTAATGGTTCATTCTTGCGGGCTAAATATAGTGTTTATTGAAGCAATCTGTGATAATAGCAATGGATTTCCGGTGGAAAGAATTCAAAACAGATTTACTTTCTCGTTGCCTAGCTATTATCTATAGGTATTGAAATAATTTCAAGGACTAAAAGAACATTAGCAATCCTATGCTTCTCTATACAATTACATAAATGCATTTTGATGCTGAAGTTTGAGAAGAGTTGAGTGCGTCTCTGCGCAGTCCATTATCAGAAAATGGATCTCTGCTGAGAGATTTTGTAATATCGATCGCGAAAGTTGAAGTAATATTGGCATTATCTACTGCAAGTGGTCAAAGATCTGAATCAATATCATTCTGAAGGCATGTAGACAATCGTTCTAAATTTTGTTCAAGATTCTGAAGACGTATTTCAGCTGTAGTCATATTCCTGCTGAAAGTATTTGAACATCTATAATCATTGGTGGTGGTGGTGGTAGTAGTAGTAGTAGTAGTAGT
>CABFPE010000740.1:206639-287953 GCA_900660155.1 Hofstenia miamia
TATGCAGATTTTAACTAGCAAAACTTTGGAGGAGAAATGAACCATAGGAATCATCTCTCTATATATATAAGCAAAAACCGTACTGTGTGTCAAAAAATTCAATTACAAAATTATGGATTTGATGTTGACTGCAAAATATATTTGAAATATTTTTTACAAAGCTACTAAAACAAATTATACATATATATATATATATATATATTCAAGTTATTTTTTATAAAATCAAATAAATTATTAGTTTTATATTAATACTAAAATGCCATAATACTCGAATCAATTCAAAACAGAGAATGTAAATATTGATGCTTATTATTAACATTTATAAATTCACCTTCTGTGTCAGATAAATACGTCTTCAGCCATCTAGAATATATCTAATGTAATCTACAGGCTGTGAGTTTTAATAGAAAATAATCTCCATCACTGTTTACTGTAAGTTTGCAGGCAGTTTCTATTCATTTGTTTGTAAATATGGATAACTTATAAAGTAATTGCAATTCTTATTCCACTACAGGTTGGATACACCTGTGCCTATGGGACAGTCGCTGTCGTAGAGAACATTACCAATTAAAGGACTGACCCCATTGTAGTTTATGATATCTATGGTGTCAATAATGTGCAGCATGCAGCCCCTGTGTAAAAAACAGGGTTCTTGTACCACTGCTGTACATCAAGTTGGGACTCATAAAACAATTTGTTAAAGCTATAGATATAATGGATTTATTATTAGATCCAGAATTTTTTTGTCTCATGAATCCATTGGAGCTGACATCTTGTAATCCCTTCAAAAGTGTTTGGAATGGCTTCCTAAAGAAACACACAGCACAGAAATAAAATCAACTCATTGAAATTATGATGTAGAGCTACAAAGCTATTGTAGAATGCTTGACTTGTGGTAGAAGCACGTGCAACAATGAGCAAGCATTCAATCTTTAGAAATATTAAAATAACCGATGAAACTACTAGTTATTATGTACTTGTATCTATTGAGAAAACAAGTATTCAGAGAACAAGTTAATTCCAAACTTCTTACAGAATCAGGCCTCCGACGAAGCAATGCACCATTTCCAACACCTAATTCTCAGCTCATTTTAAACTAGAGAAAATATAATAATTATAGCTAAATGCAAACCGCGCTTCCTAACCGTACTCATCCTTATACCTAATACCTGCTATCACTCAGACTAAAGGAGTCAAACCATCGGACCATTTAAAGCCTCAGGTTATCCTACCTTTTGCCCGAAGTGACACCCTAAGCATTGATCATACTGATCAAATACATAAATAAAATAAAAGATAATAAGTGGGCAATTTGTAAGAAATGCTAAAATAAAAGGTTAATCAAATATACAGCTGGGGAAATTTATAATAGCAAAAGCAAAAGTAACTAGAAGCTAGGGTAGCAAACTTAAATTAACAGAATTCACACTTTCTGCGTATTTACAAATAATAGCAAGGAGTAACTCACTTATTATCAGATGTGAATAATAGCAGAACAAAATTGCAAACAATACTGCGATGTCTGATTTTTAAATTACGCAAACAAAATGGATTCCTCGTATTAGCAACCAATCAAAATACAAATAAATATTAAATCATTAGTTCTACAATGACTATCATCAAATATTAAATCGACACAAATGGTCATTTTACAAATTTGATGCAAATATACTACACTATGGGTTGCAACATGACACTGAAAATGCATTACTTCATGTCCCATCAGGACTCCTCACCTCTCAATTGTGCAGATGTGTCAGAAGAACATGGTGACGCACCAACAAGATATAGCTGAGATGTAGTACGGTTTCAAATGGAAATGGAGCCAAGAATGCTAGCAGACTTTGTAAGGCTGCTGGAGCAAGATGAATCAAGTGCACACAAATACAATCCATGACTAAGCATTTCTGACTTTGTACTGAATTATAGTGTTCACCTAATGTAATTTATGCACACAAAGCGGAGGATCTAAAAATTTCTGATTGAGGTACTGACACTCCAAAACTGGATCTTTGCATAATGTGTTTCAATCTAGTGTTGAATACATTTTGAATTCTTGTATATTTCTCTAAATTTTATGATAGAAATTTTAAAGTTTTTGATGATCTTTTCATTCTACTATTGAGCTTGAGTTTCTTTGAAGGAGTTTAGAAATACATTAATTTGTTTAATGTATTATACTTTATATATTTATCAATATTTTGCATTAATAACAAAACAGAATATTGAATGGAGGTATTCTAAACATATTTTAGTTGTACAAGGATACCAAAATATTAAATATTAAAGCAAAATATTCCCAGTCTCAGTTGAAATTGAAAAGTTGGTTTCAGTCTGGTACTGATCCCTTCTCATTTTGTGTTTTTTATTACCAGTACGACTACAAGTCTGGTGGATCAGGTATCAGGATCAGGTCAATTTCCTCAAGACTCTATTTACTATACCACCATCATTGTTTTGTAAAATCTGTAGAGAAAAGACATTAATACATATACTATTAATTTTACTGAATTATTTTAAATGTGCATTAGTGGGTGGTCACTTTTTGACATTAGTTTTTTCTGTAGCAATTAGTAATTACATTTCACATTATTCAAGTACAGAAAAAGTGGTCTAGAACTGAGGGAATCATATCAATAATTTTCATGATTCTTAGGAAATCAGAAATTTGAGAATTGAATGATCTTAGCTGATAATAAGATAAGATAAGATAAGATATTCTATATTTAGAGACTTTTATTTACAATTTCAGAAACTGATAAGTTCTCTAAATAGCGTCAATAATGTACAAAAATAATAAAAAGACATGAAATATATACAAGAAAAGCGTCATTTTAGGCTACGGATATTATAGTCTTGTAGTAGTAGTATAATCAGTATTATAAAATTTGTAGCCTACCCAAGCTTTTCCACAGATGAACTTTTGCTTTAGAATTAATTCCTTAACACGTTTGCGAAAGTGTTTTACATTTTTAATACATTTGATCTCTTGGGGAAATTCATTCCATTGCCTTATTGCATTATTTATAAAAGAATTTCGCTTTATTTTAGATTTATACTTGTTTACAGTAAATCTCTTTGTTCTTTCGTTGATCTTGTTCGAAAATTCTGGGATTTTTATGCAATTATAGGTTGGAAGCAATTTTACAATTTTATAAAATTTAGTGGCGGTATTTATTTGAATTAACTGCTCAGGACTTGGGATTGATTTATAAATATATTTTTTTAAAGCACTAAAATTATATGTAGGAATGAAGAATCATTTTTGTAGATTTAGGATCGAAAGAAAATACTAAAACAAGGGTGATCATGAATCTCTAATATTACTAGTCTTTTTATTATGGAATGCCTATTTATTTTGTACAACAAAAACTGAACAATTAATGCAACAATGATGACTAAGGCTTCCCATGCAATGGTGTTTAGCTTATGGTTGATTGCTGTTGAGGTGTAGCAGGATTGAATATTGATAACTCTACAGGACCTCTAACAAATGGTTTGGGTGTACCGAGCATCTGAAATGTGGTGTAATTAATTACTTAACAATTATAAATTAACCAGTATACAGCAATTGCATTTCATACAAAGTGTCAGTTTCATTGAAAACTTTGATTGTGTATGATATAGTATTTGAGAAATATCCTAATTGTGTTGACTTTTTTAAATGCTGATAGAAAGCAAAAACAGGGGAGGGCAAATATAGCTCATAGGTAGGGATTTATGGGTTTTTCTACGATTTTAGTTTATCGTTGACATGTGAGAGCCTATTCAGTAATTGTTACAAAAAAATGAAACACTTTAAATTTTTCATAAGATAACAAGGATCCATGCCTTTTAGGTATAAATCTGTGGTTTTTTTTAGAAAAGTAGTGTGAGGAGACCTCCCCAGTCTCCAGTTGCCACATCCTTCAACAAAAATGTGTTTTAATTAACAACTTTATTGAAAAAGTATTGGTTCTATTTGAAAATAATTAGAAAGTTTGACAAATATTTTCCGAACCTTTCAGGGATTGGTAAATTTTAGGAAAATTTGGCAACATTTTGCAAACATTTTCCAATCCTTGGATTGATTGGCAAATGACTTGCAAAAATTGGCCACTAATTTGGAATTTTCCAACTTTTTTACTAAGGAATGCACAAATTTACTTAATTGCTGCATACCACTTCACTTCCTCCCTTAAATCCAACAATGGCACGTAATTGCACCATAATTCTGTTAAAATTTACCTACATGTGTAATAGTTCACTGTTAATATAAAATTTTCTATGTTAATAAAAATATTCTATGAACGTATCTGAGCTGCTCATACATCACTGGCTAAAATGATCCTCTTCACTTTTTTACCAGTTTCCGAATTTGTGGTCAAATTGGAGATAGAACCTGCTACTGTCCGGCCGGGGCTGTTTGAGGCGGCAATTTACCTGCCTGGAGCCAATTGGAAATTTCAATTTAGGCTGGTAATATTACCAGCCAAAATTATAAGAAAAATTCCTGTTTTATATTGTTAACAGGGAATGCTTTGCTTAGTATGGGAGAAATTCCAATTGAAAATTTAAAGTTCGAAAAGCATTTTTTGTTTCAGCAATCTACAATATTGCAATTAAAATAATAATTAAGTTTACTTTCTGGAATCTCTCATAAATTTTGATATAAATTGAGTTGTTCTACTTTTTTATAAAGTGATTTTACTTTGTTGTTTATGGGATTTACTAAATTTAGCAGAAAGTGTATTTTTCTAATATTGGAAGGGACACTCCAAATAAATCTGAAAGATTTTCGGTTGCAAAGACATTCCAACGTAAATGTCAGTTGAGAAGTTTGACACATCCTACTAGAGGAGTCGCCGGCCAACTACAGCCTCTGGCCGGTTCCAATTCTGGTTTAAGGTAAATGAACTTATTCGAGATTAATTTCCATTGAGGTTGTCAATAGAATTTTTTTGATTTCAACACTGTTTCTTTAAAATGCTGCAAGATGTAAAAATGCTGAAGGATACACAATTGTGCTTTTATTTTATCATGCCAACTCAATGAACACTCTAACAGTACTACTTATAGGTAAGATATATATATATATATATATATACCCACTATATAGGCAGTGGTGCTCGGTTTTTTGGAGTTTGCGCTCGAGCTAGTTTTCTGATTCATCCTCAGTTTGTGTCTCCTCAGCCAATTCTGGTTCGCTTTATTTTAGATTTATACTTGTTTACAGTAAATCTCTTTGTTCTTTCGTTGATCTTGTTCGAAAATTCTGGGATTTTTATGCAATTATAGGTTGGAAGCAATTTTACAATTTTATAAAATTTAGTGGCGGTATTTATTTGAATTAACTGCTCAGGACTTGGGATTGATTTATAAATATATTTTTTTAAAGCACTAAAATTATATGTAGGAATGAAGAATCATTTTTTTAGATTTAGGATCGAAAGAAAATACTAAAACAAGGGGGATCATGAATCTCTAATATTACTAGTCTTTTTATTATGGAATGCCTATTTATTTTGTACAACAAAAACTGAACAATTAATGCAACAATGATGTCTTTTTCTTCATAGTATGCCGCTTCTTCTCCAATCATATTAATTTGCTTTTTGCACTCGTCTTTCTGGTGCCCCTTCTTTCCACAGCTGTAGCACTTTATGTCCCTCTCTCTTACTTTCTTTGTCTTTCCCTCTCTTCCTTTGATTCTGATGAACTTTTCTGTTTTATCTTCATTTTAGGATTTGGGGTTCATTGTTTGTGGCTTATAGTTATTTCGCCATTCTGTTGGTTTTCCTTTGTACCATGCTGCTTTCTCGTGGCTTGTATATCCACTGATTTCCTTATCATCTTTTTCAGTTTATCATCGACATCACACTTGATTTTGAGGATGTTCTCCGGCATCCTCTTGCAAATGTGTGAGAAGAGGTCGCATTTCAAATATATATTTCCTCTGGAGCAAAGTGTCACCAACCGTTCCACTTGTTNTAAAACAAGGGTGATCATGAATCTCTAATATTACTAGTCTTTTTATTATGGAATGCCTATTTATTTTGTACAACAAAAACTGAACAATTAATGCAACAATCACGTCTTTTTCTTCATAGTATGCCGCTTCTTCTCCAATCATATTAATTTGCTTTTTGCACTCGTCTTTCTGGTGCCCCTTCTTTCCACAGCTGTAGCACTTTATGTCCCTCTCTCTTACTTTCTTTGTCTTTCCCTCTCTTCCTTTGATTCTGATGAACTTTTCTGTTTTATCTTCATTTTAGGATTTGGGGTTCATTGTTTGTGGCTTATAGTTATTTCGCCATTCTGTTGGTTTTCCTTTGTACCATGCTGCTTTCTCGTGGCTTGTATATCCACTGATTTCCTTATCATCTTTTTCAGTTTATCATCGACATCACACTTGATTTTGAGGATGTTCTCCGGCATCCTCTTGCAAATGTGTGAGAAGAGGTCGCATTTCAAATATATATTTCCTCTGGAGCAAAGTGTCACCAACCGTTCCACTTGTTGGATATAGTTCTTTATGTCATCTGTTTTCCTAATCGTGGTCGAGTTCAGTATGATTCAGTACTGGTTTTTGAAGCTTTTGTTCTTGTAGTACTCTGTGAAGTCTCCATTCAGCAATTTGTAATTCCGTTTTATATCAGTGTCCAGTAATAGATAATGTTGAGATGCTGCTCCTGTAAGGTATAGTGGGAACCTTGCAGCGGCTGCCTGCTGACTCACCCTTCTCTTGGCCATCGTAATTTCGAACATCTTAAGCCATTCAGCAAATGTTGGGCTATAGCTGTCAACTTTTCCATTGAATTTTGGTAGTGTTGCCTTGCACAGTATCATATCGTTATTAATATTCTTGGGTAAGATAGAACTCTCAAAGATTTGTTTCTTCCATGCGTTCGTATTTTCATTTATTGTAAACTGGTCTGTTACTGCTTTCATAATTTCGTTGGTGATTTTCCTTTTTTCATATTCCTTGTCTTTGTCGTCAAAGTCTTTTGACTGTTTCTTAAAGTTTTCTGGTGATGATCATAAGTCCTTTTCCTTTATTTGTTTGAATGTCACTTCATGTGTCCTTGTTTCTTTTTGGCTTTTGCACTCTTCCTGCTGCATCATTCTTAGTTTACATCTAAGTTCTTCTAGCTCTCATTCTTGTGTTCGCGATCTTCTTCTCTACCCATTTCTGATAATCTAAGTTCATCTTTGAGTTGTTCTAGCTCTTGGGCTTGTATGTCTTGAATTAATTGTGTTTTCCTCTTCTAATTGTTGGACTATTTTCTGCCATTTTTCGTTTAATTCTCAAAAACGTCTGTTGGACTCTACTAATTGATTTATCAGTATCTTGATGTTATTTTGGAAATCTTTATTCTGATCTTTCAATCAATTATCCATTACCATTTTGAGTTTGCTTAGTGCTTTCTCACCATGTTGCTCTAATTGCATGACTTTTACCATTAGTAATTGTATCTCACTTCTAAATATTGACTCAATTTCGTTGTTCTGTCTAAGAATATTCAGAATTCTGTCGAACTTGCCTCTGGGGACATGTGTAGGGTTTCTAGTTCTGTGGGGGATGCGTCCGTTTCTGAACGTGATCTTCTTGGGAGTAGGGGTAGTTCTGCTTGTGCATTTCTTGGCGCTTCCTCTTCTTGTTCTTGTGTTTGTCATTTCCAATTATGATTAGTAATGGATTGCACCTCAGTGCGATTCTTTATTTACGAAACTGTTTCGTGTTAGGGTTCTCCTAGATGGTGGTTGCTGACTGCATACTTTATTAGTGGTTGATAACCCTGTTGTTTGTTTTCTGTGATCTCGTAATTGCATTTCTTACATTTTCAAGTTCAAGTGGGATAACAACTTGTTGTTGATTCATCTCCATTCTTTAACCTGTCACAGTCGCCATGTAGCATTCGCTACCAAGCTCTAACTCACCTTGATCAATTCCTTTTGAATGTAATTCTGTGTTAAGTGTGGGTAGGGATATACTTTTACTAACTGCTTTGATTCGTTAATACTTCTAGTTAACTGTAATTAACTGAATCGTAATCAAACACTATTTAGGTGTGGACTGAATGCTGAAGTTTCCTTCGAACTTGATCTTTTCATGAGGCCTCCGATCTCCAAAATCTTCCAACAAGTAGTCACCTTCATTATCGATGGATTGTTTCCAAATCTCAGCTCAACAAAGTAGATTATGTGTTCCCTATCCTAACTCAGTGCAACCCTCAAGGATGGATGTAACTGATTTAAACTTGATTTGTAATGTGTAATTTGTAATAGCAACTGGGCAGTGTCACTAGCTGCTTAATAAATATTTATTTAGCCATTACCGAAAATTACTGGCTTTAATTAATTTAAATAATTAACCTACATTTAATTAATACTACATGCTCGGTCTCGGTCTCATTATTTGTCTATTTATAGGTTACCTACGTAGTCTAATTAATATAAATTATAATAACCTATGATCAGTTATCCAACCATTTTCTCTGAGGTTTTTATTATTGCATACATGTGAATGAAAGAATTGATAGTCAGCGAAACGGAGAAAAACTCCTAATCGTATCCCTAACATATATGCAGTTTCGTGGCTTGGATCAAGGACCCTCGAATCGCTCCTGATGTGTGCCCTCGCCACTACTAATGCATCGACCATTTAGCTTGACATCGTTTAATAATAAGAAACCGAATTAAAGATAGGATTTTCAAAGAATTTCCTTCAACAGTTTCTCTAATTGATTTCACGCTATTTATAGTTTCTAATCCAAAAGAACATGTTGAATTTGAATTTCAAATCATTTGCCAAGATGGCTGAAAAATAATGGAAGCAATATAGCCACCTTTTGTTTTGCCAAATGGTTTCGACAAGTACTATTTGTTAAATGTTGCTTCTTAGTTGCAATATACAAAATTAATGATGCTAAACATAAATTGATTTTAGTTTACAATTAATACTATTTTTTAATCATCATTGAATTCGATATAAATCTTCTCGACTAATTGCCTTTTGTTTTGCAACTTTAAATTGTTGGATTATGCTACCATTATTTAAAAGAAATGATCCCGAAGATTGCAAAAATTATAGACCCATTTCGATCACTTTTCCAATCAGCAAAATTTTTGAACGAATTCTTTTTAATCAAATTAACGAACATCTTTGTAAACATGATCTCTACTCCAAAACACAATATGGTTTTAGTAAAGGTATTTCTACGAGCTACGCTTTAATACAAGCTACAGAAAAATGGCGATGAACAATAAAGGATAATGAATAATCAGCAATTGCTGGTTTAGACTTCTCAAAAGCTTTCGATTCCATACCATAGACCGCAGTATTTTACTACAAAAACTAATTTCTAGGTTTTTCTAATGACAGCATAGGTCTTATCTCCTGTTACTTATACAATGGCATGCAAATAGTTAAAATTAATGAATCTTTTTCAGATTGGATATGCACTAATAATGGGGTTCCTCAGGGTACAATTTTGGGTCCTTTATTATTTAATATTTACATAAATGATTTGTCCGAGCAAGTAACATGTGACGTTATACAATATGCAGATGACAATATTATTTCATTCTAATAAATTTCCCAAAAAAGCGGTTCAAACTCGAAACAAACTGTGCTTCTCTTGCTAAATATTTTGCTTCTATAAAACTAAGAGTAAATCCACTAAAAACTCAATTCTGTATCGTTAAATCAAAAACTAAATCTACTGATACTTCAAAATACAAACTTAATTTCAACTCCATTCAAATAAAACAGGTTGAGTCTTTTAAGTACCTCGGAATAATTTTTGACGTAAATCTAAATTTTGAAGAGCAACTAAATCATGTTTTTAGAAAAATGGCCATTTCGATTAAAGCAATTAACATAATTTCTCAAAAACTTCACACTAAAGCAAAAATTAAATTAATATATGCTCTAATATTAAGTCATTTTAACTATGCCAATATACTCTACACAGATATAAACCAAAAATTTCTCAGGAAATTCCAAGTGCAACTAAATTGGGCTATCAAAGTAGCATTAAATAATCATAGCTTTAATAAGAATAATGAATATAGAAAAATTTCAAAATTATTTCTACATTCGCAATGTTACATCCATATGAATGTCTTAACAACGGTCTTCAAAATAGTTAACATAATACTTTCCCATATTACAAAAATGACTTTCTTGCTGCAAAATTAGTCAATAAACAAAATAAAAGAATACACAATTGAATCTATTAGGTATAAGAAGCGATAAATGAAAAATTCATTTCTAAACACAGCTATACATATGTGGAATAAATTACCAAAATATATTAAACAAATAAGTAGATTAAAAACTTTAAAATGGATATTAAAAAATATTTTTGCATTTATAACATAAAAAAACTGAAATGGCGAGTTATAAATTTTATAATCCTGATTACTCTATTAATAGAAATTAGCAATCGTCATAGCCCAAGTTAGCCACTTTTTATTTGTAAATATTCGTTGTTTTCTTTTTTGTTTAGTTTTGTATTACTTTCTTGACGCTTTCAGAATTTGTTATCAGTATTTCTATTTATTGTTAAGACTATTTCCGAATAAAGATTTTTCTTCTTCTTCGTGATCATGATAGACATGGGCCGAAAGTTTAACGACATATTTTTAATCCTTATAAAAAATGTTCCCCAAATTTTCAGATTGCTGCAAAAATTTTCTGTTAGAAATAGCGAAATCTACACACTGAAATCGAAGATCCTAAGTTGACATTTAGAAGAGGATGATGCTATTGTAAAACAATATAACACATTTAAATCCGTACATCATTAATTGGCTTGATAGTTTTATTGGGAATAGACAACAAATGGTTAAATATAATAGACTTTCAGATATGGAAAATAACAACAAAGGTGTTCCTCAAGGCTCCATTTGTAGCCCATTCCTGTTCAATATATGTATTGATTCTTAAAATTGTGACTCTAAATATTAATAATAATATTTATTTAATTCTTTTGTTTTTTACAAATCAAGTGATTAACACTTATGAAGAATTAAAATAATAAATATAAATTAACTTGGTTCTGAAAAAATACGTTGTCTTGTTTTCAAAATGGTTCTATTATTAAGTATGCTGATGATACACTGATTTGTCTTCCAACTCTTGAAAATTTAGACTTAACATTCAATTAATGATAAGATCTAATCTTGGTATGAAGAAAACAAATTTGAAATTATAGAAAGTCGCTGGAAATGATTATACCATTGAAGAGAAAATTTGTCGATAATATATCTAAAATTGATTGCTATTCCTCAGTAACAACAATGAAATATCTTGGATTTACCATAAATAACAAGCTCTCATTTAAAAAACATATTGCTCAAGTTTATAAAAGATCAATGAGAAATTTCTATATAATATTAGAAGTAAAAATATTTTTAAATCAAGATGAAACTGAAATTTTATTTATTCTCTAGTTAATTCTATTATAATTTACGGCATACAAGTATATGCAGGTGAATCAGAAACATCTTTATCTAAACTTAACAACATACAGAAGAAAGCGTTTAAATATAACCTTATTACTAAAAAATTAAATATTTTTTAACATCATTAAAGCAAAAGACAAAGCATTACATCAACACATTGAATACTCAAAAACATCCACTAAAACAATTCATTAGCAAAAGCACTGAATACGCTACATTAAAATTAAGAAAAAACAATCCACCGAAATTATTCTCATCAAAGACCATACTCCCAGATCGATATTTCTCATGTTATTATTTATATTTCTTTTAGTTTTGTAGTTTGTAGTGTAGTTTACTGTATTGTAAGCTTAATTAAAGTTTATTATTATTAAAAATGAAAATTTTATTTTTCAACATTGTTTATAACTTTCATAACATTCAATGGATTTGCGTTGATTTGCATGCACTGTTGTATAGAAGTAAATTTTTAGGGTCGTTCTATTTTTCCAATATTGCGGGTCCAAGCCCAGTGCAGTCGAAGCCCACATCTGTGTGACCCTAGTCGACAAGTTTAAAATCTCCAAGCAGTGTTAAAATCTAAATTTTCAGAATAAGATATTCCTCATTTAATTACTCAATTAACCGATTAGTGTCTCTCTGGTTTGAACCGCAAGATGCATTTAACAACTGCTTTCAAATTGCGAATACAGGCAACCCCGCCTAAGTCGGATGTGACCAAATCGGATTTTCGCGTAACTCGTACTATTAATAAAGAACAGACAAACACCAATTTGTACACACACAAAATTATTTTTAAGTCGGACAATTCTAAGTCGGATAAATTCTAAATCAGACTGAAATCTACGTACAGTTACAAAGTTAACATTGAAAATTTCATTTACAAGTCGGACGAACAGAAATTGTCTTGCGATTCAAGCATAGCGTAAATATTTCCTATCGCGTAGTAAAAATAATGAAATACTACAGCGCAGTTCATGATATTCACCATAGAGCTTCTATATATATAGCTCCATGGTATTGACCTACAAAAAGTTCATTTAGAGGTCAACATAGATATGTTTATGTGCAGCCCCGTCAATGGGTGACATTTTAAATAAGTTGTCCGGTAATCTTTCAAGTAAAATTAGATGTTAAAATGACAACTCCCTGATTTATGTGATGTGTGAAATAAAGGAATACAAAAATAATAATTAGGTTTTCTCTTTCAAGTATTAAGATGATGATTTTGATTTATGAGATGGGTGAAATAAAGGAATACAAAAAATTATTGTAAAATTCGTAAATATAGTAACCCTAGAAAACGTAATAATATATATCACTAAAATATGGGAAAGATTTAGCTTTCGAATTTTAACTAAAATAACCATAAGTGTGACAATAGAATTGGTTAGAACATTAAAAAATGTCCCTAGAAATTATAATATTGGTCAAAATATTAGTCATTTGTCTGTATTGAATCGAATTATTTCTGTCAATTTCACTTAAAGAGATTGCGTATGACCTCTGTAATGTATTTTCAATATTTTCTAAACAACTTCTTTCAAAACAACCATCAGATTGCTTGCACAAAAGTTACGATATCGTAAATCTCGGCTTTCGCGAAACTAGTACAAGCCAAGTCGCCTAAAATTATATCTCCGATTTCTTGTAAGTCCGATTATTTTCATTGGTCCGAGGCGGGGTTGCCTGTATTTATTGAATTCTAGATTTCTACCAGTCGACTTCCTAAAGTTGATGCTAGATTACTCCTAATATCATTGCGCTATTTAAGGCTAAATCATTTCAGTATTAGAAATAGAACTCTTCCACCTTGTTTTAACTACTGCGTTGTTGGATAATCGCTTTCTCCTGAAGATTGCATACGATTTGTTTTTAAAAAAACAGCAAGACCTTCCATTTTAACTAAGTTTCCAAAATTGCTAGAACAACTTCGTTTTATGTTGGCTAATTTTGTACTATAAAATAATTTCACTAAAATGAATTTTAGAAAACTTTAAATTAAATTTTTACAATAAAATAAATATCACTGTACAACCCAATTAAATTATAAAATTTAACAATTTATGTCACACAAAAGCTATTCATCTGATCAGGAACGACATACGTGTCAGACAATCTCTACATCAGAATTTGAATGTTGGGTTCCAATTCCAGCCATGAGCGCTTCTAGTTGCGAGACGTTGACAATGGCGTTTTTCGAACTCTGAGATGCAAGAAGATGATAGAAATGAAAGGCGAATAGCAAAAATATAACAACAACAGGAACCAAAAACAAAGTTACAGATATCGAAGCATACGCTTCATAGCGAAGAAATTTTACCCACGATATTAAGCCCACCTAAGAATTGCACATGTTCCAAAATAACAATTATATTGTATTGAATTTTAAATGACAAATACAATTACAATAATGAAATTTCATATATATTCAGAGTGACCAACAATATTTCCAAAAAACTACCGACCTATATTTTCACAATAAAACAAAGCAAAAACGCATAATCAATTCGATTATACACATTTTATCAAGTATAAAACTAGAAATCGCAGATTACAATGATGATTTACCCAACCTGCTAAGCAAGCCATAAACGCTTTATTTGCAGTAGCTCAAACTGTTTCTGCATAGCTTTTAGAGACTTCTCTACATTTTTAGGCTGTGTTTTTAAATTTTTTCGGCGAAGCGTTTGTCAACTCTATTCAATCTTTCTAGGTTTAAGATCCCTCCAAACAATTGCGGTTTCAGCGGATTATTCAGTCCATTTAATCAAAACGGAGGTCCATGTCCAACTTATTTTTGTATTAGAAAAAACTTCAGAAACGAGTCCAATAGAATATTTAACAAAAACATTTAGATAAAATAAAAATTTAATACATTGTATATGCGATGACCTTGTAGATACTTCAATTCAATAAAAAGCCTTTCAGATTTGAGCTTCTCATTGGCTTTACTCAAACAACATTTGCTAAAAACAGACACATATTCAGCAATAAAAAACACTAAAATTAGCAAATTGCGCAATAGAATAGCAAATTTTTAAAAGATTTACTCAAATTAAACAAATATTATTGCTTCTAGCGATTTTCTCGCAAATATGTTGCAGCAATTTACAGTATTTTACGAGCAAATAACAAACACATGACATATATTTCAACCAGATGTGTTGTATCAGGAAATATCCTCATTGACCAATAAAGGTTATTATATGATAGTGGATGGGTCTACATAAAATAACTTTAATTTTGGCACTAATTAAATCATAAAGCTATACAACTATATATATATATATATATATATATATATATATATATATTATATTTATTTATTTGTTTACTTATTTTATCAAATTTCTATATTGCATCGAGGATTTGTAGTGAATCTTCAGTTATTTACGTTTTCACATCTAAAAGCAAAGTATCTGACCATGATTTTTGTCCATTCCTTATCAAATATAATTTTGAATGTTATACAATGAATTAAAATTGCATACGATTATGGGACTCTGCCCCATACTAATGTATTGATGACAACCTAGAAGAATAGTGTGTAAAATCATACCCGCAAATTTACCGGAACTTTCGAAATTTTTTAATCAATCCACACCTACAACCGCAAAGTTTTAATAAACTCGCAGCCGCGCCCATAACTTCGCAGGTATACCTAAACCAAGTCTTCTCTTGATATAATCCATATGGACATCAAATTACCCCAAGCATTTCTAAAGGTTTAGTCAGAATTTTCTAGCCTACACGTGCTTTGAAAGGCACTAAATATGAAGTAGGAACTAAATTGAAATTAAAGTGTTAACATAGGGGCAAGTATGCAATATGTTAAGTTAATTAATCATCTCATCCACTGTATAGTTTTTTGGAAGTTAGACCAGGATTGATGTTGCTCATTTACTTTTCCAAAATAATGTTAATAAATACTTCCCCTCAGAGTTACAACTAGTTGGAATTTTCGGGGCCAGGCCGATAGTTGCTCCGCAATAGCTAATAACGACCAACCAGGTTTCAGCCGATTTTGGCTTGTCAATTTTATTTGAGTTGTATATTTAATCTATGCAAGTATATTGTGTATATATATATATATATATTGTGTCATCGGCACCTCGAATTCAATTGTGAAGCTCCGCCGAAGCCCGCAAGACGTCCCCAACACTCGAATTTCGGGTTGTTTATTATCATTTGTTATATATAGGGAAAATTGTGCGCAAACGTTTAATAAAATTTTTAGTTCGTGCAGCTCATTCTAAACTCTTGCTATTACTAGATTTAGACAATCATGAGCAGCTAAACCTCTGACGGAGATAAGGCATGTTGGATCGTTGTACCTAAAAGAAAAAATGTCTTTTGTAAAAAGAAATTAAAAATAAACCATTTTTGTAAGTTGTCTAAATCTAAGAGAATTTACTAAAAATATTCCCTGTACATTTGACATCATATCTTCAAAATTGTAAAATACAAACTTCATCAAACCCTTTTGATAAATAAGGTGGATTTCACGTACATAGGAGCTTAACAGTGGGAAATCAACAATTGAAGCTATAAGCTGGCAGCAGTTAGATAGGCTATAGGGATAAATTTTGTTTATAGCAATACCCTGTCTCAATCAAAGCATAGCTAGCAAGAGTAATCGTTAGTAATAAAAGAGCTCAGTACGGTTCATTAACCAAAATAATCAATTATGGGCTCGGTGATTGCAATCGGCAAATAAAATCTTTATAAGGGTGTGTCTATCTATCGAATTAGGTGACGTGAAAATGTTGCTATGCAGATTTTAACTAGCAAAACTTTGGAGGAGAAATGAACCATAGGAATCATCTCTCTATATATATAAGCAAAAACCGTACTGTGTGTCAAAAAATTCAATTACAAAATTATGGATTTGATGTTGACTGCAAAATATATTTGAAATATTTTTTACAAAGCTACTAAAACAAATTATACATATATATATATATATATATATTCAAGTTATTTTTTATAAAATCAAATAAATTATTAGTTTTATATTAATACTAAAATGCCATAATACTCGAATCAATTCAAAACAGAGAATGTAAATATTGATGCTTATTATTAACATTTATAAATTCACCTTCTGTGTCAGATAAATACGTCTTCAGCCATCTAGAATATATCTAATGTAATCTACAGGCTGTGAGTTTTAATAGAAAATAATCTCCATCACTGTTTACTGTAAGTTTGCAGGCAGTTTCTATTCATTTGTTTGTAAATATGGATAACTTATAAAGTAATTGCAATTCTTATTCCACTACAGGTTGGATACACCTGTGCCTATGGGACAGTCGCTGTCGTAGAGAACATTACCAATTAAAGGACTGACCCCATTGTAGTTTATGATATCTATGGTGTCAATAATGTGCAGCATGCAGCCCCTGTGTAAAAAACAGGGTTCTTGTACCACTGCTGTACATCAAGTTGGGACTCATAAAACAATTTGTTAAAGCTATAGATATAATGGAACCAGATTTTCAATATCTAAAAAATGTTCCTAGTAGTGAGTAATGTGGATATTACAGAAGGAGTTTTCAGCAAGCCACAAATTCAGGATTTATTATTAGATACCGTACTCATCCTTATACCTAATACCTGCTATCACTCAGACTAAGGGAGTCAAACCATCGGACCATTTAAAGCCTCAGGTTATCCTACCTTTCGCCCGAAGTGACACCCTAAGCATTGATCATACTGATCAAATACATAAATAAAATAAATAAAATAAAAGATAATAAGTGGGCAATTTGTAAGAAATCTGTTATCCGAAAAATGCTAAAATAAAAGGTTAATCAAATATACAGTTGGGGAAATTTATAATAGCAAAAGCAAAACTAACTAGAAGCTAGGGTAGCAAACCTAAATTAACAGAATTCACACTTTCTGCGTATTTACAAATAATAGCAAGGAGTAACTCACTTATTATCAGATGTGAATAATAGCAGAACAAATCAGCAAACAATACTGCGATGTCTGATTTTTAAATTACGCAAACAAAATGGATTCCTCATATGAGCAACCAATCAAAATACAAATAAATATTAAATTATTTCTGACTTTGTACTGAATTATAGTGTACACCTAATATAATTTATACACACAAAACGGAGGATCTAAAAATTTCTGATGGTGGTACTGACACTCCAAAACTGGATCTTTGCATAATGTGTTTCAATCTAGTTTTGAATACATTTTTAATTCTTGTATATTTCTCTAAATTTTATGATAGAAATTTTAAAGTTTTTGATGATCTTTTCGTTCTACTATTGAGCTTGAGTTTCTTTGAAGGAATTTAGAAATACATTAATTTGTTTAATGTATTACACTTTATATATTTATCAATATTTTGCATTAATAACAAAACACATTATTCAAGTATAGAAAAAGTGGTCTAGAACTGAGGGAATCATATCAATAATTTTCATGATTCTTAGGAAATCAGTAATTTGAGAATTGAATGATCTTAGCTGATAATAAAAATTATATGTAGGAATGAAGAGTCATTTTTGTAGATTTAAGATCAAAAGAAAATACTAAAACAAGGGGGATCATGAATCTCTAATATTACTAGTCTTTTTATTATGGAATGCCTATTTATTTTGTACAACAAAAACTGAACAATTAATGCAACAATGATGACTAAGGCTTCCCATGCAATGGTGTTTAGCTTATGGTTGATTGCTGTTGAGGTGTAGCAGGATTGAATATTGATAACTCTACAGGACCTCTAACAAATGGTTTGGGTGTAATGAGCATCTGAAATGTGTTGTAATTAATGTATTTAACTGCTATAAATTAACCAGTATCCAGCAATTGCATTTCATACAAAGTGTCAGTTTTGTTGAACACTTTGATTGTATATGATATAGTATTTGAGAAATATCCTAATTGTGTTGACTTTATTAGATGCTGATGGAAAGCAAAAACAGGGAAGTGGCCAGATACAAACATCTGGGGAGGGCAAATATATCTCATAGGTAGGGATTTATGGTTTTTTTAGGATTTTAGTTTATTGTTGACATGTGAGGACCTATTCAGTAATTTTTACCAAAAATGAAGCATTTTAAATTTTTCATAAGATAACAAGGATCCATGCTTTTAGGTATAAATCTGTGGTTTTTTGAGAAAAGTAGTGTGAGGAGCCCTCCCCAGTCTCCAGTGGCCAATTGCTATAGTAAGCAATTTCATTAAGCAAACAAGCAACTGCAGAATGCAACAGAAAAAGGAGAACCAAAAACAGTCAATGAGTGAAAAAATTGTTACAATAAAGCTAATGTCTGGAAAAAAAATTCTTTAAGTGAAATAAGCTCAAATGCACAAAGAAAGTACACCTCATGAGGATAAAGGACAACGCAACAAGCTGGTAAGAAAAAGAACTGGAAAGGAAATTTCATTTGCAGAAACAATTTACAAATCAAAAAAACTAAATTTAGATCTACTCCCCACAAACAGCAATATGGTATTCTAATATTGATAGAGATGCTAGGAAAAATGTAATCAATGTGCACATGAATGTACTGCTAATAAAGCCACTATTGATACAAGAGCATTTATGGCAGTAATCTGAGACTATTGTATTGCAAAGATAGAATATAGGCAAGAAAGTCTGCCACCACAGAACAAATTATTGATAAATGCATCCTGTGATTACATTGACCAAAAGGGAAAAAACCATAGACACCCAATATCAATAAAAAAACACACAGTGTATGCAAGACATTATTATTCTCAACATGAAATGATATTTGAAAATGACTTACTAAAGAGACACTAATAGATAAATGACTTAATAAAAAGACAATCAAAGTAAATAAAGAAAGAATAATAATTACCTCAAGTATTTGTAATGTACAAAAGGAAATAGCAAACATTCCTATATAGACTGCTACTGTAGAGTCTTCTACCAAGCACTGCATTGAAGCATTGCAAGTGCTGGGTGCCATGTCACATCCTGTGCAGAAGTACATGGTCTTGATTGATTCTGTAAAAATGCATCTTTACTTGCATCAACAATATTAAATTTAATTATAGCATGACATCTTAGTGAATGTAGTAGAAGCAGTCTCCCTTAACCTATGGGATTATTATGTGTATATGTTATTGTTGTTAATTAAAAGAACTGATTCTGATGATGTGTTCTAATCTTCTCAAAATTCTAGTTATAAATTATGTTGTACAATAGTTGCTTAATAAATCATCAGAATAATTCTTCTTAGAGTTTCATCCCTTATTTCTCTAATGTGTAATTTACTTGAGAAGTTAGCTGCCATTGGTGAGGGGATTAGCACAAGCAGAACTTGTCAGATAAAAGAAACAACTACATAAAGTTTAGAGTTTACACTCTATATGCACATATATAAAAGTATGTATTTTGTGAAACACTAACATTCATGTAGATTTATGGTAGAAATTTCACAATAGTACATAAAATATTACACATAAAATTCCTTGCTTTCATTAACTTAAGGAATTCCATTTCACTGTCATCTCCTGATATTGCATTAATAATTACCTAGTCTTTATGTACATTATGTGGCATTGGTATGAAATCAGTTAGCAATCCTACTAATCTATCTATTGAGGTTTTCAAGTTGAAGCATTGAATTACCAGTACTACTAATTAATAACTAACTCCTCCTGCTACAGTACCCTACTTAATAAAAGTTAAAAGTAAGCAGGAGATCATGATAGGAAAAGTGGCCATACATAGACAACCCAATACAGATAACATTAAGACAGAGTCCTATAAGACTAAAGCCCTATTTAATACAAAGAATAAAAAGCCCTAATTCTTGGGTGCAGTAAATGAAACTAATGCACTAAGTAAAAAACCTACTCTCAGGGTGTTCCTCATCTTGTGCAATTTCAGTTATAGCAATAAAAGGTTATTTTTTTTTCAAATGCAATGCAGTACAAAAAATTCCCTAACTGTATAACTAACCTAGGTTAAAGCAACATGCCAACTAAGCTGTACCACATCTCGTTGCCTTTAACTATACAGAAAAATTTAGAAACACATAAGTTTTAGTAAAATTTAAAGTCAAGATATAAAGTAAAAACAAATTTACTGAGAATAACCTGAAGATAATATAAATATACAAATCACACATATTTATAGGAAATAAATCTGGTAATCATAAACAAAATCACACCATAGAAAAATATGGACAAATATCAGACAGGTACAAATTTAGTCATCTGCTACACTAATTTTACTGTGACAATATTTAGCAGAAATTTAAAACTAAAAATATATCACTGTGGTCATTTTGTCAATCAATTGAAATAAAATCATAAGATTAATATTTAAATTGCACTAAAATAAAGAATTGAAATAATATCAGTCTTTATGCCACTCTAATTAATGATGAAACTCTCTCTCTCATTCTCTCTCTTTCTCCTATCATCAACATCACTATTGCATCCACTCCGCTAGTATGAGGAGGATCAGGATTTATCTTTGTCTCTTGGGTTGAAGAACTTAAATGGGATGTGGATCATTGGTGGTGGTGTGCACTGTAGTAGCATTGTCAGTATCTGTTGTTTGATTTGTTCATATGTTCCTATTAGATTAGGTGCTGTATCCAGCCCTATTGTTGCAAGATTGTTGTTTTTCAAGTTATGAATTTTTCCCAAAATGAATTAATTAGTCTGTTTTTCATTAGCTTTTGTTATGTTTCAGTGGGCATTTGTATATTTGATGTGATTCACTCAATCTCCAATGTGATTGTACTGTTAGGTTCTAGCATTTGCTTGATTTCTCTTCTTGTAAACACCTCCACATAGAGCTGTTTTTCATATACTTTTCCAAATATCCTTTTGAAGATGTTGTCAATTTTCTCTTATTTAATTGTTATCTGGCCAACAAGTTTTGTCATTTGTATCTATCCAAGAGCATTCACTCAGACTCAGGCCCATAGCCATGAGGATGTTAAGGGATGCTAAGCATCCCCTGAAATATTTTTTAAGTGAAATTAGCATCCCCTATAACTTTTGAATAATGAAACAAAATATTGATGCATCAATCATAGCATGATTGTGCCTAGTCTGCAAAATGTTTTATCAACATTACTGTTTTTTTATTTATCCAGTAAACTGTTTTAAGTTGTCATATTTCATTTTATATTAAAACTTCTAATGCATAGCATAGGCTGCAACTTAAAAACAGTTTTAAATTTACTCACATGTATATAGTGCTCCATATCTGTACTATGAGAAAACATTATTAGACAGCTATTATGTGGTGAAGAGGAGAAGAGTTTGCAGTCAAGCATCATACCAGCAGTAGACACCAAAGGCTGTGCAATTTTCAATTTTAGCACAAAATTAAAATATCAAATTATTACATTTTCTTGGATATTTATGAAATCTACCAATACATTTTGGGGATACTATTGTTTGAGCCAGTAGTAGATTTGACAGCAAGCAACTTCAATAATTTATTTTAGAGTTCAATAAAATTATCAATTTTTTTATTGTTCAAAATGAAATACCAATTGAAGAAAAATTTTGAAATCTAAACTTTGATTGGTTTTTAATTTTTCCATTGTACCAATAATAGCAGCATTTGATTATTAGTTCACAGATTTCTAATATAATATGTAAATATCTATGTGCTATTGCTGAATCTGGGCAATCTAAAATAGTTGAAAATTAAAGTTTAACTGAATGATTCAAGTTTCAACAATGTGCAAATTTTAAGGAAATTTTAAATAACAGTGCACATTTTAAATTCAAAAGTTCAATGAAAGTTGATGCACATAATAACCTTAACCAGCTTGGTGAAGCCAAACTGTTTTTTACATTTTTCCAAGCCTATTAGCAAATTTGTAAAATTTGAGGAATGGATGAGTCTATTGGAGAACCTATTGCAATATTGAAATTTTCTGTTACAGCTTATTCCTGTGACAGAATTTGTTGAAAATATTAACAAGTTTTCTTTGAAATTTCAAATTGTTGAATATCATTTATATTTTCTCCTTACTTAATGTTTATGTATTTATAAGATTATGAAACCATGAAAGCAACAAAGAATTTCTGAATGTTTCTTGATATGTGTGAAGACTTTCCAAAGCCATTGAGGCAGAAGTCATGGCATGGCTCAATGGAACAGAGAAGACAAAGCTCTCCTTTATCATGTGGGATATTACTGTGACCATAGCTTGAATAGTTTTTAAACTATGAGTGCTTAGACAATTTTTTATATGATCATTAAAAATTTTCAAAGAACCCCTCTGGTGGCTTAATGTTAATAAAAAATATATAGACTGTATTTTTCAAGACTAAATATTGTAAGTAGTAGCATGAACTCTGTGCTACCATTTTTCTCATTTATGGTTCAAATCTAATGTTAGTCACATTCCCATTGAAAAGAATTAGTTCCAGGCTCCAGTTGTATTATAACATAATCCTTTATATTTTACAAATAAAGAGAAAGACAAGAAAATTATAAAACAATTTCAATAAAAATATAGAAAGATTAGCTATCAGTGATTTTTAATAGTTTTACTTTTTGTATAAACAAATGCTTGTTGCCAAACTATCTGACAAAAATCTGAGGATGAATCACTCCTTGTCAAATTTAGTTAGCATGATTGAACCATGCAGATGATAAATGTGGATTATAAAAATTAATAGGCAACAGGTAGTTGCTTTGCATTTACAATTATAGTAAACACATTTTGATAAAGTAGTATAAATAGGAACAAAGGGAAAAAAATAAGTGCTGAAATAAGTTTTTCAGAAATCTCTTGTCAATTTATTGTGGTTTGATTTTATATTAAAATGCATAACTAAGAGTTTTCTGCAAAGTAGTGGTCAGGATTCCACTTTGAAAACCATTATAGGTTTGAGTCCCTGATCACAAAATGCATTTATGTTAGGTCTAAGAAAAAGGTTTTTTCATAGTTCATGCTTAGATAGCTATTATTCAAATTTGGTTTGCATATAGTAATAAATTCAAAAAGGCTGTATAACTGAACATAGGAATTAACCTTATTATATCTTAGATCCAAACTGTAGACTATAAAAGACTGATAAGAGACTGTATTAATCATGAATCAGTTATTGATTTGGAAGCTGCAATGTTCTTTATGTAACTACTAATTTGTAAGCAGCAGTTGTCATTGTTTGTTAGTTATCTCATTACTTGTAACACATAAAAAATGTTCTGAAATCATTTTATTTCAAAAGAGAGTAAGATTAATTGTGGCATAAATCTTATTAGCAGCACACTAAACTAGGGAACACATAATCTATGTAACTGAGCATCAGTAACTAGAAATTGAATGGTTAGACAATTGAATTGATGGTGAATGGATCTGCATCAGTCAAGTGCCCACTTGGATACTGTGATGAAGATTACCTAAATAGTAATTATTACCATAAGGCTAGCAGAATTGGAATCTTAATGAAGTAATAACATTAGTATGATCAATAGAACTCTCCCTGCTGAATGAGCCAAAGAGTAAATAAATTGATGTATTATTGTAACATCCTCTACCAGGCATCATTACTATTTATCTTTTGTTACTGCATAACACTAGTCTTAGTTTTGCAGGTAGGGATTTACTTAATTAGATACTGCTTTTAGCTTTTGTTTCTATTAACACAATGTAACTAGATTTAACTGTTCACTATTTAGGTGATGAAGCCATGCAGCAATTTCTCCAATGATTGATAATGGGCATCTGCCCAAAGCGGATCTCCACATTCAGTTCCACCAATCCTTCAATGTTCCATTTGGTTGAGTTCCACATCTCAGCTCATCAATAAAATTTATGTGTACCTTATCCTAGCTCAGTGCATACTCAAGACATGAAACAATTCAACTTAAAATCTATTTTGTTTGCAACCTGAGTTGTTACTAGCTGCTTAAATAATATTACATGTAGCCATTACCAAAATATATTGGCTTGAATAAATGTATTAGTATTGAGCAGGTTCCTAACCTACATTTATAAATTAATACATGTTCAGTCACTTTATTGGTCATTTATGGGTCACTAATTTGGATCTAAAATGATATTAATATATTTCCTAGGTTTCAGTTATCCAACCATTTGTTCAAAGTTAATTATTTTAATACATGTATTAAATGATCACTAGTCAGCTAACTGAGAGAAAAACTCCTACACCTAACCTATGTGCACTTTCAAAGTCTGGCACAGAGACCCTTGAATTGTTCTCTATGATGGATCCAGACTAATACTAAACACCACTTGATTAGCTCAACATCATCTTAAATAATCAAATCATTATAGTAGAACAAAATAAGAATTCCAAATAAAATTCTTTATCAATTGCTTACAATGTTTAGTTCCTATTTATAGTAAATATAGAAAAGTACCTGTTGATTTCAAATTTAAACAGTTCATCTGCCAAGGTGGCAGCTAAAAATAATGGAAGTGATTTTGCCCCTCATTTTGCCAAAAGTATTATTATAGACCAATACTAATTTCTTATTTTTGACACATATTGTTTCTTGGTTGCATAATACAAATAAATCTAAATTAATCTAATTGATCTAAATACAATATTTTTAATCATCATTCCTTCAATCTTATTCTCGACTTTGCTCAATGTTTGCAGCTTTTTGGAATATTATTTGGATGATGCTATAATTTCTCTCTCTAATTTCTGGATGTAAACATACCAAAACTCCATACAAAAAACATTCACTTGATTCACCAGTATTTGGGTTTACCAAAAAGTTGTTATGTTTTAAGTAATCAGGTAGTGGGATAAATGTNCAATGATTGATAATGGGCATCTGCCCAAAGCGGATCTCCACATTCAGTTCCACCAATCCTTCAATGTTCCATTTGGTTGAGTTCCACATCTCAGCTCATCAATAAAATTTATGTGTACCTTATCCTAGCTCAGTGCATACTCAAGACATGAAACAATTCAACTTAAAATCTATTTTGTTTGCAACCTGAGTTGTTACTAGCTGCTTAAATAATATTACATGTAGCCATTACCAAAATATATTGGCTTGAATAAATGTATTAGTATTGAGCAGGTTCCTAACCTACATTTATAAATTAATACATGTTCAGTCACTTTATTGGTCATTTATGGGTCACTAATTTGGATCTAAAATGATATTAATATATTTCCTAGGTTTCAGTTATCCAACCATTTGTTCAAAGTTAATTATTTTAATACATGTATTAAATGATCACTAGTCAGCTAACTGAGAGAAAAACTCCTACACCTAACCTATGTGCACTTTCAAAGTCTGGCACAGAGACCCTTGAATTGTTCTCTATGATGGATCCAGACTAATACTAAACACCACTTGATTAGCTCAACATCATCTTAAATAATCAAATCATTATAGTAGAACAAAATAAGAATTCCAAATAAAATTCTTTATCAATTGCTTACAATGTTTAGTTCCTATTTATAGTAAATATAGAAAAGTACCTGTTGATTTCAAATTTAAACAGTTCATCTGCCAAGGTGGCAGCTAAAAATAATGGAAGTGATTTTGCCCCTCATTTTGCCAAAAGTATTATTATAGACCAATACTAATTTCTTATTTTTGACACATATTGTTTCTTGGTTGCATAATACAAATAAATCTAAATTAATCTAATTGATCTAAATACAATATTTTTAATCATCATTCCTTCAATCTTATTCTCGACTTTGCTCAATGTTTGCAGCTTTTTGGAATATTATTTGGATGATGCTATAATTTCTCTCTCTAATTTCTGGATGTAAACATACCAAAACTCCATACAAAAAACATTCACTTGATTCACCAGTATTTGGGTTTACCAAAAAGTTGTTATGTTTTAAGTAATCAGGTAGTGGGATAAATGTGCCAGTGTGGGTTGGACGATATTTTGCAATTCACAACCCTAGATTATTAATATTTTTAACAACCCACCCCGAACCATTGTGTGCATACATGGAAATGTAGATTGCAAGCTCATTTACCATACAAGAAAATTTTGCCTCACATAGACCTGTACAAAACACAAAAGATGGTTTGCTGGTTGGGTATATGATGACATGTCTTTCTTCACTGCCCTCAATTCGTGCCAATTCAACTTCAGCCATCAAATATACAGCCAGGAAAATGCTTGGAGACATTATCCTTAATAATTTTTTGTAATTGACGGGTATGCCAAAGAAAATAGTGCATAAATATCAATGGCTTTTAAAGGCTGGCTTTGAAAACATGCAAAACTACCTTTACAAGCAACATTAGTCTTGAACATTTCAATAGGATTAACAGATGGTCGTGGAAATGGTNTAATTTGGATCTAAAATGATATTAATATATTTCCTAGGTTTCAGTTATCCAACCATTTGTTCAAAGTTAATTATTTTAATACATGTATTAAATGATCACTAGTCAGCTAACTGAGAGAAAAACTCCTACACCTAACCTATGTGCACTTTCAAAGTCTGGCACAGAGACCCTTGAATTGTTCTCTATGATGGATCCAGACTAATACTAAACACCACTTGATTAGCTCAACATCATCTTAAATAATCAAATCATTATAGTAGAACAAAATAAGAATTCCAAATAAAATTCTTTATCAATTGCTTACAATGTTTAGTTCCTATTTATAGTAAATATAGAAAAGTACCTGTTGATTTCAAATTTAAACAGTTCATCTGCCAAGGTGGCAGCTAAAAATAATGGAAGTGATTTCGCCCCCTCATTTTGCCAAAAGTATTATTATAGACCAATACTAATTTCTTATTTTTGACACATATTGTTTCTTGGTTGCATAATACAAATAAATCTAAATTAATCTAATTGATCTAAATACAATATTTTTAATCATCATTCCTTCAATCTTATTCTCGACTTTGCTCAATGTTTGCAGCTTTTTGGAATATTATTTGGATGATGCTATAATTTCTCTCTCTAATTTCTGGATGTAAACATACCAAAACTCCATACAAAAAACATTCACTTGATTCACCAGTATTTGGGTTTACCAAAAAGTTGTTATGTTTTAAGTAATCAGGTAGTGGGATAAATGTGCCAGTGTGGGTTGGACGATATTTTGCAATTCACAACCCTAGATTATTAATATTTTTAACAACCCACCCCGAACCATTGTGTGCATACATGGAAATGTAGATTGCAAGCTCATTTACCATACAAGAAAATTTTGCCTCACATAGACCTGTACAAAACACAAAAGATGGTTTGCTGGTTGGGTATATGATGACATGTCTTTCTTCACTGCCCTCAATTCGTGCCAATTCAACTTCAGCCATCAAATATACAGCCAGGAAAATGCTTGGAGACATTATCCTTAATAATTTTTTGTAATTGACGGGTATGCCAAAGAAAATAGTGCATAAATATCAATGGCTTTTAAAGGCTGGCTTTGAAAACATGCAAAACTACCTTTACAAGCAACATTAGTCTTGAACATTTCAATAGGATTAACAGATGGTCGTGGAAATGGTACTTGATGAACAGTAGACATGTGATGTGCTCATTGTATAAATTATCACAGCCAAAGAAAAGTTTACAAGCATAGCATAGATGCACCTGTGTTTTTTTATGCCTATTATTTACATGCTTTTGGAGTGCTAGGGGTTTGGGGTTGGTATATTTACAGTGGTTGCATTCAAATGGAGCAGGAGTTGTAGGATTAAATATAATTAATTTGGTGAGGAGGGCAATTACTGATCTCAATCATGTTATTTTTTTTAAAATACAATTGCTTAACAAAAGTAATAACATGCATCATTCAAATGGGAAAAGATATTGTAGCATCATCCCAAAACAAATAGCTGCAGGAATAACGTTGAATGATTATAGTAATTAAAATTAGTTGTAAAAATTAGTTAATGATTCTATTCATTTTTGTAAGATGCAACTAAGCTACAATATTGTGCAAATTAAGAAAAACAGGTTAGCCAATTAAGTAAAAATTTGACAAAGTGAAACAAGCAAAATAATGCTTACGAATGAACAGCCATATTGGCAGACGAATTATTTGAAATTCAAATCAGCAGGTACTTCTAAGATTTTAAATAAATAGCTTTGAATTTGATTAAAAAATTGATGAACAATAAATTCTTCGGAGTTTATTTTATTTACATTTCTTCATTATCTGGTTTGATTATTTAATAACATGTTCAGCTAAGCAAGTTGTGTCGAGTAGTGGCTGGATTCCATCACGGGATCGATTCGAAGGGTCCTTGTGCCAGTCACGAAACCACACTTATGTTATGGTTAGGAGATTTTCGATTCTTGCTTAGTCTGACTATCGATCTATACATGTATGAAATAATGAAAGCCTGAAACGACTGGATAGTCAAAACCTAAGCATACATATCTATTCTTAATAGTAGGAGACTCGACTATAATCGACCGAATAANAATAAATGACTCTACATGTATCATTATTAAATGTAAGTATAGGGAACTGCACTATTATTAATTAGATCACGAAGCCAGTAATTTTACGGTAATGGCTACTTTACTATTGTTTAAATGCAGTTAGTGTCAATGCCCAGTTGCTTTATTCAATCAAATCAAAAAACACTTTACAACATTGAGTTTAAGTCAGTTACAACTTAACGTGAGTGCACACACTGAGCTAATGTAAGGTTCACATAATTAGTCCCAATTGAGCTGAGACGGTAGATGCAGTCATTGTTAATGAAGAGGAGGAACTGTGCTGTGGTGATCAGCTTTGGGCAGAGGCCCAGAGAAGAATTGAAGAGGAAATGTCACACGGCTCCATCACCTAAACAGTGATGATTATTATTCAATTAACCTAACTAGTTAACAAGAAAGGAAAAGTTTGGCAGTCTGATGATCTAGTTACTCCTCACCCGCAATTTACTGAGCAATAATCATCAATAGTGATACACGGTGCAAATAGGCCAGGTGGAGGATGTTACAATATGTACAAACAAAAACAAATTTGCATTGTAAGCAACCAGTATGAAATAATATTGTCTGAATAATTTATTGAAGCATGATTTTAAATCAATAATGATTAAAAATAAAAACATATATTAGTATATACACAATTTTTTTTCCCAATTTTAAAAAAATAATTTTAAAACTATAGTAAATACAAACAAAATGTACTCACGTGGTATTGGATGGATTTGTATGTTGACCAGACCCTTGCTGAAGACTTGTTCCAGGCTCATACCTAGCCATCATAGAGTTGACTTGAGTCTCAAAATCCTGGGACCAAGGCTCAAACTCCATGGGAGGAGAAGACACAAAAGTGTTTTCATCATCAGATGAAATGTTAAATCTAAACGCATGTCTCAACACATTGAAAAAAAATGCAATTTAATAATGTAATTAAAAAACAAATACTTACAATTCAGGATTGAAGGGAATGTCACGGGGATCCTTGTACATATTCTCTTAGATGATTTGTGCAAATTGAGCATTCCACCCAGAAAGAAATTCTTGAGGATTGTTGTTCATTTTACTAGAAGATTATATGTTAACAAATAATTGATTGAAATTTTCAAATGTGTTCTACCTTTTATAGATGCCAATTGTTTACATTTCAAGATGTTTATGAAATAATGAACTTTAAACTTGATAAAAAGATTTCATGAAAAATAATGTACTGGTGAAAACATTAAATAAAAACATTTCACGGAAATATATAAATTAATTACTAATCAATATATCATGAATAATATATTAAGAACTCACTATATTTAAAGCAGAAAATGTCTGTGCTATCAGAAGTAAAAAATTTTTTGATAATGCTTTGTTGTTTACATGCTGTCTACAAACAAGTGGCCTTTACATCCTCATAAATATTTGTTTATTTACCATTTTGTTATATTCCAACAATAGATTTCATGTACTTTGTAAATATATTGGTAAAGCTGATATTTGACGAACTAAATTTTTTCGCATTTTCACAGAAAACTGTATATCTAAGAATTTTGATACATAATCCAACAATAGATTTCATGTACCTTGTAAATATGTTGGTAAAGCTGATACTTGACTAACTAAAATTTTTGCGGATTTTCACACAATAGTTTGTTACTAAATGATTGATAATAAATCTGTCAGTTTATTGATTAAATCTATAGAAATACACCAACCTCTTGTCTAAATAAGGTAATAAAATACATATTTTAGAAAAAGGAAATGTGTGGAAATACAACCATGTAAATTGGATAGTAGTATTATTATTAGCATATATGTTTGTACATTGCCAAACATAAAAAAGTAGCCTATCACAAAACCTCTATGTGTATAAAATTTAATAGGTACCAGTGCAATCATTCACTATTTTTTAGGAATATGACCAGCAATCAATATCTTAAACACAGCTATGAGTATGTTTTGCATGAATTTACAGTTATCAAGCAAAAGATGGTCATTTTGAATAACATTCAAAAAATTATAAACCATGAAAATATATTGATCAGTGGGAACAGGGTTTTGCATATCCAATTTCAAGCATCTCCAGCACAATGTACCTGCAACACTTGCTGGGGTCTAAACCCTCGCATAGACATTGACACTACAAATTTCAATTCACCTGGAGCAAGTCTACCACATACTATGGAAGCCTGTGAAATTTTAAAGAAAAATATTAATACAATTCATGTGGAAGGATTTCCAATAGACTTTGCCATTTCAAAGATCTTTTCCCTTATTGATGGAAGCATTGAAGAAGATGATAGAGTGTCAATTTTCTTCAATCAAGGACATTTTGTGGAATATAGTTTAATATCATGTGAATAAATGTAGATAGTTGTTGTAATGCATTGATATATATTTTTTTAAAACATAAGGGAGGAAATTAATATGTCAAGGTAAAAACTAAATATACCAAGGACAGAAAATAAAAACACAAGGGAAAAACTAAATATACCAAGGGCAGAAACTAAACACATAGGGGAAAAACTAAATGTACAAAGGAAGGAAAATAAAAACTCAAGGGAAAAACTAAATGTGCCAAGGGCAGAAACTAAACACATAGGAGAGAAGCTAAATGTACCAAGGACAGAAACTAAAAACACAAGGGAAAAACTAAATGTACCAATGGCAGAAACTAAAAACACAAGGGAAAAACTAAATATACCAAGGACAGACACTAAAAACAAAAGGGAAAACTAAATCTACCAAGGACAGAAACTAAAAACACGAAGCATTTCTACATTCTCTTATTGTATAATAATTAAAAGGATGTATTATTAATTTTTAAAACCAGTGATTATTTTCATTCATCCCCACTCTTGCTAAATTTGAATGCAAATTGCATGTTAAATTAACAGTTAGGTAAAACATTGACAATTAGGCAATATACCAGAATAGGTAACTCCAAATTTTTAAGAAATGATGACGTCATCAAATGTAGTTATTTATGATGATTCTAAATCTAAAAAAATTTTTGTGAACTGTTCATTATTTCAAAAGTTATTAATATTTTAAATAAAGCATATACAATTTTATCAGCCAATCATTTTGCAGCATTCTTGTAACTTATGTTTTGCAAATAGCTGTGTAACTTTATTCTAATTCGGATTCCAAGAATCATAAACTAAATTGCCATTTCTTTGATTGTCCTTGTATGTATTTTTGAAAAACCTCATATGGTTGTTCATTAATACTAACTTGGTAAATTTGCAACTTCAATTTTTGAATAGCAGTAAGCAATGTAAAATTAACTTAAAGTTCTTTAATGAATATTGAATAGCGTGGTAAAGGATGTTTGATTTTTAAAATTTCCCAAAGATTTATTGGATTTTAATATTTTGGCGGGTACATTTCAAAGTCTAAATTCTTCCACAATTTTAAACATCATTTGCAATTATGTCACACTGGCATGTAGTTACACTCTTAACTTCCAATGAAGAAGCAATTTCATTTTGCAAGTGTGAGGGCCTCTTGGTCACTAGTAGAAGATATCATGCTGCTAGTTGTCATAGGCAGATGTCTACAATTTCGAGTGCTAATCACTTGGATGGCTACCTCTTGCATTGTCCTAGATGCAAGTGCACTTGCTCTGCCCACACTGGAATCTTTTTTGTGAAGGCCAAGTTGGAGTTAAAGGTAGTTTTTGCGGTAATTTGGTACTGGATTCTGCAAGTTCCTGTCACTTGAACCGCAGATGTCTTGGGAATCAGCAAATCCACGGCTGTAGATTGGTATAGCTTCTGTTGGGACATTTGCTCCATGGCCTTGATGAGAGCAGATATCTGCCACAAAAGTATGGAGGTCCAGATCACATTGTTCAGATTGATGAGAGTGTTATTGCATGCAGGAAATACCACCATGGCCATTTAATTCTAGAAAAGTGGGTCTTTGGAATCTACGATGTTCAGTATCAGCAGTCATTTTTGTGCTTTGTTAATGCAAGGAATCACCAGACACTGATGCCAATCATTCAGAGGAGAGTTGCTGATGGTTCCATTATCTTGACTGATAACTGGGGTGCCTACAATCATATCACCAATTTTCAGCATGGCACAGTAAACCACTTTTATCACTTTGTTGATCCTGTAACTTGAGTCACTACAAATAGAGTGGAGCCTATGTGGCCTAGACTGAAGCAGAACCTTAAGGAAATGAACAGAACGCAAATGCATATGCTTCCAAGTCATTTGGATGAATTCATGTGGTGTGAATTGTTTGCACTGCCAGGCATGGATCCATTTGATAATTTCATTCACCATGTGTGGCAGGTGTACCCTGTGTAACCTTTTTCCTTTAATCAGCTCTTTTCATAGCTAATTTTCAATCAGCTCTTTTCAGAGCCACCCAGTTAATCAAAACCATTTATTATTTTGAATGAATATTACATTTAGATAAAAAGTATTAAATAATTTTTCATTGCTATTTGAAATAAATTTAAGTACATTTACAATAGTTGATTTAATTGAGAAATATTCATTACAAACATGTTGTGAAATTGAAGTTGCAAATTTAACAAGTTAGTATTAATGAACAACCATCTGAGGTTTTTCAAAAATACATGCAAGGATAATCAAAGAAATGGCAATTTAGTTTATGATTCTTGGAATCTGAATTAGAATAAAGTTATGCAGCTATTTGCAAAACATAAGTTACAAGAATGCTGCAAAATGATTAGCTGATAAAATTGTATATGCTTTATTTAAAATATTAATAACTTTTGAAATAATGAAAGGTTCACGATTTTTTTTAGATTTAGAATCAGCATAAAAAACTACGTCTGATGACATCATCATTTTTTTAAAAATTTGGAGTTACCTATTCTGGTATATCGCTGATAATTATTGGTTTAGATGAAAAATTGCTGTAAGTTACAATCTGAAATAATGAATTCAAAACACTGCAAAACAAAGTTTAATGTCTACCCAACAAAATTTTGAATGTTACAATGTAAAATAATGAGCATCTATGAATGTAAATTTTTTCACAATACCTTGTATTTAAAGGAACAATGTTTATTGGTTATCATTAAAAGTATAAGATATCATTAAAAGTAATGTATAAAACCTCTATAAAATGATTGTAACCCAAATAGTTTATTTTAAACATGCCTTTTGAAAAGTAGTTAGTGAAATTGTGCATTACACTTTGGTCAAAACGTGAAATTGTAAATTATTTTTCCAAACAAAAGTAAAAATTAATGGTTTATGAAATTATCAAAATTAAATTTCTTTTAATTGATATTCATTTATTTATTATTATTATAATTATAAGTGGAAATAAAATATCAGTGACATATCAAATTCTTTTTTGACAAAAGTGAGTAGAACAAAATTGTCTGTAAGGTAACACATCAAAATTCCAGTTATATTTTATCAAGCATGTTTTAACTTGATTACAAATTATTAATCACTCTCACTAGTTTTCTAATCACAGAGTTGGTTGTTAATTTATTCACCATGACACCATGTATGAAATCTAATGTGTTTTTCAAAGTATGTGGAAATGCTTACAACAGCATTTACTATATTAAAGAAATGTTAATTTTATTGGATAAAAAATTATATGTAATCACAGTATGATATTCTAAGGAAATGCTTTCCTGTCTCCCACACAACATTCAGAAAGCTTTCAACTGGTATGAATGCAATTTCCATCACATTGCATTTACAGAAGGAAACCTAACAAATGAACAAATGATGATTTTTATTGAATCTCTGAATTTATCATGTAGAAAGGAAACAGTATTTTGGGCATTTGACAGAATGAACTGTGAGTTCTTAAGTTGTTTAATTTCTCAACCCATGGAAAATTTACTTGATTATGGTTATCAATACCCACAAAACTATGAAAACTCTACAGACCATATAAAAAACTATTATAAATTTGTACGCCAAATGAACACACCACAAGGTATATTATTATCTCCATTTACTAATAATAATCATTGTAAATTTAATAAATTTGTTGTGAAACCATTGTAGCTAATAATTAATTGTTTTCCTGTCTATTTATTATTATTAATTTATCAAACATATTAACTAGTACATATAGAATGCATCTGTGGAAGCATGTATTTATATTTAAATATTTATTGATTAAAAAGTTTTTATTTTTGCAATTGACATGTGTTTTCTGAGAAACGTATTTATTAACCTCAATATTAGAAAATTATGTTTGAAAATACTGATGTAATTCCAAAAACGTTTATGAATAGAAAAATTGTTACATTTTAAACATTTCTAATTTCATTGAATTTTGAAAATTGCTTTATCTCTATGTGTATTGATAAATTTGTTACATTTAAACAATAGAATGCAAACAATGCCAACAAAACATTCCAATGACATCAGAGATACACCCCATCAATATACATGACCAATTATTTATGTAATATGGATAAAAAAATTTGTTACATTTTATACAATAAACAAATGTGTTTGCCAACAAATATTACAACAAAAGAGAATGTGTTCCAATGACATCAGAGATACACAGATGGCCAAAGTACAAAATTACATCATAGCAATGCCAGACATCCCCACCAAGTTCAAAAGGTTGAGTATCTACAGGGTATGACCCAATACATACTACTATTGTTACATAAAGAAATCAATTCACTCTTAAGGAAAAGCACTGAGATGTGGATGCTAAAACCACTTTGAACAATATGATATATAAATTACAACAGTAATCTGAAAAAGTACTAACTTATATAATTAGTTTGTCCACAATGTGCAAAAAAAAATTTCTAAGCATTACACACCCTTGGAAAAGAATGTGCTATGAAATAAATGTTGAGAGGATATGATATTTACAATTGCAGTGACACTAAACTAGCAAGTAGCAAACAAATGATTTCATGAAACAACCATTTACAAAAAACTGTTTTTAAATAAAAGTGGTGAAATCTATATGACATTTAAGACCTTTCAAAAATTTTTAAGAAAAATGTCTTGCACATTTACAGATAGGCATTTATGAACATTTTCAGAGAAAGTGTAAAAATACATTGAAATAACATTCTATACATAAAAAAAATTAATAAAATCTAGTATTGGTATAATAGAATTTTAAGTTAACCATTGAAGCACCAAGAAAATGCATTTATTCTTCAAAAATATTTCACAACCATTCTTGAACAAATTACATTATGTAATTGATTGAAATATAAATTTGTAATTATTCTATAAAAATATAGTGTAAAACAAACATTACTACAATTCTATACACATTTTCTTGCAGAAATAAATTTAAAGCAAATGACATTCTCCATCATAAAGTTTAACAAGCATAGATTGAATTAGAAAATGGCTAATCACTACATCAATGTAATACAAGTGATTGCAAATAAATACTAGAAAATTTCTTAGCAAAATACATTCTTAACATTTCCAAATGTGAAATATTATTATGAAGAATGATATACATGTATAATTATAATAAAGAACCATTAATAAAGATAATTGCTTACTATAGTTAAAAGCAATGCAAATTTTGATAGTGAATTCAAGTATATAATAAAAAACAAAGAAATTTAATGTCAGCCAATGAAATTTGAATTTAAGAAGGTTAGGTGATGCATTATCCTATGACCATCAAAAATAATCTCACAAGAGTCATAAATATTTAAAATTAGTTTAATTGACATTTTATTTAAGAGATATCTAGTTAAATATTAGAAATATAGAATAAACATTGAAATAACATTTCAGTTCTTCTCCACATTGTAATTTTTTAAATTTTTAAAGGTTAATTTCAATCAATTACTTAAACTCCAATAAATTTAATGTTCATGAAATAGTGATATTATATTAACAAGGTTGGAAACATGCTCTAATGCAAATAACACATTTTTTTGAAATATTTGGGTTTTACATCTATGAATTTTTTTCCTTAAAACATGGCATTGAATGTTTAATCATTGTTACAACAAGCATGCCCTAAGTGAAATTTGACAATAAAAATATCAGTTTGCCTAAATCCTAGAAATCAATAATAAAGACTTTGTCAAAGAATTAATTTGCTCAATTAAGTTTTGTCAAAAATATTTCATTGCTAGAGGGTGTCCAATAGAATCAGTTCATTTCCATGTGGCAAAAGTCATGGGTGTCCCATTGGTACGTCCTTCACTTGGTCTCTTACTACTTCTAACCCAGATGCAATTATCAGATTTTCAATTTTCCCTGTTGTTGAAATTTGTAACTGTTTTGATTCTTTTAAGATATCAGGTTTGCAACTAGCTAGATGCCTTTCTGTGGCAGTTATAAAATGTTCTTTTTTATTCCTTCCATTTCTTTCATGCAATGCCTGCATCCCTCAGCAAAATTTTCTTATAGGCAAATAGTCAAATGATTTATCTAATTTCATTCTTTTTGCTGACTGAAAAGTAGCCATCACAACAAGTGCACATAATAATTCAGTGAGAGGGAATAATAAATATGAACTGCAATGCTGTGCTGGCTGCATGTGTTGGAATTTTTACTCATCATATTTCACTGCTCATTCATAATCTGAAATGCTTGGTGGTAATAATTGTTTGCATGCAACAATTAATAGTTTTCTATTATTTGATTATAGTGTTCTATTATAGTAATACTATTAATAGAATAAAGCCATTAATATAGAATTTCTATAATAGTCTATAATAGAATTCTATAATTTGGATATCACTGCATTTTTTATTTTGCTTTCTCAAGTGTTTTATTAGCCACATTAGTAAAAAAGGAATTATTCAAATTATGTATTTGATGATTTCATGTCAGTGTGCACAACACTTTATGCTTTTTACAATAATTGTATAAAACAAATCAGTTAATTTAGCAGATGGAAATCAAAAGAGATGCATTCTCCTTGAGAATTGTTGAGTCACCCCATTACACAGTGCAGGGAGTAATGTTTTTGACATGTGGAGTTACCATTTCCAAAGTGTAAAGGACCAGAGCAAATTGTTGACTAATCATCTTGATATACCAGAGATTAGAGGCAGTAATGGTTTTTGGAGTAGAGAATTTGAGTGCATTTTCATTTAAATGTTAAAAGATCAAATTCATGACTAATCAACTCTCTGGCTCAAAGCTATTTAAACATCAAAGCAAACTGTGTTAATGATTTCAAATGTATCTCCACAAAGAATAATGGGTTATGTCATATACTTTTTCCATATTTTATTTTACATATACATTTTTGCATTATGTTGCATAATCCATTAAATAACCATGTGTGGTCAAAGTGAGAGAAAAAATGGGCATAACTAAGACTAAAATGTAATAATGATTAAATTGTACACACATGGTTATGATTGATTATTTGATTGTAAATTGTTTTATGCAGTTTTATATTTAAAATTAACTCAACAGTATTTGACAAAAACAAGATGACCAAACAGTGTACACTAATGAATGCTGATGATGTGCAATTAAAAGCAGAACTGCAACGTGAGGGAAAATCGTAAACAAGCTTTGATCAGCAGGTACTAGTTGAGTATTTGATTATTTACTGAAATGTGCTATAAATATACAAAAAATGTTAGAATGGTTGATGAATGAATTTAGTTTGGATTTACTTCTTTCTTTATTGTCAGGTTATTTTATATTTACATGGAAAGCTGTGTTCAAGCACTAGAGTAATCATATGGGGGTCCCCAAATACATTTAAAGGAATTCTGGAGCAGCCTCACAATCAGCTATTCAATGGTGGTGAGGGCAGTAGCTGTAGATTCCTTGATGTGCTTTTAGGTTATGAATAGACATAGGGATTTTTCTCTGTTGTAGCTTTCCTATAACTCATTTTTTGCCAATTATTAGGATTATATTTATATTGCTCTAAATGTTTGTTATTTCATTATTGGATGCCACTTGCTTATTGGTTTTTATCATAGTTGACCATTGGCCAAATTATGCATTTACTTTCTTGCAGGCTGCATTGATTGTTCACATGTACAAAGGGCTAGCATGTATTACTATATCTGTAGGGCTATTATATGTAAGGCTCAATAACAAGCTAAAGCATTGTGGTTGCATTATTTCCTTATATTTACATAATCATAATAACAAGAACAATCAATGCACTAAATTAGTAAGTTGTAGCACACACAATCACTTAGTTTNTGCCAGAGTGATATCCAAGAAGAGAGTTTCATAAACTTGCTTGAAAGGTGCTACCCTATTTTCTCATGTATTATTGTCTAGCTCAATAACTCATCTCAGTTGTTGTCTTACCTCTCAGCTCATGTAATAATAGCATGTAATTACCATTGTGGCATAATCCATCAAATAACCATGTGTGGTCAAAATGAGAGAAAAGATGG
The DNA here is from genome assembly GCA_900660155.1 of Hofstenia miamia. Lineage (NCBI taxonomy): Eukaryota > Metazoa > Xenacoelomorpha > Acoela > Hofsteniidae > Hofstenia > Hofstenia miamia. The sequence goes on from CABFPE010000740.1 coordinate 245,831, forward strand.
ATGTAACTAAGACTAAAATGTAATAATGATTAAATTGTAAACACATGGTTATGATTGATTATTTGATTTGTAAATTGTTTTATGCAGTTATTTAAAATTAAATTGACAGTATTTGACAAAAACAAGATGACCAAACAGTGTACACTAATTAATGCTGACAATGCGAAATTAAAAGCAGAACTAAAACGCGAGGGAAAATCTTAAGCAAGCTTCGATCAACAGGTACTAGTTGAGTATTTGATTATTTACTGAAATGTGCTATAAATATGCATCTTATGGAAAGCCAAATGTTCAAGCACTAGAGGTAATTGTATGGTGGTCCCATCATACATTTAAAGGAATGCTAGAGCAGCCTCACAATCAGCTATTCAACGGCTGTGAGGGAAGTAGCTCTGGAGCAGCCTCACAATCAGCTATTCAATGGCAGTGAGGGCGATTTTTCTCCATTGTAGCTTTCGTATTACTCATTGCTTGTCAATTATTATGATTATAGTTATATTGCTCTACATGTTTATTAGATCATTTATTAATCTAATTTAATTTATATTGCTCTACATGTTTGTTATTTCATTATTAGATGCTAGTTGCTTATTGTTTTTTATCATAGTTGACCATTGGCCGAATTATGCATTTACTTTCTTGCAGGCTGCATTGATTGTTCACATGTATGAAGGTCTAGCATGTATTGTTATATATGTAGGGCTATTATATGTAAGGCTCAATAACAAGCTAAAGCATTGCGGTTGCGTTATTTCCTTATATTTACATAATCATAATAACAAAAACAATAAATGCACTAAATTAGTAAGTTGTCATACACAAACAATCACTGAGTTAACCATCCACACACTGATTCAGTTAATGGTTTCCATTGCAGAGTTCAAGTAAAAGCTGGAGCTGTTGCTGCTAAAGAGATCTCTGGAATCACATGGCACCACTTCAGGTTTCGACCCTGTCTTCCATCTACCACTCTCAATCTAAATAAGTTGTTGTTAGTTAAGCATTCAGGAATGCTAATGTGGATTAATTTAAGTTAATTAGCTAAACACTCAATTAGAAAAAGAGGATTAGGAATCTGTCATACTTAATCATCACATATACTGTGAAATGTAATAAGTTACTTTTGAATAATCACGGAATTTGGGATTGGCATGATTCTACATGGCAACTGTGACAGGCGCCTGAAATGCATGTGTGCATGAAAGAGAAGATGCAAATTTAAAGAAAATGCTATATCAAAAAACAAAGGAAAACATGAGTGGTGTGAAAAACAGTTAATTTAGAAGAAAGAAGATCGATTTAAAAATGTAATGAACGAGGATTATTACGTATGATTGAGTTAAGATAGTTGTTTCTTTTCGAATTATAAAGAAAATTAGTGATACAGTTAAAGATGAAAGGACAAGTGAGTGTAACCTTTAAACTAAGCACAAGAAATAATGTTTGAAAAGGAATCAGTAAAAGATTACTCCCAGCTATAAATGAAAATGTTGAATTCAAGGAAAAAACAAAAAACTAAAGCGAAGACACAAAAAACACCCCAAAACCGAAAAACCCCAGAAGACATAACAATGTCCCCTGAAAGCGAGACGTCCCCAGCAGAATTAATGCTACAGCCAGCACAAGAAAATGTTGAATTTTCTATAGTCAAACTCACTAAAATAATTAAAAACAATTCCGAAAGAAAAGAGTTGACAATACAGATAGAAAAGTTGACACAATGAATGTTTGAGATAGAAATGGCAAATGTTGAAAAAGATAGACTTATTGAAGAAATCATACAAGTTACAAGTGTAAGATTAACAGAACAAAGAAATGTGTTTCAGAAACAAATTGAAAAGTTAACTGAAGCAAATAAAGAAATCAAAGCACAAAGCAAAAAGTTACAACAACTTATGAGCCAAATGCATGAAGAGAATGTAAACCATTAGAAAAGAGAATATCTCAAAGGAAATTGAGATTGATAACTTGAAGGATGAAATTAGGTTAATATCATTAACTAATGAAGAAAATCAAGATAAGGAAAAATGAAATGCCAAAATAACAGAAACGACAATAATGGAAAAGCCAAAAAAAATTGAATGAAGCTATACCAGTGAGAGAGCCGCAGAGTGAAATGTATAAACAATGCAAAATGGAAGATGAATTTGTGGAGAAATTGGTGACCAACATAACAAAACAAGTAAAAGAAAATTCTAAAAAACCCAGAGATGTAAAACCTATATTCAAAGAAACAATATTGTCAGAAGGGGAAGATATAGAGGCACCAGCATGTAAAGCAATCCTCCCAAAATTTACAGGAAAGGTTGATAGCTATTCACCAACGTTTAATGAATGGATCCAAATGTTTGAAATGAGCATGAAGGAGAGAAAAGTGATACAAAAACAAGTGGCAGTGAGATTTCTTCTATATTTGGGGATTGCAGCTTATCAGCATTATTTGGTGTTGGATTTAGAGACCAAAACAAATTATAAAAAGCTAATAGGAGAATACCAACAGTATTATGATGATGAAAGCTTTAAAAGTCAATATCATATATTATTGAATAGTACAAAAATGAACAAAAGAGAGGATTTACAAAATTACATGTTGCAGGTGGAGAGACTATTAAAGTTAAGTTCTAGAGAGTGAACATATTCAAAATATGACTTGTTTTCACATATCTGTAAGGGACTTCTGGAACCAATTCGACAACAGTTTGAAATAAAATGCGATGCAGATGATTTGTTAGACGGGATGATAAGAAAAGGATTAGCGATACAAGTCATGATGGAGAATAATGCTCAGATAAATGAAAAGTCGACAACAATAAAGGCAACAACATTGCCTATGATAAACAGAACCAGTAAAATAACAGGAAAAGAAGAGGTTAGAAAACCAAAAGACGAGATTATAAGAATAAAATTGAAAGATGGTACGATAAAAAGAAGAAATAGGAAAGATTTGAAATGTCAAACGTGCTGTAAGAAAGGCCACATGAAGAAATTTTGTAAATGACAAATTAATTTCATTGAGGAGGAAGAAGCATATTTTGACAAAGAGGATTTATTAGAGGACAAAGAGGAACCTGAACAAAATGAAGAAACAGAAAGTGATACTTTAAACTAGAAGGAGCACCACCTCTAGTAAACCATGCACCTGTTCTAATTGTAACAGACCTAATCAAAGCAAATAATTAATGGTGTAATGGTCAAAGCAACCATAGATATGGGAGCAGTAATATCAATAATCACTGATGAGTGTGCTTTGAAGATAGGATTTGAAAGGAAGAATCTACAAAGTGAGAAGAGCAGGCGAATAAATGCCTCTGGAGATTATATTGACATAAAAGGTAAGTTAATAGATATACCAATTCAGATAGCAAATACGACGTTTTCACAAACATTTATGGTCATAGATTCAGAAAAAAATTCACTACCCTATGAAGTGATATTAGGGAATGATTTTCTAATGGACAACAAGCGCATTATTGACTATACCAAAAAAACAATATTGGTGCAGGAGGAAGTAATCACAACTCATGAGAAAGAAGAAGAAGACACAGAAATAATAAAATTTCAATTAAGTGAAGACATAAGAATTTTGCCAAATAATTGGAAAGTGTGTCAAATACAAACGGAAAAGGAGCTAACTGCCAAAATCATGATATATGATGAAAAAGGGATTAATACAAAAAAGCTATCGATTCCATCAAGTTTGTGTATAGTAAAGGAAGGCAAGGGTACCATACCGATATTAAATGTGATGAATCACATAGTCAATATAAAAAAGGATACTCTCAAAATTAAAGGAAAGAGAGTCAAAACAGAAAAAATGACGGTGAACAAAACAATTAGTATAGAAGAAGATAAAGAGTACCAAATACCAGAAATTAACAAAATGGAATACAAGCATTTGGATAAAGATGAAAGGAAAAAATTGATAGAAATCATACAAAAACAGGCTAAAATATTCAATTTTGGAGAAATAAGTGTAGGAAAAGTGGTAGGAGAAACGTATAAAATTATAACAACCATGGAGGAACTGATAAGACTGCCGTGCAGAAGAGTGCAGAAGAATTTGAAAGAAAACTACAATACTATCTTGAACAAACAAATAGATAATAAAATAATCAGACCTAGTGAAAGCCCATATGCTGCACCAACTGTCTTTGTGAAACAGGGGAACAAGTATAGGTTATGCATAGATTTTTGCAAATTAAATGAGGTTACAAAGAAAGACGCATATCTGCTCCCGAGGATAGAGGATATCATATATGAAGCCAGCAAAAATAAGTACTACACTTGCATAGACCTATGTAAGGCATATTGGCAGGTGCCTTTCTTTCCTTTTGTCATTTTATCATCTGGTTTGTAGTGGTGCCCCTTCTTGGTCACGATTCCAGGCTCTTGTTAAAGTGCGTATCCTAACCTACATTTAATAATCATTACATGCTCAGTCACATTATTGTCATTAATTTGGATCTAAAATAATGTCAATATAAATCTCTAGGTTTCAGCTTACCAGCCATATTTCGAGCTTGTTAAGTTTAATACATGTAGATAAGTGATCAGTAGTCAAATAAACGAGAATAAAAACCCTTATACCTAACAGAAGTGCACTGTCATGGTGAGGCACAAAGACCCTTGAATCATTCCTGTGATGGATCCAGACCACTACTAAACACAAATGGTTTAGCTTGACATCATATTAAGTAATCAAAACATAGAAAAGAAACAATATAAGAATTCTGAAGAAATTTCTTTATCAATGGTTTACATGAATTTGAATCTATCTATAGTAGCTCAAAAAAGTACCTGTTGATTTCAAATTTTGAATTTCTGATCTGCCAAGATGGCGGCTAAAAATAATGGAAGCAATTTCACCCCCTTTGTTAGTCAAAATTATTAGTATCAACAAATACTATTCCATAATCAATTACACTGATTTTACTTCACAAAATTTCAATGAATGCTCACAAACTTTTGATAATCAAGTCAATGAAATGATGTTAAATTTTGAAGAAAATCAAACCGGGTCAAGTGATGTCAACCAACAGCCAACCACATCATCAATCACAAACACTATGACAATGATATCTGAAGACGCTACTACTTCAACCAAGTAAGTACATGCTTTTTTATTTTGAAAATTGTGTTTGGCATCTTTTGCGATTTTTAAAAAACACAATAAAGTTTTTAAGTTTAAATATTAAAGTAATCTTGTCAATGTTTTTTAATTCAAAAGCATGGTAAACACAATTATTTTAATTGGTGTTATTCACCAGTCATTTTACAATTATTTTAATTGGTGTTATTCACCGGCAATTTTTTAAAAAAAAATAAAACACACATCCAATTTTCACTGGACAAAGAATTAGAGGTTTACTGTTTAAACTAATGAGGTTTTTTAAAAACGCTGTGTTACAAATTTCAAAAACCAGATGATATTTTACATCACTGAAAATATTTCTCAAAAAAATGCACAAGTGTGTGTTCATTTTTAAATTTAAAATAATTGATTTATCACACTTACACTCTCTCAGATTATTATAGACATTGTGCGTAAAAATGAATTTTATTCATGGCTCAATTTCTTAGATATTATATTGTAAAGTCAAAATTTAATGAATTACAAAATCACTATCTCTCTCCCTGTGTGTATTTAAATGTTACACATTGCAGTGATTATTTGTTAAATGTATTCTCACTATTTTGTTTAAAAATGCATGTGTATTATCTGATTTTACTGAATACGAGTTTTAAAAATGTTTACAATACACTATCAATATTATCTAATTACCATTTTGGGTGAATGCATGATTTAATTGTTATAAGGTCAATTTATATAATTTCCGTTTTTGGGGTGAATACTCAATTTATTTAATTGTTACAATTTCAATTTATATATAATTCCCGTTTTTCTCAACACAAGATGTTGATGGAAATAATGTTTTATTTCTCTTTTATGAAATTGAGTTTTATTCATGGCTCAATATCATTTATTCCAAGTTTAAAAAGATGGAAGGAAATTTTTTCTCAATCATTATAGACATTGTGTGTAAATGAATTTTAAACTCATTCACAGCTTATTATTTAATGTGCTACAAGATTGTCATCTCTCTGTGTATTTTAAATAATTGCGTAATTATTTTTAAAATGTGTCTTTTTCAATACACATTGTTAACATTTTAAATGTAATTAACGTTTTACGAGGAGTGTTATCATTGAATAGCTAAATGTATACTTGTGTTTTAATTTTACATATGCATGCTTTAATATAGAATGCCTGTTTTTTCGATGAATACATTTTTAAATGTTACATTGTCAATGTATATGTAATACCTGTTTTTGGGTGAATGCATGTTTTAATTGTTACACTATCAATTATATCTATCTCAATGTTTTGTACGAATTTATTTAATTGTTACACTGGTATTTTTTTCCTGTAATGTGTTTATGCGTATTTTTCATGCTCTACCTTTTTTTAATCAGTTTATATTTTTTAAAACCAATTATGCCAAAATTATTTTATCAAAAAATTGATATTTCCATGGCATTTATTAATAAATGGTCTATTTAGACAAAAGATTCAATATTTCTGTGGTTTGTGTCAATATAGCAGTCCTCATCCTCAGCAGGTTAGGTGCCATTTACACAGTAGACATAGGCTTATGACAGTTAATTTCTGTGTTTATTGCAAAACTTATTTTGCCAGTAGATTGGATCTTAACACTCATTTTGATAATAAGCATCCCAATGAGATATCCCCACTGCCAGCTTCAAATAATAATGATTATACAATTCATAGAACGGAAAATGCATGTTAAGGAGCTTTTGCAAGTTATCTTTCAAATAATGTCAACTTAGTTGATATATACATGGCATTCTCTAACCATCATGAAGCAATACGTCAAATAATTTCGAGCAAGATTTCTACGCATTATTCTGCAAAAATTTATTTAACCTGCGAAATAGAGATGGTCAAGCTGCAGGAAAATGATGAAGAAAAGTCGGTGATACTTTATCCAAGATCGAGCCCCATGTCAGTGTTTAGATCCAAACTAAGCAATAACAACTTTTACAGACTAGTTGACGAAATTACAAGCCATATCAGTATGTACAATACAAATGGAATTGGGTTCATATTAAAAAACATCAATAGAGTCGGGCTCAAAGTGTCAAAATACAGTCCATCTTGAGGAGGGTCTTATATTCCTTTAATTGAACACCTAGAAAAAATCATTTCCTTGTGAATCCAGTCAATCACACTTATGGTTTGTGCATAGTGTACTAGCTTGCTTCCACCCAGAAATTAAAGATTGATGCTAAATAATGCATTTGAACAAATTTCTTCCATTGCTAAAGTACAAATGTCTAATGTTTCCTTTATCAATTAACAATATATATATTTTTGAGCCATGGAATTCCATAAATGTAAATGTCTATTCCCTAAATGATCAATGCCTTGTACCAGCATACATATCTCTGTGCTGATATCATACAACAGTCAATCTATTACTAATAGAAGATGAAAAGAGCCACTATCTAGCAATTACAAATTTGAATGCATGTCTTTGATTTTTTAAGACTAGAAGTGATGGATTTTTCTGTTCAAAATGTTTATTGGGGTTTACAACAAAAACAAATTTGGAGAATTATGAGAATCAATGTGGCGGAGTCATGGAATCAAACATCACGTCTCCAGATCCTGCAGACGAGATTAAATTTAAAGCATACGCAGTGCAGAATTGCATTCCTATCATTGGTAGTTTGGAAATTGAAACAATATTGAGAAAAGTGCGCACTGTACAACCAAACCCATCAACCAGTTACACACTGTGTGAGGTTGAACAAATTCTATCCAGTGTGTGCAAAGTAATATCTGGTGAGAATTGCATTGAAGAAGCATTTGATCATTTACGTGAATTGGCAAAAAAATTGTATGAGCTGAAACAAAAACATCATAATTTTGTAATTTCCCTGGAGCAGTGAAAAACAATGTTGGCATTGGCAGTGAGGTGTGTATTTTGTAGAAATGTGTTTGCACAAGATGTTGTGAAAGTTATTGACTACTGTCATTTTTCCGGGAAATTTTGAGTTGTCACACACAATAATTGCAACATTTTAAATCAAAGTCCTCAATTCACTCCAATTTACATGCATAATGGGAGCAAATATGACATGCCTATTCTACTAAAAAATTTGAAAATGAAAGACGGAGAGAAGATATCTTGCATCCTGTGTACATCTGAGGTGTTTCTTTCACTAAATTTAATGGTACCTGTACATAGTTATTCTGATAAAGACGGAGTCTCTAAACGATTTTTTGAAGAACCTAGATTTTTGGACAGCTATTGTTTCATAGCTGATAGTCTATCAAACCTTGCAAAAAACATTGGCACAGAGAAATATCAATTTTTAAGAAATGGAATGGGCGAGCAGAAGGCATCAGTATTTAGCAAGGGGAAGTTGGCATGCAATGCTGAAGTATACAGGAATCTTGCTTGATCCTATACATGCCGAGGAGGAATTGAATTTTATACTTGATGGAATTCATGGAGGTATGTACTCAACATTTTCAGATAGATTTTTAAAGCCAAAAACCCTATGGTAGATGGATATGATTCAGAAAGGAGACCATCTATGCGTTCTATGGCAATTTGAACAGCTTATATGCTGGAACCTGCCTGTGGAAATTGTAAAATAAGATAAGATTAGATAATCTATATTCATTTGAATTTTTTTACAATATTTTACTGATATTTCAAATGAATAGCGTCATTAACTACTATGTACAAAAAAATGAATAGAAACAAAAATGAAATAAATAAAACAACACTGACTAAAAAATACACTGACTACGGATAGCTTACTAATTTCGATTTATTGTATAATCGTTATTATAAAATTTAAATCCTATCCATGATCTACCTAATATAAACTTTTGTTTGAGAAATAATAATTTTAATTCTATTTTGAATTTTTTAAGGTTGTCTATTATTTTCATTTCTTTTGGCAATATATTCCAGTTATAAACTGCAGTATTAATAAAGGATTGACCCATGATATTTTTATTAAATTTAACACGTGAGTAGTTTTTTGTGCGTTTATTTTGCTTCAGACAATCTGTCGAAAATGAGAATGATATCTCGTTGTAGGGTGGTATTTTCTTTATGAATTTGAAGAAATAAATAATAATATTGTAAATAATTAACTCTTGTGGAAAAAGAATAGATTTAGAAATATATTCTTTTGTTTTAGAAGAGTTTTTATTACAAACATTTAATGCCCATTTTAGTTGAACTCGAAGCTTTTTTAACATTTGGCTGTGTACATTAGTATATAAGATATTAGCATAGTTTAAATTACTCATAACAAATGCATGAAACATTTGAATTACTGCAATTGGGGGTAACTGTTGGGAAACATGGGATATCTTTCTAATACCTATAGCCATTTTTTTAATAATAGTATTTATTTGCGACGTGAAATTAAGATTTGAATCTATTATTACGCCTAGATATTTAAACTTATTAACAGGTATAACAGATGAATTATTGAAATTAATTGAATAGTCGGAGATGTCCGTTTTTTTCTAAAAGGTTGCATTATGCAAAATTCAGTTTTTTTCGTATTAATACGCAATCTTTGCATGTTAAAATAGTTGCTCAATTTTATACAATTCGATTCAATAACTTTTACAGCTTTATCTAAGGATTTATTTCCACAGTAAATAGATGTATCATCGGCGTATTGTGTTATTTCACAGTCCGTAATTTCCTTCATGTCATTCACATAAATATTAAAAAGCAGGGGATCTAGTATGGTTCCTTGAGGTACTCCATTATTGACAGACAACCAATTTGAAAAAGTATCATTTAATTAAACTCGCTGAAGTCTATTACTTAAGTAATTAGATATAAGGTGAGCACTGTTAAGAGAAAAACCAATATTTTTTAATTTTCTTATTAATATATCATGGTTAATAGAATCGAATGCTTTTGAGAGGTCAAGACAGGCAATAGCAACAAATTTATTAGAGTCTAATAGTGCTCTCCATTTTTCTGTCGTTTGTATAAGTGCGTCTGATGTTGAATAATTTTTTCTGAACCCAAATTGTGATTTGGACCATAGTTTATGATGATTTAAATGAAGTGTAATTTGTTCATGTAATAATCTTTCAAATATTTTACTGATTGGTGATGTAATAAATATAGGTCGATAGTTTTTGGGACATTTTGGATCGTCTTTTTTGTAAATTGGAGTAATATGAGCCTGTTTCAAGAAATCGGGAAAAATATTCCATTTTAAGCATTCATTAAAGATATAATTTAAAGGTTCGGCAATATATTTCGCATTGTTTTTTAGTAACCATATTGGAATTTTTGAGGGGCCGCTTGACTTGTTTGATTTTAGTTTCTTGATTGCTTTAATTACTTCAAAACTTGTTATAAAGCGAAAACCAAATTCAGGGGTGTGCCTATTAGGATTTACTTCCTGGAATTTTGTTTGAGGACCGTCATAATTACCTAGGTTTGCAAATGTTTGATTTAAAATATTGGAAATTTCAAAATCAGAGACGTATTGATTTCCATCGGGGTCCACAATTTTTTCTATGGGAGAAGATTTTGATTTGGTACAATTCGAGATTTCGTTAATCAATCTCCATTTACTCTTTTGGTTCGGTAATTTTCTATATTCATTTTTAATATACTCATTGTAAGCTTTACGATTTTCTATATTAGAAATATTTCTAGCTTTTTTGTATAATGCATAACTTTCAGGAGTACGGGCGTTAGAAAAAATTTAAAAGCGTCATTTTTTTTGTTATTAATTGTTTGCAGAAATCGGAAATCCAAGGCTTGTCATTCTTTATGTTTTTGCGAGAATGATTAGTAACAAGGATTTTTTTCAGGACAATATTCATCTAAATAGGATTCAAGAATATCAAGAAAGCTTTTGATCATGTTGCTAGGATCAACCGCAACGTATACAGAAGACCAAGTTTCACGTGAAAGAGCATTTTTCAGGTTATCTATATTATCGGACGATTTTTCGCGAATAGTGATCCATTTTTTGGATATTTCAGAGAGTATTTTAGCTTTAGGGAAATTGGCTGATATTATGCAGTGATCAGAGAATGGACATTCAGAGGAGTAGTATAAGAAATCAAGATTATTTTCGGGCAGTGCAATATAGTCAATCAAAGTCGCACTATTGGCTGCGATTCTTGTAGGAATGAAGGCATTTGCCGTTTTTAAATTAAAAGTATTAAAAAAGAGATTAATCGTTTTAAAAAAGAGATTAATCGTTTTAAAAAGAGATTGATCGTTTTAAAAAGAGATTAATCGTTTTAAAAAGAGATTAATCGTTTTCAAGAGATTAATCGTTTTAAAGAGATTAATCGTTTTAAAGAGATTAATCGTTTTAGAGAGATTAATCGTTTTAAAGAGATTAATCGTTATTTAGTACAACTAGATCTTGAATATCCAGAATATTTACATGACAAGCACTTTGATTTCCCGTTGGCACCACACAAGATGACAATAGAAGATAGACATCTTTCTCTATATCAGCTCAAAATAAAAAACAGGTTGAAAATATACCAAAACTTGTGCAAACTTTTTATAAAAAGGAGGATTTTATTCTATGAAATTTAATGTCAGTCAAGAATTGAAAGTCACGAAATTTCATAAAGCCCTCAAATTTAAACAACGCTGCATGCAATGATTTCGTGAATGCATTCTATAAATTAATGTCAAACACAGTATTTGGTAAATTAATGGACAATTTGAAGAAGTGAATAAACATCAAGTTTGCATACAATCTGGAATCCACAGAGAAATTAATAAAGAAACCAGAATTTAAGTTGTACAACATCAGTGAGGAATTAGTCCAAGTCATGTTGAGACAAAAAGATACTGTTTGGAACTGACCCATTTATCTTGGCATGGCTATTCTCAATTTATCGAAATTAATTATGATTAAGTTTACATATGAAATAATGAAAGCATCATTTAAGAACCAAATTACATTGTTATACTCCGACACAGATTCCTTACTTTATAAAATTATATAAGAAAACTTGTACACCAAGTTTTGATTTCTCCCATTACCACGAGAGTTCGCCTCTTTATACAGTAATACAAATAAAAAGGTGTGCTTAAAAGTCAAAGATGAGCTTGTTGGGGGCATGTTAGCGTGGCCTCTGACACTAAAACCAAAGCTCTACTTGACCAAATACACAAATGATAGTCACAGGGTGTTGGAGAAGGCCAGTGCAAAGGGTGTAACCTGTTCTGTGAAGCAGGCGATGAACTTCAACCTCTTTAAATCGATTCTACTGGAAGAAGGCATCATCTGAAGACCAATGGCTGGAATAAGATCTCATATGCATTCAATTAGTGTAGACGTCCACTCGCATTGCCCTCTCATGCTATGATAACAAATGCTATCTTGTTAATAGCTTAGAAACACTGCCATACGGACATAAAGGTAATTTAATATTTGCACGTGTTTATAATGTTATAATAATAATTCTCCGTCCACCAGTTCTACATTAATAGATGGAGTAAAACGCTTCCACCTAGGTATATGGAAATTTATATTGTGCGGGTTAATTAATGTTTTAGATTCTGATATGTAGTAATTCCCCTTAGGCTAAAAGCCTAAGGATTATTCAAGAACACTTAATGACTTGGTTACTGAATATATATTTGTAGTTCTATCGATTTTTTAATTGAAAATGTTTAATTTCTTCAAATTTTGCATTTCTCATATTGGGGTCCGTTATTGCTCAAAGAATAAAAAATGTAATGGCAATGTTAATAAAATATTTGGAAAAAAATGTCGGTGATGATGAAAAGTAATACCAGATTATAGCCTGTGACAAAGTCAAAGAAGAGTTAACACTTGACCTGATTACCTAACAAAACAGCTCTGCAAGGAGAACATCTTGGTAACATACTTAATAAATATTGAATTGCACATCCCTTAGATACTCTCTCTGTGTATTTATGAAGATAATAAATGTCCACTGTATGATCAATTGAATTTTCTCTGTTAATTATAAAATCCACTCATTTTTGCTCTGATTATTTCAGAAAAGTTTCTTTTACTTGTATTTCTTACCTAATGTCCAAGAAAGACTTAAGGTGTGTTCACTATTGACTTTTATATAAGATTTCTTGACAAATGATAATAGTCGATAGTGGAAACACATAACACTGGGGGCAGGAAGAATTTTGGTGTTTTTCCAGGAAGGGAAGTGGTATTTTCAAAGTTTTGAAAATTTATAACTAAGTACGCAGGAACATTCAGGAGCTCATATATTTAACATGAAGCCAAAGTGTGAGCAGTGTGGATGACAAACATATTCAAAAACAGACGTGCTGGAAATGTAATTCTTTGGTCTCCAAGCTGTACTACAGTGTGGAAAAGAGTGCCACGTGTTTAAATTGTATTAATCTTTAACAATATATGCAACTGCAACTCAAAAATATATATATTGAATTTAGATGATGTCCTTGTTGGGTTGTTACATTTGTCAAATAGGGTGGGTATTTAAAAGTTAATCGAATAGATTTTAATACATTGAGTAATTTACGTTTTCAGTTCTTGGTTTAAAAGTTCCACAAATTTCAGTTGCATTTACATAATTGAGATTTTCGCCCTAAATTAGTTCTTGGTAACAAAGGGCGGTGAGAATTTCCGAAGCACATTTGCTGTCTAATTATTAACTGCAGTGACAAACTAGCTTTAGACAATTACTGTATGTACATTAACATTTTTGGATATTAAACATCTAAATTAATATAATTAGCGTTTTTTCATTCAAAATTAGATAAAAATTGTGACATTTTAACAGCCTTCTGCTAACAATGTACTAAATTATCTGACATTTTTAATTTTGGAACTAGCTGAATGTTTTGCGACACATAATATCCATGTTGTTAAAATGCGTTTTTACAATAGCGCTGAACACATTTATATTTTATTGCAACAAAAAAGACATGAAATTAAAATGGCTATAGAAATTTAAATAGCAAGTTTTGACCAATTCATTTCAATTTCAATTTCGCTTTCAATTGAATACACTATTCACCAGAATATAGTTCTGAATAATGAATTAATTTGATGGAAAAGTAATTTCAGATTCGCCCATTGCATTTTTCAAAATAATTTATGCCACATCCAAACACTCTGAACACTGCATCTTTTCGCCTTTCCCAATTTCAAAAAATATAAATCTGGAATTGAAATTTGGGCTACAGAATGGTTTATGCATCATTTAAGTGGCAAACAGTTTATAGACGGGTTGTGGTTTTTTCTGACATGACTTCAGTCACCATTTCAGGCCTAAAATTCAATTTCTAAATTTTGTGAGGTCATCATTTATTTCAATGGACCAACATATTTTCAGTTATGCAAAAACGTTTACAATATATGTCAATTATCGATTAAAAGAATTGCATATAAAGTAGTTAGTTTCAATTTAAAATTGAAGTTAGAATTGGGAATTTTAATAACATTTAATAGTTAAGAAGTAAGTCTTAATGATAAAAATCAAATTTCTGAAAAGTAGTCTAACTGTAAAAGCCTCGTGAAAGAGAAATACTAGAGTGCTTTTTCTCACGATGAATATATCATTCATATAAAACTAACGATTGTAATTATCAATTATTTTACATGCGAATTACAAAATATTTGATTCACTATTAAAATGAATGGTAAAGAAATATAAAAGGGAATGCTGCCCTAGCTTTCATTCCATTAGTGTAGAGAAAACTATCGCTGGATAAGTAGACATATAAAACCCTTCAATCATATACACATAATAGCACCCATCGCAATGACACCCACAGTGAACAAAAATCAACATCTACTAATTCGGAGGCTCGGAATGCTTCTTGAGATATTGATCTTGTCGTTTATGAGATTCTAACGCCTTAATTGTGTAGATGTCCCGGGGTAGTTCCGATTTTCTCTTTATAATGTTATCTCTACTTGCTCCTTGTGCAACTGTTCCAGTTATCTAAAATATAATTATCTAAACGCTCTTATATGACATCTCAATTAAATTTATACGACATAGACTTATGATATACTAAACAATTACATGTAGTACTGAATTTCTTAATAATATAACACGTTAGACGCATGCTAATTTCGGCTCTCAATTTGCCCTTTCTGAGCAACTTGCAGACTATTGTTTAATGTGTGGAGTACTCCATGGTTTAATGAAAACAAAGCAGAGAAGGGATACAAGTACAATTATGTATGGATGATAAATAAATAATATTTTACAAATACGTTAAAAAACGACTTTGAATATATAAGCTAAAATTCAAAAATGTACATAAATACTGACAGTAATGAAATAATTACCACTTTGGTTGAAATAGCAGCTTCTGGATCGACATCTTTCATAGATGACTGATCGTCTGTGTCTGAACTTGTTGAAGAACCATCAAACATTGGATCGCCGTACATTGAAAAGTATTCCTTAGCCTAATGTAATTGTAAGCCAGTGTAGATAATTACATCGAAAGACTGAATAAAAATTGGGGATTAAATTGTATGAAATGATTAGAAATACTTAAGTCTAATATAAATCCAAACAATTAATGCTTAAATCAAACGTTCTAGAGTTGCAAAAAAATCACCAGTCTATTTTAGAACAAGCCCCCAATGGAACGGCTCCCGGCAAGGTTTTAACCCAAGCTGCACGTCTGCTGGTTTCGCTAAGTGACGTATTGAATCAAACAATTATGTGCTATTGCAGCAGTAATTAGTATTAGGCTTATATTTAAATTTTGTAAAACTGGAAATCTTGTTCTTGACAAAGTAACATTATAGACATGATTACCTTTACTCGGCCGACAGGTAATCGAGAGTCACTTTGCCATCCAAAGAAAATCTAATATTTAATAAACCCAGCAACTTAACCTTTGGAAATGGATTATGAACATCGTGTAAACAGATCTTTCCTCATTAAAACCAGAAAGTTTAGCGTTATTCATATTTATATATATATATAGGCAGTCTGATCGCCAATCTACTACAAGAGTACTACAAAGCCTGGTAATAAAACGGTAATTGTCTATAAATGGGTTTCTATTACAGTTCAATTTTAAAACAAAATATTAATAACATGATTGAATTTACAAGCACTGTTTCGTAAATTGTTACTAATTAAGCGTTTTAATTTGATATAATTTTTATTATGCATTTGCAGTCTGATTGGCCAATATTTCACTTTAACTTAACACTTCATCACACCAAATTTTAGTTTAGTTGGGTTAATTATTGAATTAAAAAAGCGGTATCCTTATTACAACGCTAAGCTTCTTTTCAGCAAAGGCCAAAATGGTTTGCTCCTAAACTATTACCGGTTAAACAAATCAAAACGAAACAGAATATTAATCCTGTTAATTGTGCCTGCTAACAGTTTTGCAAGCGCAATATGTTTGAAATTAAAATAAGCACTTAAACATACATCCCCCAAGGATAAAATTGAAATTCGAACTTGTAGAATTATTTGCACAATAGTTGAGCTAGAAATTTCTACTCTAAAGTCACATTGCTATGGTGATTCTATCCGAAGGAACCTTTTCATGAAAACTGTGTGATAATGACAGTATAGGGATTCTTAGCTATTAAACAAAAAGCATTTTAAAGTTATCAGTGACTAAAATACACATTAAAATCAATTATTTATTGAAAAAGTCGAAAAACTAGCTGAACTTCAAAAAATTTAATGCACCTACCAGAATGATAATGGTGAATATTAATGAACTGAAGTGAAATGTTCACCAAAAATAATAAAAGACATATGCCTCTAAAATTGTGTCAAAATCAGCTTCTACTTGAAATTGATACTGCTAAAAATAATGGAAACCTTGAAAAAAATTAGTAATAAAAACTTTTGAAGATCACAGTAAACCCTCCAAAGTAAATAATAGAAATTTGTTTGGTAAACACAAGGAAAAATTTTTGTAAAAAGTCGAAATAATGACAAAAAATTTGATAAAAGTAAATAATTCTGCTCGAAAAGATGATTGTTCATTAGACAGTTGCTAAAGGAATTTGAATACTACATGCTAGTTGTGATTGTTTACATGTGATGCCAATCTTTAAAATGAAATTGAGATGATGGTATAAAAATTAATCTCTTTGTAAATTTGATGGTAGGACAAAGGGTCACTAACCCTACGAATTTAAACATTGCTTTTCTACATATATAAATAAATTTAATAAACTTTTAATGCATTGCATCAGTTAAAACACAATCCAAACAGCAATTTTGTTATTAGAAAAATGACCTCTAAATGAATTTATTTTTAAAGGTGCACAAACGATTGCTTATGCTTTACGATAGGGAGTAAAAAACAAGTAAGGAACTCAAATTAGTACAATAAAAATCTGTAAATAATATATAATTCAATAATTACTTAGTTCTTGTGATTCAATTGTATGATGTAGCGGCAGCTGAAGATGCTACCTTCTAAATATTCTCTTGAAAAGTCATAGATAAAATTAGAATTGGGTGCCAGCCGGCTGAGCCGCCGCCGGAAAATTTAGATGGCTGAGAAAATTGATAAATAAAACTATGTCAAGAGAAACGAAATGTGTCATAAAAGGGAACCAAACAGCATTAAATGTCGTTTATGTGGTAGTGACGTTTGACATTGATTACGTTATTCTTATTAATCAGATTGTCTGTAAGTACATTGTAGATAAATAGTTTCAAAATACTGCTTGCATCATATTGGTTTTTACAAGGCTATAGACCTTATAGGGTTTCTATTTGGAATATTATGTAGTTTAATCCGTTTCTATAGATGTTGCTCAGTCGCCTGCATCGCCGAAGCCGACTTCATCGGATCTGCGCCGCCAATAGTAGTCGGCTGACGGCGGCGCCCACATCTAGATAAAATACAGCCCATTAGCAAGCGAGAATATAACTTTAGTGTAGTTGATAGTTGATGTTGTTAATCATCTCAAGGGTGTGTGAAAGAATTGATTTACAAAGAAATAAAGGCTTCGTTCGATTGCGGATTGTTTGTTTACTATAAGTAGCAGTCTTCTGCTACTAGCAAATAAAGACGGCAAAATGTAATGCTTGTCATGTAAATGTTTTTTAAACAAATCGTTGAGGCAAAATAGAAGTGAAAATATGAAGTTTTAGAAATATTTAGAATTGTGTAAAAAATGTAAAATCATCTTATGTGGATTGCATACATTAGTAAATGCAGGCGGTGAAATTTCATAAATGTGGTGATATGTTTCTAAGCAGAAATGTGATGTTAAAGCAATAAAATGAAATTATTATGTTCAGTAATTTGACCGTAAATAGTAAATACTGCATATCTCCGATGCAACGTTTGAATAAAAACATACACGTGTCATAACACCAGAAAAAGAAATTTTTTGCATGCGTCGTGTGTAATATTACAATACACTAAAATTTTTACTGTGCTGGGTTTGCAACAGAATTTTTAGAAGGTACGGAAGAAATTCTTGGCAAACCAACTTTTAATAATAATAATAATAATAATAATAATAATTATTATTATTATGTCAGCTCTCACCGAGAACGGTCCGGTTTCCCCCCGCTCTCGCAGAGGCGATTCGCAGCTCGCTGTTTGGTGGCGCTGCGACCCTGGATGCGGCAAGCGTTTAATAACACATAAAAAGAAAACACCGCTACATCAAATGTTCACCCGCCTAAACCAAGAAAACGCCGCCGAAGCTCTCCTACATCTTTTTAAATTAACACTATCTTTACCATCCTCAAATACGCTTGTTCACGTCATCTCCTTCAAAATCAAATCACAACCATTCACTCGTATACAGGAAGTAGCACCGCAGCTGTAACGCAAAAAATCACGCAATACGACAGTACTCACGTCGAAAATGTGATGCTCAACACCGGTCTAATCGATGCACTCAAGTTCAATCCTAACACGTTCCGCCAAAAGTTACAAAACATCATCACAGAAGTCAAGAAGAAATTCACACCTCATCACATCTACCTTTTCGAAATCACCCCTGTCTGTGCTGATCATAACCTCTCAAAGAGCATTGCAATCCAACAATGCAATCGAATCATAAGAAGTTTCTCTCAACGTCGTCTTAGTGGCATTCCAGTCTTTGATCATTTCCTTTTTTCGCCACGCTCAATCAATTCCCTATATACAAAGGTTAATTAAGCCTTTTTGTTGTTGTTGGTGTTGTTGTATAAATTCCACTCTTCTTGCGTATGATGGCATCCATCTGTCTGATAAAGGTCTCTCAGTCNACGATACTGATCCATTTGAGTTCATATCTTAGCGCTCCCATCGTGTTGACTTACGATCAGCATCCGTTTGCTATTTTACTGCTAAACATTCAAGAAAGTTCAGTACTGACCGGTCATATTACCAGAGAACTGTCGTAATGGCTAACTATTTCCTTCAACAGGGTATCAGCTTCACTGGGTCACTAGAGAAGTTCAAAACTGACGTTAGAGAACATCTGCGTATATTGACTTCAACCCGCTTCAACATCAACAACTCGTGCACCTTCTATTTGGAGTGTCATAATTCTTGTTGTCGAACTTAATTTCTCTATATACAAAGGGTAATTAAGCCTTTTTGTTGTTGTTGGTGTTGTTGTATAAATTCCACTCTTCTTGCGTATGATGGCATCCATCTGTCTGATAAAGGTCTCTCAGTCTTCTTCCGCAATCTAAGAAACTTTTTTCACACTCCTTCAAATGTTCCGAATCAATATGGCTCCTTGCGTCAACACACAATTTCTTACGCTAAAGCAGCATCTTGCAACAAACGCCTTGCCGTACTGCCAACACCCGCTGTTCATCCCAGCCTACACCGTCCCTTCTTTCAATGAACAAGGTAAACTTTTGGAACGTATTGTTTATATTTATATTGCTACTTAAAAATGTAAAATTATATTATATACACATGAAACAACCACGCACACACGCAAACAAACTGTGTTATCAACACTACTATGAAATATCTCTAAAATTTTGTAAATGATTTCTTACTTTCATTTATGATAACTTTTTTAATAATTTAATTATCTTAGCAGGAGATGAAGAATTAAATCCAGGCCCAATTTTAGATGAATGTAATCTTGAGAATTTACAGAATCGTTATAAAAATAATTTTAAATATATTTATCTAAATGCCAGAAGTGAGAATGGAATCTCAATTTGGCTCAAATTCAATTTTTTCTATTACAGAAACTTGGTTAAACAATGATATCAATCCAAATTTGTTCATTCTCGACATCGAAAATTTTAATGTTTTTGTTAAAAATAGTGATAGTAGAGGCGGTGGCCTCATGCTAATTGTACCAAAGGTTTTAAATCCAATACGTAAGAAAGAATATGAATCAGATCATTCTGTTTTTGAATCATTATGGATAGAAATTAAATCACCTACAAATTCTTCATAAAATGAATTAATTAATGTTACTATATAATCCAAATAAGAACTTTCTTGTAGACTATATAAAGTATAAATGCAATGAAATTTCAGATATTCCCAGCAGTAATTACTCACTAAACATATTAGGTGACTTTAACATCAACTATTTTAATTTTTATGAAAAGAAATCATTGAAAGAATTATGCGCTATTTATAATTTAAAAATAATCAACACTCAAACTCCCACTCGAAAAACAACATTAATTGATTATTTTTTATCCACTTCGGAAACTATATATAAGACTTATATCCTTGAATCCTTCAGTGATCACGCACTCTGTATTTATACTAGTAAGATTCAAGTTAAGCTTCCTAAATTTAAAACGATTTTTTCTAGGGATTTCAAAAATTATTCAGATGAGACCATGGAAAATTTACTTAAAAATGTTCCATTCGACTATATTTTTACTCTAAATTCTGGTTCCCACATGCTAAATTACATCGCGGCACAGATCAATCAAGCCCTAAACAAAGTAGCACCGCTAAAAACCCGCCGAGTAGTTAATAAATCACGACGCTTTAATTTAAGCACGACTGATAATCAAGTAATTAAGAATACCGTAAACATAAAGCAGAAACTCTTTGAACTAGCTAAAGCTAATCCGACCGAAATAAATTGGACTAATTACGAAAGATCAAAGAAATTAATTAAGGACTTACGTACTAAAAATTTAGCTTTAAAACAACGTCAATTTTTTGAAAATTTAAATTCTTCTAAACAAAAGTGGAAATTTCTAAACCGTTTTATTGGAAAATCGAATGGGCTCAATAGTGACATTTCAGAAATTAATGTTGATAATAAAATATTTACCGATAAAAAAAGGATACTAAATCATTTAAATCAGACATTTAAAGAATTAGGTAACTTCAATTTTCCTAAACCTTCTCTATCAGAACTTAGGCAATCAAATTGTAAGTCAACGTTTCAATTTAGGCTGTCCACCTTAAGAGAATTAGAAACTATTGTACAAAATTTAGACGTTAATAAATCTTCAGGTTCCACTCATTTACCGTACTTTATCATTAAGAAATTCTTTCATATATTTGGCGAACATCTATCATTTGCATTTAATCAATGTATAGTTGAAAACAAATTTCCGGAAATAATGAAAAAGTCAGACATAACACCTTTGTATAAAAATGGAGATCCTCTCATTGCTAAAAATTATAGGCCAATCTCAATAACACACCCTTTTAGTAAATTATTCGAAAAATTATTGCATATTCAAATCAACCAATACCTTGCATCTGAGAATATCCTATCCTCTAAACAATATGGTTTCCGCGCTAAACATAGTACAAGTGATGCAATTATTTCAATTACTGAAAAAATATCCTCAAATAAATCTCAAAATAAAGCCAGTTGCATAGCACTTCTAGACTTAAGCAAAGCTTTTAATTCAATGAACTTTGAAATTTTGGCGATTAAACTTGAAAATTACGGATTTCAACAAAATTCAATTAAGTTACTTATGGGTTTCTTAGAAAATAGAAAACAGCGTGTTTTAATGAATAATATGAAATCTGATTATATTATAACCGATCGAGGAGTGCCTCAAGGCACAGTACTAGGGCCAATTTTATTTGCAATATATGTAAATGACATAATTAAACATGTAAAACATAGTGAAATATATCAATTTGCTGATGATACTTGCCTCATAAATACAGATAATGATGCATTTAGGGCCACAAAAAATTTACAAAGTGATATTGAAAATCTTTCTAGGTATTTCTCATCCAATCAATTAAAAATTAATATTGAAAAAACGCAATTCATTATATTTTCCCCCAATTCTGTAAAAGAAATAACAAACAAGATCGAATTAATTGTTAACAGTGTTCCAATAAAACAATCTCATCATGTTATATATTTAGGTGTTGATATTGACAAAGATTTAAAATTCGATAAATTTCTCCTAAAAAAGTTACAAAAAATGGCTTCTGGCGTTAGATACTTATACCACCTAAGAAATTTTGGGCCAGATTATCACGTTCAATTATTACATGCCTTTTGTTTATCACAATTACATTATTGTTCATTTTTATTTATAAATTTTAATTCAAAAAGCCGCTATTTATTATCAAAGACTTTTAATTGGGCATTAAAAACATTAAATTTTGCACGTAAGCATGACCATGTTAGTGAATACAGATGAAAGTATAATATATTATCCCCGCTATATCAAGTACAATTCCATGCAGCTTCAATTTTATTTAAGTATAAATATGGCCAACAATCAATTTCTTTTCTTGATAATTACTTAAAAGTAAATCTTCGATCACATAAGTTTATTTGTAGCAGTATTTCCTATCCTAGTTTTCACCGAGCAGCCTCTAATATTTGGAATGATTTAGAAAATGAGACTAGAGTAGAAAAAAATCACAAAAAATTTAGAAAAAAATTAAAATTTGCACTTTTACATCGATAAAATACAATCGGAGACACAAACATGCTAAACACATTTACTGGTTTTTTACACTGAGCTCGCCACGCACATAGACACACACACACATTTATTCTATATATATTTTATTATTATTTTGTAAATACATGTATTTGTAGTTTGTAGCTTTTTTTACTGTCATTTATTTACAGCAATTATTACTATGGCGCTGAATACACCTCACATATTATAACGGGGCTGAATACAAAGCCTATTATAATGTCGCTTAATATTTTTGCCTGATTATTATAATGCGCTCAATACTATTACTATCATTAAGCAAAAAATTTTTGAAAACGACTGATTTTTTGTGGTATATATGAAATAGATTAAGGAATAAGTTACATCCATATTGAATTTTATTAACACAGTCATATCTTGAGCATTTTTAAATAAAAAAACGTTTTAGGGGGCACGCCCTTGCGAAAACCTAGATTGCTTAGCGAATAATGTTAGGATTGGCTGCAAACTAGTTTTATTCGCTTCTACATTAAATTGTACATCTAGATAACGCATTCCATCTTTTTTTACAAGAGATCTAGGCCGATATTTTTTAAGAAATCTAAACATGAACCATCGTAGGGGCAGGATAATGTAGGACGTTACTGAATTAAACAATTTTGAACTAGTCTTTGCGTTAAAATAAGTTCAAAAGTTTGTTCTAGATGTAAAATGCAATTTAGAAGAAAATAAAAGTGGTCAGCGGTCGATCCGAGCATTATTAACTGCACAATCAACGTGTTATTAAGGGTCCATCTCATAAAAATTTGTTATTAGACATTGCGAAAATGCTGATTGTGCTGCGCATGGGCGTGCCCCCTAAAAAGTTTTTTATTAAAAAATACTCAAGATATTAGTCTATTCATAAAATTAAATATGGATGTAACTTATTGCTTAATGTAGCACATGTAAATGTATTATCAGTATAAGCTAAATATGAATAGACTAGTTCATTAAAATTTAACAACAAATACTATTTTAGATTAAATTGTGTCTTAAAACCTACATATAAAAAATAATGATTTAGCTCGATTATATTATAAATAATAAGGTGCTGTCAAATTTGGCACCCCGGTGAAAGTCGGTGTTCACTTTTTGCGGTAATTCTAGTGTTGACCTATTTGATATATATATATATATATCAAAAAAATCAGTTTTCAAAAATTTTTTGCTTAATAATAGTATTAGTACTGAGCGAAATTATAATAATCAAGCAAAAATATTAAGCGCCATTATAATAGTTGTTGTATTCAGCGTCATTATGATAGTTCACGAAATTGTATTCAGCGCCATTATAATAAGTGAGGTGTATTTAGCGCCATTATAATAATAATAACAAAGGACTATTAAATTCAGCTTTTCGCCAACCAGGACAGACACAGGATATGAAGTAAGAGCAGATGGATGAGTAAGCAAAACGAGAGAACGGATCAGCGAAGAGGAAAGAAAAGAAATTTCTTGAAGAGCAAGGACGAGGGAAAAAAGTCTATAGAGTTGGAGGTTCGAGAGTCTGGAGGAAATTAGCAGAAGCACAATCACACCATCAGAGCGAGTAGAGTGAGAATTCCAGTATGCTATAAAATCAAACGGATCCAAGGTCCAGATTGTCAGTGAGTAAACGTTTTAGCAGGAGGAGATCACGGACATACATTTAGAGTGACAGCGGAAGCATGGAGAATTTGAGCAGATCATCTTGGTATAGTAAGGGAGAAATCCATTTGAAAACCCGTTTCTGGAACCGTTCCATAGAGTGGAACAAGGCATGAGATGGCCACCAACAGGGAGAAGCACAGAGGATAATAGCACAAGGAATAGTTTTGAACAACGAGAGCTTCACAGCAGATGAGGTATTAAAGAGAACATTACGAAAGAGGGCAAATGGTATGAAATTAACTTTAGGGAAACGCAAGGACACATGTCCAGTCCAATTTAAGTTGGCTGCAAGTTGAGCTCCAAGATGATTATGATGAGGACAAAACGTTCATGTCTTAGTTGGACTAAAATCAAGATTGTTAACAGAAGACAAATAGCCAACAGCGAAATTTGGAGGCAAAAGAACTGTCAAAGTAAAAAATCGCAGTATCATCGACATAGAGTAAGCAGAACGAGTTGAGAACAGATTAAGGAATACCGTTAACGGTAACATGAAAGAAAGGAATAGCAAACAGAACTTTGAGGAGCGCACTAGCTAAAAGAGCAGGGGAAGAGATAGATGAAGAATTGATCTTGACACTTTGACGACATTTGGCTACTTAAGACTGGAAAAATTCGATGCAAATCAGTATCGAAGCCAAATAAACGCAACTAGTCAAGAAGAATAGAATGAAGAAGCCGATCAAAAGCTTTAGAAATGTCAAGAAAGATAATGTAACCAGGATCACTACGATCGGAGTGAAGATAGCAGTTTTTGGTCAAAGAGAGCAAGTTGGTGATCGTAGAATGACCTTGAAGGTTTCCATGCTGAGAAGAGGAAATAAGATGACGAATTTTTTGGGAACACATAACGAAAAACAAGTTGCTCAAAGATCATTGATAAACGACGGTAAGAGGTGCCCTGAGAGAAGGGGAGCTTTAACAGTGGGGAGATCCAAGCAGTTTTCCAAAAAAGCCCAATTCAGTTTTGAGAAGAAGGCAGGAAGTTGTCAATGAATTTCTACTTTTGTGGACAGAATCGGTTTGTTGGTCTAAGCACATTTTTACGCAGAAGGAAGTGTTACGAGACATAACTGTGGTTATTAAGCCGAAGAAATCCAAAATTATATTCTAACAAAATATGTTTCAGTCCTGCAATTGTTTGGGCTGCAAATAAGACTGGTTAAATAGCGGGCGTTTTCATTTTTGAAGGAGCCTACAATGTAGATAGGTATGTTGACCTGTTGAATCACGAATTCTGATCTGCGTTTTCATAGGAAAGCTTGAACATTTCATTTTTCAACAAGATGGGTTCAAAGGATTAGTGGAAAATAATCTTATTGATCGTTGGATTGATCGCCGTGGAACATTCGTCAAAGAATGTCTGATTGTTTTCTGATGAAATATCTAAAGAATTTGCCATTTCGAACACATTAAAACTTCGGTTTGATCGAATAAGTTTTTATTACAGTATGCATAGCACATTGTTTACTGAAATATTTATATTTTTGATTATATAACAACTTATGTAAAGGCATGTATTTTACTAAAAACTGCTTCGTTGGTTTCATATCACTAATTTAGAAACTTAGTAAAATTTTGTGTATGGTAATATTTACACATAAATTAATAGAATATTAATAAAAACCAAATGAAAATAACGTTTTAAAATGGCTTACAATGGGATTTTTTAGGGCTTGTTCACGAATTTTCAACCAGCGTTGGTGATCGATTTTTTTCTTTTCTCTTTCCCTAAACAAAGAATTGATCTCCCACAAATAATAATAAAATTTTTAAGAGATGATAAATTACGTACAGTTAATGCATAATGCATAATATGGAAATTGCAAAATACATCATTTTTGAATATTACATTAACGTATAAAGGTGATTTATATAGGAAGTGAATTTTTAGGGGTCTTTTTTATCGTCCATGTAAAAGCTTCCATTGGCTATTTTAAGGACATATTGCATCATTTTAAAAACCAATTTCTGATCGGGCACGATTATTACAATGAAATCATAAATCTGAAGAACACTCCATTTCAAAAAGCCTGTTCAATTTTTCGAAACGATAAATTGTTTAACGATGGATTATAAACGCTTATAGAGCTAACAAATTCAATTTTTACAACTATACACCTACAATAATTGACTCGATTTTGTTGTTATTCTATAAACTCTTTTGCATTAGGTGTTACCATGCTTTGAATGCGCTTATAATATTAAATGGTTAATTAAGGATGGTCATATGCTAAAATTGTGAATAAAAATCATTTTACCAATGTATGATGATCACATTTATTACTTATTTCGTTCCAAAAATATTAAAGACACAACATTGGGTTGGTTAAATTTTATTGACTTATTAAATATCTAATACCAGCCCAATGAAATCTCCGTGCATAACACGGACAGTTTTGTAGTGATATTAACAATTTAATTTCAGTTTTTGCATTATTTTTAACCCTATTTATATAAACTACATCTTAAAAATTTTCATTGCACGAAATTTAGTTTTATAAATTTCCTGAAAAAATTGTGTCGATATCTTTGCTCAAGAAAATTTTATGGAAGTTTGCAAAAGGGCAGTACTATCATATTTTTGTACTGAAATATTCTTTGTTTACATTTGGATCCTCTTAGTCCCAAAGATGCATTCTTTGCTAGAATTTGGGTAGCACCACGATGTGCAGTAAAATTTGTATCAGAGCTAAAAAATAAAACAAAATTGAATTGATTCAAATTTATCTGGGCGATCTTACAAAAGTTGATTTGCCATACTAAGCGATAGATTGTGCATAGAGGAAGCAAAAATTATGCAATAAACATGAAATTACGAAATTTGCAGATAAGGTGCTTTGCCATAAGACGACAGTATTCAACCAAGTATTTCACCTTATAAATGCAGGAAGCATACCGAACTACAAGAACACGAATACAACTCAATAGTATTATAAATGAAATTAATCTGGTAAGTGAACTAGGGAATCTAAAATTCAAGACAACTCCTAAAAAAATTATATAACTCATTAGCCAAAAAACTTGGAAAAGTTCATAGTTCATGTACTAACTTAATACTCGCTTTAGGACATCAAAAAAAGAAAGTCGTTGTTATAGCTTTCAGTAATGTGATGTGAGGTATTTTCACGTTAGAATTTAAGATGGGCTGTGGATTAATGGGGCAAATAAAATTAAAATTCTGCCTTGAAAAACGCGCAAACGTGGAAGCTGGGAAGAAAATTACAATGTAAAATGTGAATAATATTAATATCGTTTGCGTAAATACACATCGACTCTTAGAGTTGACGAGCATATTTACTTTATAAAAGTATTTAAACAAACCTGCTTAAAGCTAAATAGAGGAAGTGTAATCATGATGGAAACAACCACTTTTACAATAATCAGAGAAATATTTGAATATAATATGCATTAGAAAATATATATATATATATATATATATATATATATATATATTATATTTATTTATTTGTTTACTTATTTTATCAAATTTCTATATTGCATCGAGGATTTGTAGTGAATCTTCAGTTATTTACGTTTTCACATCTAAAAGCAAAGTATCTGACCATGATTTTTGTCCATTCCTTATCAAATATAATTTTGAATGTTATACAATGAATTAAAATTGCATACGATTATGGGACTCTGCCCCATACTAATGTATTGATGACAACCTAGAAGAATAGTGTGTAAAATCATACCCGCAAATTTACCGGAACTTTCGAAATTTTTTAATCAATCCACACCTACAACCGCAAAGTTTTAATAAACTCGCAGCCGCGCCCATAACTTCGCAGGTATACCTAAACCAAGTCTTCTCTTGATATAATCCATATGGACATCAAATTACCCCAAGCATTTCTAAAGGTTTAGTCAGAATTTTCTAGCCTACACGTGCTTTGAAAGGCACTAAATATGAAGTAGGAACTAAATTGAAATTAAAGTGTTAACATAGGGGCAAGTATGCAATATGTTAAGTTAATTAATCATCTCATCCACTGTATAGTTTTTTGGAAGTTAGACCAGGATTGATGTTGCTCATTTACTTTTCCAAAATAATGTTAATAAATACTTCCCCTCAGAGTTACAACTAGTTGGAATTTTCGGGGCCAGGCCGATAGTTGCTCCGCAATAGCTAATAACGACCAACCAGGTTTCAGCCGATTTTGGCTTGTCAATTTTATTTGAGTTGTATATTTAATCTATGCAAGTATATTGTGTATATATATATATATATATTGTGTCATCGGCACCTCGAATTCAATTGTGAAGCTCCGCCGAAGCCCGCAAGACGTCCCCAACACTCGAATTTCGGGTTGTTTATTATCATTTGTTATATATAGGGAAAATTGTGCGCAAACGTTTAATAAAATTTTTAGTTCGTGCAGCTCATTCTAAACTCTTGCTATTACTAGATTTAGACAATCATGAGCAGCTAAACCTCTGACGGAGATAAGGCATGTTGGATCGTTGTACCTAAAAGAAAAAATGTCTTTTGTAAAAAGAAATTAAAAATAAACCATTTTTGTAAGTTGTCTAAATCTAAGAGAATTTACTAAAAATATTCCCTGTACATTTGACATCATATCTTCAAAATTGTAAAATACAAACTTCATCAAACCCTTTTGATAAATAAGGTGGATTTCACGTACATAGGAGCTTAACAGTGGGAAATCAACAATTGAAGCTATAAGCTGGCAGCAGTTAGATAGGCTATAGGGATAAATTTTGTTTATAGCAATACCCTGTCTCAATCAAAGCATAGCTAGCAAGAGTAATCGTTAGTAATAAAAGAGCTCAGTACGGTTCATTAACCAAAATAATCAATTATGGGCTCGGTGATTGCAATCGGCAAATAAAATCTTTATAAGGGTGTGTCTATCTATCGAATTAGGTGACGTGAAAATGTTGCTATGCAGATTTTAACTAGCAAAACTTTGGAGGAGAAATGAACCATAGGAATCATCTCTCTATATATATAAGCAAAAACCGTACTGTGTGTCAAAAAATTCAATTACAAAATTATGGATTTGATGTTGACTGCAAAATATATTTGAAATATTTTTTACAAAGCTACTAAAACAAATTATACATATATATATATATATATATATTCAAGTTATTTTTTATAAAATCAAATAAATTATTAGTTTTATATTAATACTAAAATGCCATAATACTCGAATCAATTCAAAACAGAGAATGTAAATATTGATGCTTATTATTAACATTTATAAATTCACCTTCTGTGTCAGATAAATACGTCTTCAGCCATCTAGAATATATCTAATGTAATCTACAGGCTGTGAGTTTTAATAGAAAATAATCTCCATCACTGTTTACTGTAAGTTTGCAGGCAGTTTCTATTCATTTGTTTGTAAATATGGATAACTTATAAAGTAATTGCAATTCTTATTCCACTACAGGTTGGATACACCTGTGCCTATGGGACAGTCGCTGTCGTAGAGAACATTACCAATTAAAGGACTGACCCCATTGTAGTTTATGATATCTATGGTGTCAATAATGTGCAGCATGCAGCCCCTGTGTAAAAAACAGGGTTCTTGTACCACTGCTGTACATCAAGTTGGGACTCATAAAACAATTTGTTAAAGCTATAGATATAATGGAACCAGATTTTCAATATCTAAAAAATGTTCCTAGTAGTGAGTAATGTGGATATTACAGAAGGAGTTTTCAGCAAGCCACAAATTCAGGATTTATTATTAGATACCGTACTCATCCTTATACCTAATACCTGCTATCACTCAGACTAAGGGAGTCAAACCATCGGACCATTTAAAGCCTCAGGTTATCCTACCTTTCGCCCGAAGTGACACCCTAAGCATTGATCATACTGATCAAATACATAAATAAAATAAATAAAATAAAAGATAATAAGTGGGCAATTTGTAAGAAATCTGTTATCCGAAAAATGCTAAAATAAAAGGTTAATCAAATATACAGTTGGGGAAATTTATAATAGCAAAAGCAAAACTAACTAGAAGCTAGGGTAGCAAACCTAAATTAACAGAATTCACACTTTCTGCGTATTTACAAATAATAGCAAGGAGTAACTCACTTATTATCAGATGTGAATAATAGCAGAACAAATCAGCAAACAATACTGCGATGTCTGATTTTTAAATTACGCAAACAAAATGGATTCCTCATATGAGCAACCAATCAAAATACAAATAAATATTAAATTATTTCTGACTTTGTACTGAATTATAGTGTACACCTAATATAATTTATACACACAAAACGGAGGATCTAAAAATTTCTGATGGTGGTACTGACACTCCAAAACTGGATCTTTGCATAATGTGTTTCAATCTAGTTTTGAATACATTTTTAATTCTTGTATATTTCTCTAAATTTTATGATAGAAATTTTAAAGTTTTTGATGATCTTTTCGTTCTACTATTGAGCTTGAGTTTCTTTGAAGGAATTTAGAAATACATTAATTTGTTTAATGTATTACACTTTATATATTTATCAATATTTTGCATTAATAACAAAACACATTATTCAAGTATAGAAAAAGTGGTCTAGAACTGAGGGAATCATATCAATAATTTTCATGATTCTTAGGAAATCAGTAATTTGAGAATTGAATGATCTTAGCTGATAATAAAAATTATATGTAGGAATGAAGAGTCATTTTTGTAGATTTAAGATCAAAAGAAAATACTAAAACAAGGGGGATCATGAATCTCTAATATTACTAGTCTTTTTATTATGGAATGCCTATTTATTTTGTACAACAAAAACTGAACAATTAATGCAACAATGATGACTAAGGCTTCCCATGCAATGGTGTTTAGCTTATGGTTGATTGCTGTTGAGGTGTAGCAGGATTGAATATTGATAACTCTACAGGACCTCTAACAAATGGTTTGGGTGTAATGAGCATCTGAAATGTGTTGTAATTAATGTATTTAACTGCTATAAATTAACCAGTATCCAGCAATTGCATTTCATACAAAGTGTCAGTTTTGTTGAACACTTTGATTGTATATGATATAGTATTTGAGAAATATCCTAATTGTGTTGACTTTATTAGATGCTGATGGAAAGCAAAAACAGGGAAGTGGCCAGATACAAACATCTGGGGAGGGCAAATATATCTCATAGGTAGGGATTTATGGTTTTTTTAGGATTTTAGTTTATTGTTGACATGTGAGGACCTATTCAGTAATTTTTACCAAAAATGAAGCATTTTAAATTTTTCATAAGATAACAAGGATCCATGCTTTTAGGTATAAATCTGTGGTTTTTTGAGAAAAGTAGTGTGAGGAGCCCTCCCCAGTCTCCAGTGGCCAATTGCTATAGTAAGCAATTTCATTAAGCAAACAAGCAACTGCAGAATGCAACAGAAAAAGGAGAACCAAAAACAGTCAATGAGTGAAAAAATTGTTACAATAAAGCTAATGTCTGGAAAAAAAATTCTTTAAGTGAAATAAGCTCAAATGCACAAAGAAAGTACACCTCATGAGGATAAAGGACAACGCAACAAGCTGGTAAGAAAAAGAACTGGAAAGGAAATTTCATTTGCAGAAACAATTTACAAATCAAAAAAACTAAATTTAGATCTACTCCCCACAAACAGCAATATGGTATTCTAATATTGATAGAGATGCTAGGAAAAATGTAATCAATGTGCACATGAATGTACTGCTAATAAAGCCACTATTGATACAAGAGCATTTATGGCAGTAATCTGAGACTATTGTATTGCAAAGATAGAATATAGGCAAGAAAGTCTGCCACCACAGAACAAATTATTGATAAATGCATCCTGTGATTACATTGACCAAAAGGGAAAAAACCATAGACACCCAATATCAATAAAAAAACACACAGTGTATGCAAGACATTATTATTCTCAACATGAAATGATATTTGAAAATGACTTACTAAAGAGACACTAATAGATAAATGACTTAATAAAAAGACAATCAAAGTAAATAAAGAAAGAATAATAATTACCTCAAGTATTTGTAATGTACAAAAGGAAATAGCAAACATTCCTATATAGACTGCTACTGTAGAGTCTTCTACCAAGCACTGCATTGAAGCATTGCAAGTGCTGGGTGCCATGTCACATCCTGTGCAGAAGTACATGGTCTTGATTGATTCTGTAAAAATGCATCTTTACTTGCATCAACAATATTAAATTTAATTATAGCATGACATCTTAGTGAATGTAGTAGAAGCAGTCTCCCTTAACCTATGGGATTATTATGTGTATATGTTATTGTTGTTAATTAAAAGAACTGATTCTGATGATGTGTTCTAATCTTCTCAAAATTCTAGTTATAAATTATGTTGTACAATAGTTGCTTAATAAATCATCAGAATAATTCTTCTTAGAGTTTCATCCCTTATTTCTCTAATGTGTAATTTACTTGAGAAGTTAGCTGCCATTGGTGAGGGGATTAGCACAAGCAGAACTTGTCAGATAAAAGAAACAACTACATAAAGTTTAGAGTTTACACTCTATATGCACATATATAAAAGTATGTATTTTGTGAAACACTAACATTCATGTAGATTTATGGTAGAAATTTCACAATAGTACATAAAATATTACACATAAAATTCCCTGCTTTCATTAACTTAAGGAATTCCATTTCACTGTCATCTCCTGATATTGCATTAATAATTACCTAGTCTTTATGTACATTATGTGGCATTGGTATGAAATCAGTTAGCAATCCTACTAATCTATCTATTGAGGTTTTCAAGTTGAAGCATTGAATTACCAGTACTACTAATTAATAACTAACTCCTCCTGCTACAGTACCCTACTTAATAAAAGTTAAAAGTAAGCAGGAGATCATGATAGGAAAAGTGGCCATACATAGACAACCCAATACAGATAACATTAAGACAGAGTCCTATAAGACTAAAGCCCTATTTAATACAAAGAATAAAAAGCCCTAATTCTTGGGTGCAGTAAATGAAACTAATGCACTAAGTAAAAAACCTACTCTCAGGGTGTTCCTCATCTTGTGCAATTTCAGTTATAGCAATAAAAGGTTATTTTTTTTTCAAATGCAATGCAGTACAAAAAATTCCCTAACTGTATAACTAACCTAGGTTAAAGCAACATGCCAACTAAGCTGTACCACATCTCGTTGCCTTTAACTATACAGAAAAATTTAGAAACACATAAGTTTTAGTAAAATTTAAAGTCAAGATATAAAGTAAAAACAAATTTACTGAGAATAACCTGAAGATAATATAAATATACAAATCACACATATTTATAGGAAATAAATCTGGTAATCATAAACAAAATCACACCATAGAAAAATATGGACAAATATCAGACAGGTACAAATTTAGTCATCTGCTACACTAATTTTACTGTGACAATATTTAGCAGAAATTTAAAACTAAAAATATATCACTGTGGTCATTTTGTCAATCAATTGAAATAAAATCATAAGATTAATATTTAAATTGCACTAAAATAAAGAATTGAAATAATATCAGTCTTTATGCCACTCTAATTAATGATGAAACTCTCTCTCTCATTCTCTCTCTTTCTCCTATCATCAACATCACTATTGCATCCACTCCGCTAGTATGAGGAGGATCAGGATTTATCTTTGTCTCTTGGGTTGAAGAACTTAAATGGGATGTGGATCATTGGTGGTGGTGTGCACTGTAGTAGCATTGTCAGTATCTGTTGTTTGATTTGTTCATATGTTCCTATTAGATTAGGTGCTGTATCCAGCCCTATTGTTGCAAGATTGTTGTTTTTCAAGTTATGAATTTTTCCCAAAATGAATTAATTAGTCTGTTTTTCATTAGCTTTTGTTATGTTTCAGTGGGCATTTGTATATTTGATGTGATTCACTCAATCTCCAATGTGATTGTACTGTTAGGTTCTAGCATTTGCTTGATTTCTCTTCTTGTAAACACCTCCACATAGAGCTGTTTTTCATATACTTTTCCAAATATCCTTTTGAAGATGTTGTCAATTTTCTCTTATTTAATTGTTATCTGGCCAACAAGTTTTGTCATTTGTATCTATCCAAGAGCATTCACTCAGACTCAGGCCCATAGCCATGAGGATGTTAAGGGATGCTAAGCATCCCCTGAAATATTTTTTAAGTGAAATTAGCATCCCCTATAACTTTTGAATAATGAAACAAAATATTGATGCATCAATCATAGCATGATTGTGCCTAGTCTGCAAAATGTTTTATCAACATTACTGTTTTTTTATTTATCCAGTAAACTGTTTTAAGTTGTCATATTTCATTTTATATTAAAACTTCTAATGCATAGCATAGGCTGCAACTTAAAAACAGTTTTAAATTTACTCACATGTATATAGTGCTCCATATCTGTACTATGAGAAAACATTATTAGACAGCTATTATGTGGTGAAGAGGAGAAGAGTTTGCAGTCAAGCATCATACCAGCAGTAGACACCAAAGGCTGTGCAATTTTCAATTTTAGCACAAAATTAAAATATCAAATTATTACATTTTCTTGGATATTTATGAAATCTACCAATACATTTTGGGGATACTATTGTTTGAGCCAGTAGTAGATTTGACAGCAAGCAACTTCAATAATTTATTTTAGAGTTCAATAAAATTATCAATTTTTTTATTGTTCAAAATGAAATACCAATTGAAGAAAAATTTTGAAATCTAAACTTTGATTGGTTTTTAATTTTTCCATTGTACCAATAATAGCAGCATTTGATTATTAGTTCACAGATTTCTAATATAATATGTAAATATCTATGTGCTATTGCTGAATCTGGGCAATCTAAAATAGTTGAAAATTAAAGTTTAACTGAATGATTCAAGTTTCAACAATGTGCAAATTTTAAGGAAATTTTAAATAACAGTGCACATTTTAAATTCAAAAGTTCAATGAAAGTTGATGCACATAATAACCTTAACCAGCTTGGTGAAGCCAAACTGTTTTTTACATTTTTCCAAGCCTATTAGCAAATTTGTAAAATTTGAGGAATGGATGAGTCTATTGGAGAACCTATTGCAATATTGAAATTTTCTGTTACAGCTTATTCCTGTGACAGAATTTGTTGAAAATATTAACAAGTTTTCTTTGAAATTTCAAATTGTTGAATATCATTTATATTTTCTCCTTACTTAATGTTTATGTATTTATAAGATTATGAAACCATGAAAGCAACAAAGAATTTCTGAATGTTTCTTGATATGTGTGAAGACTTTCCAAAGCCATTGAGGCAGAAGTCATGGCATGGCTCAATGGAACAGAGAAGACAAAGCTCTCCTTTATCATGTGGGATATTACTGTGACCATAGCTTGAATAGTTTTTAAACTATGAGTGCTTAGACAATTTTTTATATGATCATTAAAAATTTTCAAAGAACCCCTCTGGTGGCTTAATGTTAATAAAAAATATATAGACTGTATTTTTCAAGACTAAATATTGTAAGTAGTAGCATGAACTCTGTGCTACCATTTTTCTCATTTATGGTTCAAATCTAATGTTAGTCACATTCCCATTGAAAAGAATTAGTTCCAGGCTCCAGTTGTATTATAACATAATCCTTTATATTTTACAAATAAAGAGAAAGACAAGAAAATTATAAAACAATTTCAATAAAAATATAGAAAGATTAGCTATCAGTGATTTTTAATAGTTTTACTTTTTGTATAAACAAATGCTTGTTGCCAAACTATCTGACAAAAATCTGAGGATGAATCACTCCTTGTCAAATTTAGTTAGCATGATTGAACCATGCAGATGATAAATGTGGATTATAAAAATTAATAGGCAACAGGTAGTTGCTTTGCATTTACAATTATAGTAAACACATTTTGATAAAGTAGTATAAATAGGAACAAAGGGAAAAAAATAAGTGCTGAAATAAGTTTTTCAGAAATCTCTTGTCAATTTATTGTGGTTTGATTTTATATTAAAATGCATAACTAAGAGTTTTCTGCAAAGTAGTGGTCAGGATTCCACTTTGAAAACCATTATAGGTTTGAGTCCCTGATCACAAAATGCATTTATGTTAGGTCTAAGAAAAAGGTTTTTTCATAGTTCATGCTTAGATAGCTATTATTCAAATTTGGTTTGCATATAGTAATAAATTCAAAAAGGCTGTATAACTGAACATAGGAATTAACCTTATTATATCTTAGATCCAAACTGTAGACTATAAAAGACTGATAAGAGACTGTATTAATCATGAATCAGTTATTGATTTGGAAGCTGCAATGTTCTTTATGTAACTACTAATTTGTAAGCAGCAGTTGTCATTGTTTGTTAGTTATCTCATTACTTGTAACACATAAAAAATGTTCTGAAATCATTTTATTTCAAAAGAGAGTAAGATTAATTGTGGCATAAATCTTATTAGCAGCACACTAAACTAGGGAACACATAATCTATGTAACTGAGCATCAGTAACTAGAAATTGAATGGTTAGACAATTGAATTGATGGTGAATGGATCTGCATCAGTCAAGTGCCCACTTGGATACTGTGATGAAGATTACCTAAATAGTAATTATTACCATAAGGCTAGCAGAATTGGAATCTTAATGAAGTAATAACATTAGTATGATCAATAGAACTCTCCCTGCTGAATGAGCCAAAGAGTAAATAAATTGATGTATTATTGTAACATCCTCTACCAGGCATCATTACTATTTATCTTTTGTTACTGCATAACACTAGTCTTAGTTTTGCAGGTAGGGATTTACTTAATTAGATACTGCTTTTAGCTTTTGTTTCTATTAACACAATGTAACTAGATTTAACTGTTCACTATTTAGGTGATGAAGCCATGCAGCAATTTCTCCAATGATTGATAATGGGCATCTGCCCAAAGCGGATCTCCACATTCAGTTCCACCAATCCTTCAATGTTCCATTTGGTTGAGTTCCACATCTCAGCTCATCAATAAAATTTATGTGTACCTTATCCTAGCTCAGTGCATACTCAAGACATGAAACAATTCAACTTAAAATCTATTTTGTTTGCAACCTGAGTTGTTACTAGCTGCTTAAATAATATTACATGTAGCCATTACCAAAATATATTGGCTTGAATAAATGTATTAGTATTGAGCAGGTTCCTAACCTACATTTATAAATTAATACATGTTCAGTCACTTTATTGGTCATTTATGGGTCACTAATTTGGATCTAAAATGATATTAATATATTTCCTAGGTTTCAGTTATCCAACCATTTGTTCAAAGTTAATTATTTTAATACATGTATTAAATGATCACTAGTCAGCTAACTGAGAGAAAAACTCCTACACCTAACCTATGTGCACTTTCAAAGTCTGGCACAGAGACCCTTGAATTGTTCTCTATGATGGATCCAGACTAATACTAAACACCACTTGATTAGCTCAACATCATCTTAAATAATCAAATCATTATAGTAGAACAAAATAAGAATTCCAAATAAAATTCTTTATCAATTGCTTACAATGTTTAGTTCCTATTTATAGTAAATATAGAAAAGTACCTGTTGATTTCAAATTTAAACAGTTCATCTGCCAAGGTGGCAGCTAAAAATAATGGAAGTGATTTTGCCCCTCATTTTGCCAAAAGTATTATTATAGACCAATACTAATTTCTTATTTTTGACACATATTGTTTCTTGGTTGCATAATACAAATAAATCTAAATTAATCTAATTGATCTAAATACAATATTTTTAATCATCATTCCTTCAATCTTATTCTCGACTTTGCTCAATGTTTGCAGCTTTTTGGAATATTATTTGGATGATGCTATAATTTCTCTCTCTAATTTCTGGATGTAAACATACCAAAACTCCATACAAAAAACATTCACTTGATTCACCAGTATTTGGGTTTACCAAAAAGTTGTTATGTTTTAAGTAATCAGGTAGTGGGATAAATGTGCCAGTGTGGGTTGGACGATATTTTGCAATTCACAACCCTANATTCAGTTCCACCAATCCTTCAATGTTCCATTTGGTTGAGTTCCACATCTCAGCTCATCAATAAAATTTATGTGTACCTTATCCTAGCTCAGTGCATACTCAAGACATGAAACAATTCAACTTAAAATCTATTTTGTTTGCAACCTGAGTTGTTACTAGCTGCTTAAATAATATTACATGTAGCCATTACCAAAATATATTGGCTTGAATAAATGTATTAGTATTGAGCAGGTTCCTAACCTACATTTATAAATTAATACATGTTCAGTCACTTTATTGGTCATTTATGGGTCACTAATTTGGATCTAAAATGATATTAATATATTTCCTAGGTTTCAGTTATCCAACCATTTGTTCAAAGTTAATTATTTTAATACATGTATTAAATGATCACTAGTCAGCTAACTGAGAGAAAAACTCCTACACCTAACCTATGTGCACTTTCAAAGTCTGGCACAGAGACCCTTGAATTGTTCTCTATGATGGATCCAGACTAATACTAAACACCACTTGATTAGCTCAACATCATCTTAAATAATCAAATCATTATAGTAGAACAAAATAAGAATTCCAAATAAAATTCTTTATCAATTGCTTACAATGTTTAGTTCCTATTTATAGTAAATATAGAAAAGTACCTGTTGATTTCAAATTTAAACAGTTCATCTGCCAAGGTGGCAGCTAAAAATAATGGAAGTGATTTTGCCCCTCATTTTGCCAAAAGTATTATTATAGACCAATACTAATTTCTTATTTTTGACACATATTGTTTCTTGGTTGCATAATACAAATAAATCTAAATTAATCTAATTGATCTAAATACAATATTTTTAATCATCATTCCTTCAATCTTATTCTCGACTTTGCTCAATGTTTGCAGCTTTTTGGAATATTATTTGGATGATGCTATAATTTCTCTCTCTAATTTCTGGATGTAAACATACCAAAACTCCATACAAAAAACATTCACTTGATTCACCAGTATTTGGGTTTACCAAAAAGTTGTTATGTTTTAAGTAATCAGGTAGTGGGATAAATGTGCCAGTGTGGGTTGGACGATATTTTGCAATTCACAACCCTAGATTATTAATATTTTTAACAACCCACCCCGAACCATTGTGTGCATACATGGAAATGTAGATTGCAAGCTCATTTACCATACAAGAAAATTTTGCCTCACATAGACCTGTACAAAACACAAAAGATGGTTTGCTGGTTGGGTATATGATGACATGTCTTTCTTCACTGCCCTCAATTCGTGCCAATTCAACTTCAGCCATCAAATATACAGCCAGGAAAATGCTTGGAGACATTATCCTTAATAATTTTTTGTAATTGACGGGTATGCCAAAGAAAATAGTGCATAAATATCAATGGCTTTTAAAGGCTGGCTTTGAAAACATGCAAAACTACCTTTACAAGCAACATTAGTCTTGAACATTTCAATAGGATTAACAGATGGTCGTGGAAATGGTACTTGATGAACAGTAGACATNATTAATATATTTCCTAGGTTTCAGTTATCCAACCATTTGTTCAAAGTTAATTATTTTAATACATGTATTAAATGATCACTAGTCAGCTAACTGAGAGAAAAACTCCTACACCTAACCTATGTGCACTTTCAAAGTCTGGCACAGAGACCCTTGAATTGTTCTCTATGATGGATCCAGACTAATACTAAACACCACTTGATTAGCTCAACATCATCTTAAATAATCAAATCATTATAGTAGAACAAAATAAGAATTCCAAATAAAATTCTTTATCAATTGCTTACAATGTTTAGTTCCTATTTATAGTAAATATAGAAAAGTACCTGTTGATTTCAAATTTAAACAGTTCATCTGCCAAGGTGGCAGCTAAAAATAATGGAAGTGATTTCGCCCCCTCATTTTGCCAAAAGTATTATTATAGACCAATACTAATTTCTTATTTTTGACACATATTGTTTCTTGGTTGCATAATACAAATAAATCTAAATTAATCTAATTGATCTAAATACAATATTTTTAATCATCATTCCTTCAATCTTATTCTCGACTTTGCTCAATGTTTGCAGCTTTTTGGAATATTATTTGGATGATGCTATAATTTCTCTCTCTAATTTCTGGATGTAAACATACCAAAACTCCATACAAAAAACATTCACTTGATTCACCAGTATTTGGGTTTACCAAAAAGTTGTTATGTTTTAAGTAATCAGGTAGTGGGATAAATGTGCCAGTGTGGGTTGGACGATATTTTGCAATTCACAACCCTAGATTATTAATATTTTTAACAACCCACCCCGAACCATTGTGTGCATACATGGAAATGTAGATTGCAAGCTCATTTACCATACAAGAAAATTTTGCCTCACATAGACCTGTACAAAACACAAAAGATGGTTTGCTGGTTGGGTATATGATGACATGTCTTTCTTCACTGCCCTCAATTCGTGCCAATTCAACTTCAGCCATCAAATATACAGCCAGGAAAATGCTTGGAGACATTATCCTTAATAATTTTTTGTAATTGACGGGTATGCCAAAGAAAATAGTGCATAAATATCAATGGCTTTTAAAGGCTGGCTTTGAAAACATGCAAAACTACCTTTACAAGCAACATTAGTCTTGAACATTTCAATAGGATTAACAGATGGTCGTGGAAATGGTACTTGATGAACAGTAGACATGTGATGTGCTCATTGTATAAATTATCACAGCCAAAGAAAAGTTTACAAGCATAGCATAGATGCACCTGTGTTTTTTTATGCCTATTATTTACATGCTTTTGGAGTGCTAGGGGTTTGGGGTTGGTATATTTACAGTGGTTGCATTCAAATGGAGCAGGAGTTGTAGGATTAAATATAATTAATTTGGTGAGGAGGGCAATTACTGATCTCAATCATGTTATTTTTTTTAAAATACAATTGCTTAACAAAAGTAATAACATGCATCATTCAAATGGGAAAAGATATTGTAGCATCATCCCAAAACAAATAGCTGCAGGAATAACGTTGAATGATTATAGTAATTAAAATTAGTTGTAAAAATTAGTTAATGATTCTATTCATTTTTGTAAGATGCAACTAAGCTACAATATTGTGCAAATTAAGAAAAACAGGTTAGCCAATTAAGTAAAAATTTGACAAAGTGAAACAAGCAAAATAATGCTTACGAATGAACAGCCATATTGGCAGACGAATTATTTGAAATTCAAATCAGCAGGTACTTCTAAGATTTTAAATAAATAGCTTTGAATTTGATTAAAAAATTGATGAACAATAAATTCTTCGGAGTTTATTTTATTTACATTTCTTCATTATCTGGTTTGATTATTTAATAACATGTTCAGCTAAGCAAGTTGTGTCGAGTAGTGGCTGGATTCCATCACGGGATCGATTCGAAGGGTCCTTGTGCCAGTCACGAAACCACACTTATGTTATGGTTAGGAGATTTTCGATTCTTGCTTAGTCTGACTATCGATCTATACATGTATGAAATAATGAAAGCCTGAAACGACTGGATAGTCAAAACCTAAGCATACATATCTATTCTTAATAGTAGGAGACTCGACTATAATCGACCGAATAAGTGACTCTAC